>CM058229.1:77290143-77665126 GCA_030180135.1 Orychophragmus violaceus
CTGTAAGAAATTCACTTAAGAAACCTGTTAAACGCAAACGACGTCTGATACTTCCAAACTCCATCACTAAATATCCATGCCACCAATCACCATTCTCATTTGCCAAAAATATTCCTTTTCCTACTAAATTTTCCAAATCATTAGACTTTACAAACTTTTGAGGTAGAAACTGCACTAACACAATTGTGATTGTTTATCTAAGATAATTTTTTTCATGAGTGAACAATAAGTAAAAGCATCAGCAAATTATATATGATGAACACTTACAATTCTGCTGTTTTTTATGGTGTCCTTGGTGGCTTTTAGTTTCAAAATATTGTCTTTGACATGGTTATTCTGCATTAAGGATCAAAATATATAAGAATTTAATACTAAAATTAACCACTAAATAAGGATAAATATAGCAGAAGAAATACAATTACATACCCCATCATTAAGGGATTGTGGGAGAGATGATTTCTTTACGAATTTCTGATTCACCATTATTAAGTTAGCCAATGGGTAATCGATAGTATGAGGAAAAAACTCTCAATCGTATAGTTAATCTGTAATATTTGTTGTTCATAAACCCTTAAAAAACACAAATCTATTAATAGAATTTATAATTTTAAGGGTTAAAGTTAGGTTTACATACCTTCGATGGAGTCGTTGTCTGAAGAGAATAATCAGAAAGGAAATGTACGGTTTTCAGAAAGTGAAGATAATGTTACCGATTTCAGTAACTATTTATTGTACTTTTCTTTTTTCGATAATATCGATGTTGTTGAAAATTTAACATCAGGCCTTCAAAATTAGTTGTGAATGTTAAATGTATTAGGCCTTCTAAACGAAGATAATATGATTTGATCCATAGATAATAAAAAATATCATTTTCAATTAGAATTAATATTTTTAAGAAGTGAAAATAGTAAATACAGTGATTTCCAATTACTTATGTTTAGAATTATCTTTCGACCAACAATAGATTTATTTGTAAATTAAATTTCCTATAAAAAATCGTAATCTCCAAAAAGGTCTAAAATTATATATAATATAAATATTTTCAATAATATATATGAACAACTTAATAATTGACAATCTGTTCATCTTAGCAATGGTATGTGAATTTGTTTGTGATTATCCAAAATCATAGGTAATTATGTAGAATGAAGAAGTCATAATAAATAAGATAAAACGTAATGTTTAGCGATATAATAAGTTAAAGCTCTTAGATGGGCATTAAGTCAAAAATCAAATTAAAATGTATTACAAACCACATAAAAGTTCTAAATTTAAAAGGAGATGGGATAAGATGAGGAGGATCATGACTTGAAATTGACTCCAGTGGCTTTGGTCCAGCGAGCCCTGAACATGAAAAAAGGTCTTATAGTCTAAAACATCAAAATACAATTATAGTATTGTAATTGTTGAAAAACATACCACTATTTCATCTGTTTAACCTCTTCCAACTCAGGATCAAATTCAATTTGGGAAATCAGTCTGGAATCTTCTACATAAGGTGTACCTAAGCGATAAGCGGTATAATTCAATTTTAGATACTATTGTTATCATTTTTCTGAAAAAAATATATTAAGTAAATATGTAAAAAATATATGTACTTACCCAAAGTACCATTGACTCTCCAAAACCTCAAGACAACAATAGTTTTATAATTTTCAGATGAATGCCAGAATTCATGAAACTTCATTGCATGAAGACCCCTAGCAAGGCATTATATGTACGTTTCACTACAATTATAGGAATTTAAAAAGGTTATTTTAAATACAAAATATTACAATTTATAACTGAAATAGTAAATGTTAATGGAGGCGTAAATGGTTATAAATAAATATCAATTTAATAAATATATAAATTTAGATTCTTACTTCATTTCTCTAAGACTGAACCAAATCTGCTTCAGCGAGTCAGAGGAGATCTGCCTCCTGTTAATCCTCTCCTTGTCACAGGATTCCAGATGACCCACTGTTGGATCTCCTAGGATCTAAGGGTTTGATATATTGAATCACCAACCTCGTTCTTACTTTGTTACTGGCAGCGAAATGAATGGTGAACGAGATCAGTAGCGACACAGGTTCCTCGCCTCTACCAGATACACACACACACAAGCTGGAAACAGGATGCTAGTGCCGGATCTATGGGATCTGAGAGTTTATGGTGTTTCTACTCTTTCTGTCAAGAAAAGTTCGACGGCTCACGTTTTAGGTCGAGACTATCAAGTTTTGATCGATGCACCTGTCGGGATAGCGACGATCGACGCTCCCGTAGCGACGATCGTTGCAGGGCGAGAACAGACACAAGATTTTTATGGCATAGATGCAGAAGGAGATTTAGAACTTGATCGGTTGTTCCCTGGAGTGTCTGAAATAACTCAGGAGGAGATTTATGCACAAGCTGTCAGTCTGTATCCTAAGGTGTCTGAAGTGATTCGACAAGAAATTGATGAGCTTAAGAGGTTGGAGAAGATGAGTGAGAAGTTGGAAGAAGATCCTCCATCTGATGATCCACCTTATCATCCATGTGTGCAAAAGTACTTGCAGAAAATGCTGCCAATGGATGAGACACTAAAGGATTGGGTTATAGTTGTTCCTCAGCAGGTGAGTGAAGTACTATTAACCAAGGTTCCTAAAAAGCTGCCTGATCCTGGGATCTTTATTCTAAGTTGTTCAATCTTTGAGGATAGTTTTAGGCGCTCTCTGTGTGACTTAGGAGCTGCTGGAAGTTTGATGCCATATTCTGTGGCTGAGAAACTGGGGATGCTTGATTTTACGCCTACTAGGACCTCTCTTATCCTAGCTGATCAGTCTATAAGAGTTCCAGAAGGACTTCTTGAGGACATCCCGGTAAGAGTTGGGAACTACTTGGTTCCTACAGACTTCCTAGTACTGAAATATGAGAGTGAGCATGATGTTGCTTTGATACTTGGGAGACCATTTCTGGCTACAGCAGGAGCAGTAATAGATGTTAGACACAGTCTGATTGACCTCCACCTGGGAGATGAGCCGCTGCACTTTGAGATGGACAAGCTGCGCAAGCCACTGATAGATGGGCAGACCTTCACCATCATGGATGAAGGTGATAAGCAGCCAAGTGACATTATGATTTTGGATCCTGGAGAGCATTCTACTCCTTCTTTTCTTGGACAAGTTCATTTTGATACAACCTATTCTCCACCTTGGATGAGGAGACTTGAACAGGGACAATCAAAGTCTCTGTCAGGATCTCGAGGTGCATGATTCTTGTTCGTCCGGTCAAGCTAATGACCTTAAACAAGCGCTGGGTGGGAGACAACCCACCATTAGGTACTGGTGTTTTTCTACTTAATTTTTGGTGTTTTTGTTAAGATTTTACGTTTGTTTTTGATTTTGGTGAGTTTATGTTTGCAGGTCTCGGACAAATTCGCAGTGCGTCGATCGACGCACTTCTGTGTCGATCGTCACAACACGATCGGAATCGCATTGCAGCGATCGTTGCATTACTAGCAACGATCGACCATACACGAAAATCGCCTAGCAACGGTCGATGCACTTAGTGCAACGATCGATGCCTGAGCGACAGAGGTAAACCCGACATAACTCAACAAACCATTAACAATTTTTATTTCTTTTTACCGAGCCTTCGCTTGACACTACTGGGGACAGTGTGTCTTAAGTGTGGGGGAGGTGCTACTGACGTTTATCTTTCTGTTTTCTTAAGAGTCAGTCCGTTTTTCAAACAAAAAAAAAATTTGGTTTTATTGAGTCAAAATTGTTTAAGTAAGAAACTATGATTTTCTGAGAAGTTTTAACAGCACTTGCAGGAACTTAAGTAACCATTGGGATGAAGTTGCAGGATCTATCTCTGACTATTAGAAAACTCAGACACGGATCAACTTACTGAGGACACCCACATCACTTCAGGTATCAGAGGATCCTTTTACTGACTTCAACCTTAATACTGACTTAGATTTCTCACCTAAGGGCTTGGTATACTTTGTGTCGGATTCCCTTGTTAGTTCTGACACAGCCTGTCAACCTATCCTATTTAGTCCCCTTCTCCCCTTCCATTAAAAACAAAAAAAAGATAATAAACTGAGGATGAGTTAGTAACTTCGAAGTGGTCATGGGAATAGTAGCAAACACTATTATCTCTTATGCATCCATGGAATGTGTCCAAAGTACACCTCATAACGGGAAGAACACTGATAAAAAAAAAAAAATGATACCCAATGGAGAAAAATCAGTTGTTAAGGAAGGGAAAGAGAAGAAAGGGACTAGAGAAAGATAGTATGGTGGTCTAGAGCTGATAAGGTAAGAATTCATGTGCCCTTTGATCGATACTCCTTAGGTGAGACCGCACTTAAATACTTGCAGAAGTCAGTAGGGAGAATTTGAATGCTTGAATGTGATTGTGGAGTTTACTTAGGACAGTTGCTAAGTGTGGGGGAAGTATATGTTGGTCTTGATATCCTGTGATTGATTCTTTCAGTGGTTTACTAAGGGGAATCTGAGTGTTGTAGCTTCTAGGATGAAATGAGTTTCTGAAGAGTTTTCAAACCTCTTCACCATGCTTTAGTTCTCTGTTTTGCTTGAGGGCAAGCAAAGACTAAGTGTGGGGGAGTTGATATGTCATGGTTTTTACTAGTTTTAGACCATGATATAAGTGTGTTTTAGTGTCTTTTTGTGTTCTTTTAGAGTCTTTTACAGGTATAATCAGGTTTGGAGCTGAATTGGAGATGTTGGAGTATTTTGGAGATTTTTGGAGTGTTTGGCCGAGAGATAGAGTTCACTGTCCGAAACAGAGTACTGCGTCGATCGTTGCACACCTGCAACGGTCGTTGCACACCTGCAACGGTCGTTGCACCAGCGAGATGGACCAAAACTCGGCGGTTTATGAAGAGTCAAGTTATTGCACTCTGATCCAGAAGTTCCTGATATTTACAAAGAAGCCCCTGGCCGAGATTAGACCTATATTATTGATTTTTTGGTGTTTTAATTAGATACGCTTTCATAATTAAGAGCAGAGGATTTTTAGAGCTTTTGGGGCTGATCTGAACCTTTACTTCATCTGTATTTGGAGAAGATTTCGAACCCCTTTAATTCTTTATTATCTTTTATGCAATTTATTCTTCATATGATTATGTTTTCATTATCTATGTATGAGTAGATTCCTAGTTAGGTTTAGGGTTTCTCACATAGGATTTCATGACTTGCTAGACTTGTTTAATTCAGTTAAGGATTCATAACTATATCTGTTCTTCAATCTAATTGTGCTTAAAGCTAGTTCTAACCTGATCAATTAGAATCTAGATCTTAGGTTGCTAAATACGACACGAAAGTGTGGTTTAGGAATCTGAACTATTTAGGTTGAGCAATTAAACTTCTCGCAATCGAAAGTTTGGTTTAGGTTAATTGTGAACATATCAAACTTGGAATTAATGCTGGTTTAATCTGTTAGTTCTCGCAAACGAAAGTTTGGTTTGCTGCAATTATACTTAGAGAATTATCGCAAAGAATATTGGTTAGTTCTATATCCGTGTTTTGAGTTCTAGAACTGTGCTTAATTAGATCCTTACTGAATGAACTGTCTGCTTGTCTGATTTCCTGAGAACGCCCTAGACTTAGCGCTTTTAATAACTTGCTTTCACAACCAACAATCTCTGCTTTCTGTTTACTTTCTCACATTGCTTTTATTTACATCACATTGCTTTCTTCCTAGTTTAATCCCTTGTTCTTTAGCTATCGAAACCAGAGTCTCTGTGGATTCGATACCCTATATACTACAATCACTGAACTGTGCACTTGCAGTAGAATAGGATTAAAACCTGACCCCTATCACACAGATATAACTATCTTGTAGACTTCTCATCAGCGGGTCATGTCTCATCATATGTTCACAAACATATATCTATGTGACTGACTGTGATAATCATATCATTGGCTCCATGAAACTTAGCTAACAGTCACCTCACAATCTAGTCTCTCGCGGTTGCCATTGTCCCACTTTGACAACCTCGACTAGGGACAAAACATAATTTATATCATCTATGACTTATAGGGTTTCATGATCAAGTCCTCAACTTGATGACCTATAATATGACATAAACTTATTTTAGGACCATTATTTAGATCACAATAAATAATGATGAAATCAAATTTCATTAAACACTTCTAAAAGAATGTTTACAAGAGCATCTTATTATAACTAAAATAAAACTAAAACTCCCACTAGAATCAAGATTACATCTTAAGATGTCTAATGCCTACAGCAGTCGTATGACTCTCATGCTTAGGCCTTGGGAGTGACTTAGTCAGAGGATCAGCGATATTCTCTTCCGTCGGAACTCGGCCGATCTTCACATCACCTCTATTGACGATATCACGAATCAGGTGACACCTCCTCTCTACGTGTTTGGCCTTCTGGTGTGACATGGGTTCTTTCGCCTGAGCAATGGCTCCGTTGTTATCACAAAACAAAGCCACTGGCTCCAAGATACTAGGAACCACACCCAGTTCAGTCATGAACTTCTTGATCCAAACAGCTTCCTTTGCCGCTTCAGAAGCAGCAACATATTCAGCTTCCGTCGTGGAATCAGCTACGGTATTCTGCTTAGAGCTCTTCCAGCTCACTGCACCGCCATTCAGACAGTAGACATATCCAGACTGTGATCGGAAATCGTCTCTATCCGTCTGAAAACTCGCATCAGTGAATCCATTCACTACAAGCTCTTCACTTCCTCCATACACCAGGAATTTATCCTTAGTATGTCTCAAATACTTGAGAATATTCTTGACAGCTGTCCAGTGAACTTCACCTGGATCAGATTGGTATCTACTCGTCATGCTTAACGCGTAAGCTACATCTGGACGAGTGCAGAGCATGGCATACATAATAGATCCTATTGCAGAAGCATAAGGAATCCTATTCATGCGCTCCCGCTCAGCATGTGTCACCGGACACTGCTTCTTGCTGAGACTAATGCCATGAGACATCGGTATGAAGCCCTTCTTGGAATCTTGCATCTTGAATCTGTGCAACACCTTATCAATATAAGTATCCTGGCACAATCCAATCAGCCTATTCACTCTATCTCTGTAGATTCTGATTCCAAGAATGTACGCGGCTTCTCCCATGTCTTTCATGGAAAAACAACTTCCGAGCCAAGTCTTAACAGACTGAAGCAACGGAACGTCATTACCGAGGAGGAGTATGTCATCGACATACAGTACAAGAAACGCAATTCTGCTCCCACTAGTCTTCTTGTAAACACATGGTTCCTCTTCGTTCTTGATGAAACCAAATTGTTTTACTGCTTCATCAAAACGAAGATTCCAACTCCGTGATGCTTGCTTCAATCCATAAATGGATTTATGAAGCTTGCATACCTTTCCAGCGTTCTTAGGATCAACAAAACCTTTAGGCTGTGTCATATACACATCCTCTTCCAGAATACCATTCAGGAAAGCGGTTTTGACATCCATCTGCCAAATCTCATAGTCATAATGAGCTGCAATCGCTAGAAGAATCCAAATGGATTTAAGCATAGCGACTGGGGAATAGGTTTCATCATAGTCAATACCATGAATTTGCTTGAAACCTTTAGCCACCAACCTCGCTTTGTAAATTTGCACATTTCCATGCACGTCAATCTTCCTCTTGAAGATCCATTTACACTCAATGGCTTTTACACCATTAGGTAAATCGACCAAGGACCATACTTGGTTTTTCTGACATGGATCCCATTTCGGATTTAGAGGCTCCAAGCCACTTTTCGGAGTCCGGGCCCATCATTGCTTCCGCGAAGGTCGCTGGTTCGTCACTATCAATGATCATCAGATCATTGGAATTGGTCACGAGAAATCCATAGTATCTCTCGGGTCGTGACGGATCCTTACGGATCTGCGAACTTCAGGCTCCACAGGCGCCGGTTCCACAGAACTTTGTGGATCCAACTGCTGCTCTTCCTCAGCAGGTTGAGCAGTATCCTGTGCATCTCGAATTTCTTCAAGATGTACTTTACTCCCACTGTTTTTCTTAGAGAGAAACTCCCTCTCAAGAAAAGAACAGTCCCGAGAAACAAATACTTTGTTCTCAGATTGGTTGTAAAAGTAGCATGCCTTGGTTTCCCTAGGATAACCAACGAAGTAGCATTTATCTAATTTGGGTGCTAGATTGTCAGAGATTAATCGTTTGACATAAGCCTCACAACCCCAAATCTTCAGGAAAGACAGACTAGGAATGTTCATGGTCCACAATTCATGTGGTGTCTTTTCCACTGATTTAGATGGCACCTTATTTAGTGTAAACGCAGACGTTTCTAGAGCGTATCCCCAAAAGGATAATGAAAGATTTGAATGACTCATCATAGACCGAACCATATCCAATAAGGTTCGATTCCTCCTCTCTGACACTCCATTCCATTGGGGTGTTCCAGGAGGAGTGAGTTGTGAAACAATTCCACACTCGCTCAAATAGTCGCTGAACTCTTGACTCAAGTATTCTCCTCCGCGATCCGATCGCAGAACTTTGATACTTTTGCCAAGTTGGTTCTGTACTTCATTCTTGAATTCCTTGAATCTATCAAAGGATTCTGACTTGTGTCTCATCAAATAGACATAGCCATACCTACTGAAATCATCAGTGAAGGTAATGAAGTACTTGTAATTTCCTCTGGCAACAGTACTCATTGGCCCACATACATCAGTATGAACAAGGCCCAATAAATCACTGGCCCTTTCATTTGGTTTGTTGAAAGGGGCTCTAGCCATTTTGCCCATCAAACAAGATTCGCATTTCTCACATGATTCAAAATCAAATGAGCCCAGAAGCCCATTTCGATGGAGTCTATGAATGCGTTTCTCATTGATATGGCCCAAATGACAATGCCATAAGAAAGTCGGGTTTTCGTCATTTGACTTAAATCGCTTTGCATTTATGTTAAAGACAGGCATTTCTTGGTTTAAAACATATAACCCATTATCTAATGGGGCGCTACCATAATATGTACCATCACGATTAAAAGAACAAACTTTATTCTTAACAGCAAAATCAAAACCTTCCAAATCCAAAACGGAAACTGAAATTATGTTTCTGCTAATCGCAGGTACAAAGTAGCAATTATTCAAAGCTAAAACCATGCCCGAAGGTAAAGACAAGTCGTAAGTGCCTACGGCCAGTGCAGCAACCTTAGCTCCATTCCCGACCCGTAGCTCCACTTGTCCTTTCTTCAGCGTTCTACTGTTTCTTAGTGCTTGCACATCAGTACAAATATGAGCACCGCAGCCGGTATCCAATACCCACGAAGTAGAACTAGAAGACATAACATTAAGTTCGATAACATAAATACCTGAGTCAGACGCATCATACGTCTTCTTCAGCTTCTTGTAATCTTCCATGAACTTCTTGCAGTCTCTCTTCCAATGCCCTAACTGCTTGCAGTAGTTGCATTTATCCTCAGGAGAAGGCCCGGATTTGGGCTTCGGCTTGGGCTTGTCCTGACTCTCAGTCTGGACAACTTGGGCCTTTTCCTTATCCTTCTTAGGTTTCTTAAACCTTTTACCCCCTTGTACCATCAGTACACTGGGAGTTGCCTTCTTGAGATTCGGCTCTGCTGTCTTCAGCATGCCGTGCAACTCAGTCAATGTCTTAGTCATGTTTTGCATGTTGTAGTTCATGATGAACTGATCAAAACACGACGGCAAAGACTGCAGAATCATGTCAGTGGCTAGCTCCTGGCTAATGGCACAGTCCAGTTTCCCCAGGTTATCAATGTAACCCATCATTTTAAGGACATGAGGACTTACTGGACTATCCTTAGCCAGCTTGCAATCCATGAGAGATTTAATCGTCTGGTATCTCTCTGTGCGAGCTTGCTCCTGAAACAAAACTTTCAGGCTGTTAATCATCTCAATGGGTGACATCACGTTCTCATATCGCTTCTGCAGCTCAGAGTTCATAGTCACCAGCATTAGACAATTAACATCTTTGACATCAGCTGAATGCTTATCCCAAGCATTCTTTTCTGTCTGCGGGGCATTGGAACGTGGCCTCTCGGGGAGAACTCTTTCAAGGACATATTCCTTGTTCTCCTGCCTGAGAACTATTCTCAGGTTCCGATACCATTCCAAGAAATTAGATCCATTTAACTTGTCCTTCTCAAGGACGGATCTTAGTGAGAAAGTGTTGATGTGAGTTGAGACAGACATAGCTGTAATTAAAAGAGGTAGAGGTTTTAGTTATAATGCTCAAGAAATGAGAATTCTTATCTAATAAGAAAACTCGCATTGTATTCAAACTATGTTTCCTCAGATGAATACAATGAACCAAGATCCATACTTCACCAAAATCTGAGTGGGCGACTCGCCATTACCCAAACTTTAGTTATCTAGGTAAGCAAATCATTTCTAATTGTACCCAGTACAACTCTTGGTCGTAGATGAGACAAACTATGTCTAATCCACTCTGATGTCTCTGGGCCCAGAACTTCTGATAGCCCAGTCAAGTAAAACCAATCCTTTCTGTCTTGTGATCACTGACAGTCGCACTGCAAGTCTATCAATGACCACCTGCCTTACTCATGTTGCTGTGGATACCAAGGACTCCAAGGCTATCCAACAAACAAAATGAGTCTTGACAGTAGACAAGATCGGGCAAGACATCAAGATCACTTGATATTTGGTTGTGGAAAAGAATTGTTTAATCTTGATGTATATCCAATATACATTTAAGAAGTTATTAATTTAATTAAAACATTCAGTTTTATTAATTTTAGGTTCAACTAGAACTTTATGGTTTAAATTTGGTCTGGTATATGCAAATTTATGGTACAACCAATAATTCTGCGAATGGTGTGTCGATCGACGTCAACCATTGGCATCGGTCGACACAACATAATTTAAACCGGTCTTCGATAACCAGTCAAACCGGATCGAATTACATTAACCGATTCAATCTAATTGAACCGGTTCGGTTTAACGGTCCATGTCGATCGTCACACAACTCTGTGTCGATCGACATTACCAAACTAGAACCAATTGGTTAATTAAAATTAACCGAGCGAGATAACCGGTTCAATCCAATTGAACCGATCTATCTAATCGCATTGCCTGTGTCGACCGACACACCCAGTGTATCGATCGACACAGCAGGATAACGGGTACTCGATCTCAGATCGAAACCCTAAAATTATTTACGATTTTTCGCTCTGTGTCGACCGACACACGCTTTGTGTCGATCGACACTCTGCGACAAACCCTAAAAAATTTACAAGTTATTTCGCGGTGTGTCGACCGACACACGCTTAGTGTCGATCGACACAGTGCGTTTTTTAACAATTCATCGTTTTTCAACAGGCACATAATCCGATATTAACACTTGAAAACACGATTTTAGCAGGCAATAATCAATTCAACAAACTCAGTTTTCGAATTAATTGCATCAGATTCAATAGTCTAAACCCTAACCTTGCTCTGATACCACTGTTGGATCTCCTAGGATCTAAGGGTTTGATATATTGAATCACCAACCTCGTTCTTACCTTGTTACTGGCAGCGGAATGAATGGTGAACGAGATCAGTAGCGACACAGGAGCCTCGCCTCTACCAGATACACACGCACACAAGCTGGAAACGGGATGCTAGTGTCGGATCTATGGGATCTGAGAGTTTCTGGTGTTTCTACTCTTTCTGTCAAAAAAGTCCGACGGCTCATGTTTTAGGTCGAGACTATCAAGTTTTGTTCGACCTAAAACACACTTAACGGGCCAGACTTGATTAAGTCATAATTTCGAAAAGCCCTTTCGAAACCCGAACTGTGTCGACCGACACACAAGCTGTGTCGATCGACACAACACCATTTTTCGATAATAATGTGTATCCAATACACATTAATATGATCATTACCATATTGATCATTCCCATGTCTTAGCTTCCAGTTTGCTTAGGTGTGTGACCCTATAGGATCATATAATATTGGCAGTAAGTATACAACTTACAGATTGCAAGAGGCTTCTAGCAAAACATTGCAACCGCCCAGTATTATACGAATGTCTGATCTCGACACACAACTATCATCAGGAGTGAGTACAAGTGTGATTTCAGGACACTATCCCAACACCCACAAATTTGATGCATCCAATGACATCTACAATACGAATATATGAATAATTAATAAAATATAATCAAAAATAAATAAAATGATTTAAACAATCAAACATACCAATTGTGTGCTTCGATGATATTTTCCAATCTAATATTGCTTCCAATCCAACAAAATCGTAGAAATTATCATCAACGACAGTAAAGCAGTTGGAAATTTGAGTTTGAGAATTTATAATAATCTGTTTGGCAGTAGTAGTGTTTCTTGAATCATCTTGACTGTAGATGACATCAAAGTTTTGAACATACTTCCATAAGCCCTCCACAAAGTTTTCGCTTATTTTGTGAAATACATTAGTGGGTATTGTTGCTTCAACCTTGAAACCCTAAACATGCAATATTTTTTTTGGAAAAATAAGTATTTGAATATAATATTTGAGATTATGTGTTTAAATATTATCTAAGTTAAATAGATCGATAAAAATCAAACATTTTCATCACAGAAGATGACATGACCTTGAAGACCACTTGGATGTACGTTTGTGTAGTACTTTCTAATGACCTTCAAATGACATTTCCAGTCGTTTTTGGAGTTGTTGACATCCCATAATAGAGTGCAGTTCTCCATTTTTGTCTGGTTCGGTTTTTCAGTTATGGAAGAATTTGATTTTGGAAGAGAAGAAGAGATGATAAATATAAAAGATTTGGTTCCTTTTGGGAAAAAAAAATTAAGCAACAGTTTATTAATGAAAAGATTAAACATTGAAAAGTTATGTTCGTAAAAGTTGAAGTGGTGGTTGTGGTTTTAATATTTCTTTTAATGAGGTGTTGAAGATTTATTATGATTGAACATAAATTTTAAATTTCTTAATTTAGTGTTTGGGTATGTCGAAATCATTAATTTGTGATATTAGTTGATTTTATATATTATGTAAAAATAATAAAATCGCAAAAATAGAAATAAAATCACGAATATATCTCTAACATATAACTGTTTTTTTTGTTATAACATCACAAGTATATGATTTTGCATTTAATATGATCATTTAATATTATTCCTTATATCAATATTCTCGGAATCTGTTATTGATATCTACCATCTCGGACAAAATCTAGAGTAAATGTTTCTAGTTTGTAGGTTTTTGTCAAACCAATTTATGATCATAATTCAAGACATGTCAAATTCTATTTTAAATGCTGATATTATACTTTCCTTCCTTATCCATTCCTTGATCATTGTATATCTTATATTCCAAATTTGTAAAAATGTATCATTGTTAGGCGAAAATGAATTTTGTTTTAATTAAATATTGATAGAAGAATATTCATGAGTGAATCCATATGATACATCCAAATTAATGATTTCTATTTTCATTTAAAAAAACTCCAAAACAATTGAATTGAAAACAACAAAAAAGTCGAAACAAATGACATGAAATTCATTGAAACATAAAGGGAAAACTACTACTGATCTACTGAGTAAGATTTCTAAAAACCTCCCTGTAAACAACATTGGTAGTCTTTTTCAACACATTTCCATCTTCATCTGTAATAAGAATCTTCAATGCAAACCTTGATTTCACTCTAGACAAAGTTACATATAACTGTCCATGTGAAAACACAGGTATAGGAAGACACAAACCGACATTCTCAAGTGTTTGACCTTGACTCTTATTGATGATAATTGCATATGTTAACGCCACAAGAAATTGTCGCCGACGCATCCTAAATGGAAACTTGGTATATGATGGTGTTACATACATTCTGTTTAGAAGTATCTTTCGACCAATAACAGATTTATTTCCAGTTAAAATCGTTACTTCCATGCAATGAGGTTTAAGCTGAGTAATAAGTAACCTTGTTCCATTGTAAATACCACAATTAGGATCAATGTTACGCAAACACATCACTGGAGCACCAACCTTTAGTTTTAGACAATGTTTGAGTAATCCAGGCACCATTATGCTGTTCAAAAACTCAATAGGATAATTGGTATCATCATCTATGGCAGCATCTGAAGGAATAATATTGTCCGAGCTTCGATATGTTACTTCTTTTCCTATAAAAAAGAAACTAAACAGGTTAGACAATATCTTATAGATAATTTAGTTGAATGTGGCTAAAATATTCTAATCAGTAAGATTGGTATATACCTGACAACTTGGAAAGCATATAATCATTAATCTCATCAACATTATTGTTGGTAGGGCTGAGTATAGCTCTGCTTTTAAATACATGACCATCCGTTGAGTTAACAAAGTCCGGACCATAAACTTCGTTAACTATTGTATCGATTGATTTCTCACACTCGGTTATTAACAAATCTTCAGGGATATCGATCTCAATGACTCCATCATTTGGAGAATTAATCTTGCCATCATCTATATTCAATAACCATTCTGAAAATGTTTTCAACTCTTCAGCATCTTCATCACTAATTCCCCCAAGCAATCTCATATTCTTTGTAAGTGTTAGAACTTTACATGATTTCCATAGTTCCGAAGAGTTTAAAGTTGCCAAGATTGTTTCTGATCTTCCTCCCCCGGGAATTACTGGAAGAATCTGCCTAAAATCACCACCAAAAACAACAACCTTTCCTCCAAATGGTCTGTTCTCCTTTTCTCTGATAATATCGCGCAAACTTCTGTCCAAGTTTTCCACACAATGTTTACTCATCATAGAAGCTTCATCCCAAACTAACAGGTTAGCAACTTTCATCAATTAAGCAAGATCGGATCCTGGCTTCATATTGCAACTTGTGAACTCGTCTGGATTGATCAGAATTGCAAATCTTGAATGTGTTGTTCTCCCACCTTTCAACAACAAAGCGGCAATTCCACTTGAAGCAGTATTAATCACAATAAGAACTCTGGAACGAATATAAGCACTTAATAGACTTTACATAAATATTTTGCCCATACCTCCAAAACCATAGAGAAAATACATTCCTCCTTTATCATTCACAACTGCATCCAATATAGTTTCATATACTATTCTCTGCTCGTCAGTTATCATGGCAAGAAGCCTCTCTTCTTCTTTTCTTTCATCCTCACGTTTATAATTCATCTCATTATCTATGAGACGGTTACCTTTGTACTCTTCAGAATCTTCTGATAGTGGCATCTCAGGCCATTTAGTAAGCGATCCGCCATAACTTTTCAACTTTTTTTGTATTCTTGTCAATGCTATGTTTTTCCGTTGATGACAATATTATATCTTCATGAGGTATTTTCATGTTTCACAAAAATTAAATAACAAACAAATATAAACCGTCAAAACAACCAACAATATTTTGGCAAAGATTTTTAGTACATACCAAGATTCCGACGATTTCTCCTTTCATCGATTAGAATGTCTTCTGTTAGATATTCCCATGTTGAATTCCATGTTGGGATTATGTCCTGAAATCACATTGTACTTACTCTAACGATAGTTGTGTGTCGAGATCAGACATGTTGTATGATACTGGGCGGTTGCAATGTTTTGCTAGAAGCCTCTTGCAGTCTGTAAGTTGTAGACGTACTGCCAGTATCATATGATCCTATAGGGTCACACACCTAAGCAACCTGGACACCTTTTATGCGAATGATCATCATGGTGATGATCAAGATGATGTGTATTGGATACACATCAATATTGATAAAAGAGAGGTGTGTCGATCGACACGGTATGTGTGTCGATCGACACGGGATCGATTCCGAAACTGATGTTTCGGTTTATGACATAGATTTTTCGGTTGAACCCGAAAAATGGTTTAGTCATAACAGGTCATATATATAGGCTTATATGGTCGACCTGAACGATGAGCCGTCAGTTTTCTTGATCAGAGAAAACAGAAAAACTCTCTCTTCGATTCCCAGATCCGACACTAGCATCCCGACTTTCCAGGTTGTGTGCGTGTGGACTACGGTAAAGGCGAGGCATCTGAATCGCTCCTGATCTTGTCTTACCTGATTCATCTTCCGCTGCCAGAACAAGGTAAACACGAGATCCATGATTCAATTACTTAAACCCTGAGATCCTAGGCTCGGAATTCAGACTTAGGGTTGCCTAATCGGATTAGGAACTGCTAGGAATTCCAACAGTGGTATCAGAGCCTTAGGGTTTTCCATTGATTCAACCTGTTTAATTGAATTTGATGATTTAGATTCGCAAACTAGGTTGTTTGATTAAGAACAGGTGAGATCGATCTCTAGTGTGTCGGTCGACACAGAGATGTGAAATCGACAGAATCGGCGGCTATGGTTTTCGCGAAGAAAAATCAGAAAAGCTGCTGTGTCAATCGACACAGGTTAAGTGTCGGTCGACACAGAATAGATTCGGTCAAGTGTCGGTCGACACAGGTTAGTGTCGGTCGACACAGACCTAGCGAATGGTTAGTCGGTTCAATTGGATTGGACCGGTTATCATGCTTGGTTAAGTCCGAATAGATCAGTTTAAATTGGATGAATTGGTTCAATTGGATTGAACTGATTGTCTCAACTAGCATGAACCGATGGGTTAAATCAGTTTGATTGGATAAAACGGTTCAGTTGAATTGGACCGGTTATCGCGATCAGTTAAAACTGGCTAAAACGGTTTAAATTGGATGAATTGATTCAATTGGATTGAACCAGTTATCGCAATTAGTATAAACCGATTTGAATGGTTAAGATCAGTTTGATCTGATAAGTCGGTTCAATTGGATTGGACCGATTATCAAAACTTTTTCGGTTTAGGTCTATGTCGACCGTCACACATGGGTTGTGTCGATCGACATGACCGGTTCAATAAACCGGTTAATTGGATTAATCGGTTATTGAAGTCCGGTTAAGTTTGGTGTTGTCGATCGACAGACATAGTCTGCGTCGATCGACACAGAGCTCGAAATTCTGGTTATTGAACCTTGAATTTGCAGAAACCAAACTAGACTTGAACCTTGATCAAAGTTTAGCTTCAATATGGTCAACTGTCAAGACTCATTTTGTTGTGTGATGGTCTAGCCAAGAGCTTGGTGTCCACAATTAGGTGAGTAAGGCAGGTAATTATGTTGATGGACTTGCGGTGCTTGACATCAACAATTACATGACCTAATAGATTGATTTGCTAACCTTTCAGAGTTTAGTTTCCTCAACTAAACATCAAGTGACCTTGA
Source organism: Orychophragmus violaceus (assembly GCA_030180135.1). Lineage (NCBI taxonomy): Eukaryota > Viridiplantae > Streptophyta > Magnoliopsida > Brassicales > Brassicaceae > Orychophragmus > Orychophragmus violaceus. The sequence continues at coordinate 77,307,349 of CM058229.1, forward strand.
TGTCTTGCCCAATCTCGTCTATTGTCAAGACTCGGTTCATTGTTGGATAGTCTTGGAGTCCTTGGTATCCACAGTGACATGAGCAAGGCGGGTGTTCATTGATAGACTCGCAGTGCGACTGTCAATGATCACAAGACAGAAGAGATTGTTTTACTTGACTGGGCTATCAGAAGTTCTGGGCCCAGAGACATCAGAGTAGATGAGACATGGATTGTCTTATCTGCGACCAAGAGTTGTACTGGGTACAATTAGCAATGATTTGCTTACCTAGATAACTAAATTTTGGGTGATGACGAGTCGTCCACTCAGAATTTGGTGAAGTGTGGATCTTGGATCATTATATTCATAGAGGAAACATTGTTTGAATATAATGCGAGTTTTCTTATTAGATAAGATTTCTCATGATATACATAACTAAATCTTTGTCATTCTTGGATTTCAGCTTATGTCTATGACTACTTTCTCATTGCGATCCGTCCTTGAGAAGGACAAGTTAAATGGATCAAATTTCCTGGATTGGTATCGGAATTTGAGATTAATCCTCAAGCAGGAGAGCAAGGACTATGTCCTTGAGAAAGCTCTTCCAGAAAGGCTTGGGACCAATCGCTCGAATGCAGTATATGATGCTTGGAATAAGCATTATATTGATGTGGTAGATGCACTACAAGAAATAAGGGCATTGATAGCACACGATTATCGCTATAATAGATGTATAACAGCGCTTCCATAAACGCTATTACAGCCGGAGCTATAATAGACCCCTCCCCTACAATAGCGTTTTTCGTGTGCTATGATATGTGGCACGTATGATAGCACCGTATATAACATGTGCTATAATCTATTTTATTATAGCATCATATATGTGCTATGTATGTTTGATTTAGTGCTATTATTTGATTGTTTTGAATCCTATTTTTTACACATTATTAATTAATTATAACTTTAAATTTTATATTTGATTCAAAATATATTTCATAAATCCTTAGAAGTTACATAATTGTAGTATTACATTACTAAGTATCAAAGTACTCATAAGTAAATTCAAAAACAAATCCTAAAGGAGAATTACAAGGAAGTCACTTAATTATATCTAGCTGATTGTGTGCCTAATTATATCTACCTGATTGTGTGCCTAAAAACCGGATTGTCCTTGATCTCTTATGGAAATTTGTAATCAGGATCTCCAAGATTGTCGTCATCATCAGATAAATCTGTATCAATCCAAGTTGTCCAGTCTATGTCGCTTTTTGCATCTTCATCCCACGAGAGAGATCTCTGGCTTTGCATGTCATTAACCTTATCAACTAATCTTAACAGAATTTGGTGGTTCAGTACTTCATAGTCCCTGCATTTCAGTCAAGAGTATAAGGTCAGCTTAATTCTGAGTTTTGGTTTGTCAATACGTATCCATTTTTGCATCTTTGACAATACATGTATGTAAAAGCAGCATGAAGAAGCTGAAATGAAGCAAGAAGAGCAAATAAAGACCTGACAAGGTTTATAATCCATCACGACCCGCCTGATCAGCAGCCTCTTCATCCTGCTGACAGGAAACTTAAGTTACAACAATTTGAAGAACAACAAAAAAGTCAAAAGATGAACAAAACATAATTCCCTACATGTGATGATTCAGATTCATGCACAAAGTACCACTTATGTCTCTTAAGATTCAAGATTTCTTGCTCTCCATCATCATAGAAAACCTGGAACCAATCATTGCAACAACAACCAACCAAAAAAAAGAAAAACATACCATTAATCAACTGAAAAAATATTATTGTACCGCTTATGACAGCATTCAATAAGCTAATGGATAGCCAGAGACAAAATTGAACTTACCAAACACCTGAGACACAATCCATCAGAATGCATGATTTACTTGAGCAGCCATACCATGAGGTTTATTCAAAACAATAATGGCTGGATCCTTCCACATTAACTCACAGTCAAGATCTATCAAATCAATATAATATCGATTGAGGAAAAAAGAAGTGAACCAATAGTAGAGAGTTTCAAAACCTTGGACAACACGAAACTGCAAACGAATTTGCATTCTTCTTCACTGCAACAGAAGCTTTCTTTTTTAGCAGGCGGTGGCGCATCATTGTCTACAGACATAAGAAGGTAAATTCTATCTCCTACATTCAATGATACCTTAGCTGCCACCTTTCAATTGTCAGTATCAGAAGCATCAAATCAAAAAACCAAGACAATTTTCCTTTCCCACGATTTCCCTAAGATAGTTCTCCAAGACAATGATACGCAAAATTCAGTTCGTGGAGCCGAATACAATATCAAGAAAAAGGCAGAAATGGGAACATCAAGGCTTACGATATTGGAAGCTCGTAGACCATGCTCCACTGACTCGAACAAGAAGCTATAAGCGTCTATATCGTATTCTTTCACCAAACACCTGTACGCAAGTATCGGAGTCAAATGATCTGAGAATACGCATCGGTATAAAGGAACTAAGTTTCCCTTTCCGGCTGCTTCCTTAAACCGGAGCGAAGGAGGAGGTGGTGGCGGCGGCCGATGGTGCGTAACGGCAACTGCCTCAACGGCGGAAGAATCATATTTGACGGAGAAAATTGAAACGGCTTTGAATCTGAGTTAAGGACCTCACCGGTGGAGAAGCCTGGTTCTGAATCTAGCGAGGCGGGTTCAATCGGAGATTTGGCTTCAACTGGAAGAGCTTGGGGATTGGCAGAGACGGAAGCGGCCTGAGGCGGATGTCGGAAAGTGTCATTGGAGGAACCGGAGGGTCTGGCGGTACTGGTTCAACAACACTCATCCGTTGAGATTCAACAACAACAATGGAGAATTCGTAGGGTTGGGTAGGAGAATAAATTTTAGGGATCTGAGATTTGGGATTTTAGGGTTTTTTGGAGATCAGAGGAGAAAACACTCCTCGAGTGAATGAGATGACGGAATCGAAGCGGAGGAGGAGGAAGGCGGTGTAGGATCGGAGTAGAAACGGAGTGCGAAAAGAGGAGGCGGAAGAGAGAAAACCAGAGACGAGAGAGAGGGAATCGTCTTTTGTTCACGAGGAAGAGAGAAGAAAAACAAAGTTTTGAAGCCAAAATTTTTCTAAGTGTAGCGCCTGTAGCCAAAATTTTAGCGGAGTGTTGGGCGCTTAAGTGAAATTTCACTACCCGCCTATTATTTTTCTTTCTTAGCTTTTTTCGAATGCTATGAATGATTAGCCTAAAATTTAATAGCATCATTGATAGCAAAATCAAAAATTGCGCTATAATATTGTGCTATCATTGATCACTTTTCTTGTAGTGATGTGCGTGGTCTGATGTTGGCTACCATGAACTCAGACTTGAAAAGTCAATACGAGAACATGGAGTCGCCAATAGAGATGATCACCAGCCTGAAACTGAAGTTTCAGGATCTGGCACGAGTTGAGAGATTCCAGATGGTGAAGTCTCTCACTGGGTGCAAGCTACCAGAGGATGCTCCAGTAAGTCCTCATGTCATTAAAATGATGGGTTACATTGATAACCTGGGGAGACTGGATTGTCCTGTCAGCTTGGAGTTGGCTACTGACATCATTCTGCAGTCACTGCCGTCAAGTTATGATAAGTTCATCAAGAACTATATCAAGAAAGGCTTGACGAAGACGTTGACTGAGCTGCATGGTATGCTCAAGACAGCAGAGCAAAACATCAAAAAGGGTAAAAGATTTGAGAAATCTTGTATAGACAAGGGTGAAGGCAAGGCCGTTCATATTTGGAACCGGGATAAGCATGTGTCATCTTTTAAGCCCAAGTCAGGTTCATCTGATGTTGATAAATGCTGCTACTGTAAAGAGTTTGGGCATTGGAAGAGAAATTGCAATAAATTCTTGGAAGATTCACAAGAGATAGAGAAGATGTATGGTACTTCTTCTTCAGGTATTGTGTTATTGTTTCAAGTTCTACGTTAGTATTCGATACTAGTTGTGGTACTGATATTTTTGAAATATGCAGGACATAAGCGACAGTAGAACGTTGAAGAAAGGACAAGTGGAACTGCGTGTTTGGTATGAAGCAATGGTTGCTGCATGAGCCGTAGAGATTCTCCACTTGTAGGAGCCTTTCATACTTGGTTTTAGAAATTAAGTAATTGCTAATATGTATCTGCCTTGTGCAGAGATGTCTTTCATTTTCTTGTAAGAATTTGGATGTTTTTCATTCTGATAAAAGACAAGTTTTGCTCTTTTGATCTTAATGAAATATTATATGGTAGCACCCCTTTTGATAAATGGGTTTTATGTCTTAAACCAATATACACCAGAATATAACATAAATACCAGACGGTTTAAGTCTGATGACTTGAAGTCAATTTTTCTTTAGCATAGTCGTTTTGACCAGATAAAGTGAAGCGGATTCAGAAGTTCCATTGTTATGGGCTTTAGGTTCATTTGATTATAAATCATTTGAGACATGAATTCCGCTTGCTGGGCCAAATGACTAAGGCTTCTTTAGCATAGCTAAAGAAAAGAGCCTTTCTGTTTATTGGGCCTTACACGTACTGGTGTATGTGGCCCAATGAGCATTAGGGCCAAAGGAAATCATCAGTACTTCATTACCTTATTGATGGCATCAATAAGTATGGCTGTGTTCTTTTGATGAGACACGAGCAGGAATCCCTTGAGGAGTTCCAAGATGAAGTATAGAACCGATTTGACAGAAGTATTGAGATCCTTGACCAGATCGCGGAGGAAAATACTTGAGTCAAGAATTGGGTGATCATCTAGGTGAGTGTGAAGTCATATCACAGCTCTCTTCTCCTGGAAACCTAAATGGTGTTTCTGAGAGAACGAATTGGATCTTATTAGATATGCTCCGATTAATGATGAGTCACATGAATCTTCCATAATCCTTTAAGAAATACACTCTAGAAAGGTCTGTGTTTGCGCAGAAAAGGGTTTCAATCAGAATCAATTGAAAGACACCACATTGGATGTGGACTGGAAGTTTTTCAAGTAAGTTGTTTCTGATAATTTGGGGATGATAGCTGATAAGCTTGAACCCAAACCTGATAAGTTCTACCTCGCTGGTTGTCCTAAGGAAACCGAGGCTTACTACTCTTATAACCAATCCGAGAACAAAGTTTTGATGTCCGGAACTGTGTCTTTTGAGAAAGATCATACTTTCAAAAGGAACAGTGGGAGTAAAAGTACACATCGAAGAAATTCGATAAACGCAGGAGACTGCTCAACCTGTTGAGGGAGAGCAGTGGTGAGATCTACAAAGTGCTGTAGGATCTACACCTGTGGAGCCTGAAATTCGCAGATCCGAAAGGATCCGTCACTAACTCGAGAGTGATCTCTCGTAGCCGATTGTCGTGATCTGTTGATCATTGAAAAGTGATGAGCATGCGAAATTCAAGAAGCGATGGTGAGCCCCAACTCCGAAAATTGGCTGGGTATGCATGTTAACTTCACCGATCCATTTCTGGATTGAAGCAAACATCTTGGAGTTGGAATCAACATTCTGATAATGTGGTCAAAAGTTTTGACTTGATCAGAAAAGAAATGAAACCATGCGTTTACAAGAAGACTAGTGGGAGCGTAATTGCAATTCTCACACCGTATGTACATAATGTACTTAATCTCATGAACGACATTCCGTCGGTTAAGTCTTGTGAGACTTGGGTCGGAAGTCAAATTTAAACAAAGGACATGGGAGAAGGCCGTAAAAGTTCTTGGAATAAGGATCCATTGGAATGGATCAGAAAGCCTAATTGGATCGTGTCAAAATCCTTATGTTGATAAGGTATTGGACAGTTCAAATGTGCTTGATTCCAAGAATGGCTTCACACCAAAGGTCTTATGGCAATAATCTAAGCAAGATGAAGTGTCTTGGACACTGGCTGAGCTAGTAACAATATTAGCAAGATGGAGTGTTTTTGAACACTGGCTGAACTAGTATTAATGAGTGTGATTGCTTATGCTGCTGCAATAGAATCCATCATGAATGCCGTGTTTTGCGCTCGTCTAGATGCAGCTTACGCATAAAGCATGACGAGAAGATACCAATATGTTCCGGTAAAAGTCGCGGAACAGTTGCCAGAAATATCCCAAATGTTTGATAAACACTAAGGATAGGTTTGTGGTGAACTGAGGAAGTGACAAACCAGTTGAAAGTAGTTAGATGGACAAAGACGATTCCCGGTTCCTACCTGGCATGTATCTTTGTCTGAATAGCGGTGCTATCTGTTGGAAGGGCTCCAAGCAGTGGACCGTAGAATAGTGCTTTTATCTGAATGGTGGTGTGGTTTGTTGGAATTGTTTCAAGCAAAAACACCGCAGTCTCTCCCACAACCTAAGCACGAGATTTATTCTGTTGCTGTAGGTATAAGATATCTGAACAGATGATCTTGATTCCAGTGGGAGTTATTTTAGTTATGTTATAATCTTTATATAAACATGCTATGGCAATGTTTGTGTAAGTTAAAACTGACATCGGTATTATTTAATTATTGGATAATTAAGTAATGATCCCAAAGTATTTTATGTTCATTTTATAGGTCATCAAGTTGAGGACTTGATCATGAAACCCTATAAGTAAAAGATGACATAAATTATGATTGTCCCTAGTCAAGATTGTCAAAGTGGGACACTGACAACCGCGAGAGACTAGCTTGTGAGGTGCTGTTGACTAAGTTTCATGGAGTCAATGATATGAGTATCACAGTCAGTCACATAGATATATGTTGGTGAACATATGATCGGACATGACCCGCTAATGAGAACTCTACAGGATAGTTATATCTGTGTCATGAGAGTTTCTCATTACGACTATAGAGTATAGTCCTTAGACCTGAGTTCATCATGCTTTCTAGCATATGAATTAGTGCGCTTTGACCTTGTCAAACGTCGTTCCGTAACTGGCGGCTATAACGGCATTGCTTAAGCGTATCATGAAGTATGTGTAGAAATAGGGATGGAACAAGATGGGATTTTTCCCTCCTATATAACAGGAGATAAATATCTCAGGGCCCATCGAAGATTTGATACTGAGAAAATGCATGGCCGTGCTCAAACGAGGTGATTGTCAGTCATTTGTTTTTATCAGTATATATCAGGATTTCAATGAACATGATATTGGCTATAATAAGGATGACACAGTCTCTTGCCTTATGCAATATCGAGATATAGAGACGAAAGGATTATAGGAATAGATGATTCCAGTACAAGTGGGAGATTGTTGGGATTATGTCCTGAAATCACATTGTACTTACTCTAACGATAGTTGTGTGTCGAGATCAGACATGTTGTATGATACTGGGCGGTTGCAATGTTTTGCTAGAAGCCTCTTGCAGTCTGTAAGTTGTAGACTTACTGCCAGTATCATATGATCCTATAGGGTCACACACCTAAGCAACCTGGAAACCTTTTATGGGAATGATCATCATGGTGATGATCAAGATGATGTGTATTGGATACACATCAATATTGATAAAAGAGAGGTGTGTCGATCGACACGGTATGTGTGTCGATCGACACGGGATCGATTCCGAAACTGATGTTTCGGTTTATGACATAGATTTTTTGGTTGAACCCGAAAAATGGTTTAGTCATAACAGGTCATATATATAGGCTTATATGGTCGACCTGAACGATGAGCCGTCAGTTTTCTTGATCAGAGAAAACAGAAAAACTCTCTCTTCGATTCCCAGATCCGGCACTAGCATCCCGACTTTCCAGGTTGTGTGCGTGTGGACTACGGTAGAGGCGAGGCATCTGAATCGCTCCTGATCTTGTCTTACCTGATTCATCTTCCGCTGCCAGAACAAGGTAAACGCGATATCCATGATTCAATTACTTAAACCCTGAGATCCTAGGCTCGGAATTCAGACTTAGGGTTGCCTAATCGGATTAGGAACTGCTAGGAATTCCAACATTCCACACAACCAAAGGATGGAAAATACTATCTGTTATTAATATCTGAACAAAATAATCTAGAAGATAATTTCCACTGGCCCATTCACTTGCTTCCTCAATTGCTAGAATAAATTCTTTGTCATCATCTAGCAATCCATGAGCATCACATGGATCTTTAAAAGTAGGATAGACAATACCTTCGAATGTCCTTATATCCTCATAGCATTTCGGGCCTTTAACATAGTTAAGAAGTATTCTTAAATATTACAATTCACCGCAAGCTATACTCACATGGGCAATCCTACCAATCACAACACCAAGCTTTCTCTGCCTTGGTTTCTATGACCTCTCTTTTGAAACCCACGTAAACTTAGTTGGGAGCTGAGAATAAGTGATATTATTTGCAAGATTAGGATATTTCCTATATGCAACCATCCAAGCGATAAACATAGATTGAATAAGAGTTGTTTTGACCAACAGAGTCTCAATGGGTTCAAGTTCATCAAAGTAGACAATATGCTGGTTTGGAAGATGAAAACCAAGTTTCTCAACAGCTACAGTACGGTAATGCGTAGGGAACACAAATATACGCCATGTTGCTTTGGTTGGTGAAAGATATCTAGCAATCAAAGAGTGTGAAGAAATGTATTAAAATATTATGATAAATGTTATACAAATAATAAATAGTGTGAAAACAAAAGTGTCTAATACCTGCAGTTGTAGTAGTGCTCAATTTCGTCAATAACACCATCTTCATTCTCTTTTTCAATAGTAGCAGCAATATAATCAGGACCTTTATGAATGTATTTAAACAAATACTTTATGGCTCGCGATTGGACACACCACTCGACATTAATATGTGTGCGATATCGGAGCATGAGTTCCTTATTATATGGAACAACATATACATTGTCCAATTAAAGTTTTCCCTTTTCAACAAACATTTTATCATCTCTACGTCTGTAGCAAGGAAAACCATTAGTATCAATTGTCGTCCTATTGTTTACCGGTCTTGGATACTTCTTCGAACATCTTCCGTTTACCATACACACACTACTCTTGTTTGCGTTTCCACATGGACCATGCATAATCTTATCTATGTCTTATGTTGTTGGGATTTGTAACTTTTCTCCATAAATAGTAGAATATGAGCATGCGGTAATCCTCTTTTTTGAAATTTAATCGTGTATATTGCTGTAATAGAAGAACAACAAAATTTTAATTTTCAACTTGTCATTCTACCACGCTTGAAGGTATATAACCAAAAATCTAAATATATGTAGTATATTTAAATGAAAAAGGTAACTAATGAGAAAGAAAAAATATAACTCCAGCAGTCTTGCCAAAGACACCTCCTTCTTTTTTGGTCAATTCCATGATCAAACTGTCCAGTTTTGCTTTAAAGATTCGACAAATGATATATGGTCTATTCTCGATGGTCAATCTAAATTTCTCGAGGAACCTGGTTATCTCCGGCCACTTAGGGTTGCATGTAAAAGTAATGAAAATGTCAGGAAAACCTAAGTATTTGCATATAGCCACTGCATCCAAATAATGCTGATGCATATACCTAAAACCACCTGTAAAACTTGATGGAATAAATATGTGTTGACCTTGTTTTAGAAGATTAACACCTCAGGCCTCAACCATTTTTTGAATTTTTTCCTAGTTTTCTGATCGAAGCTTCTTCTGGTTTTTCCACACATAATGTAACCGGTTGGATTCAATCATCGTATATACGTCAACCAAAAACTGTTGAAACAATCTTGCACTTCTGTTTATTGTAGGAGTCTCGCCAACTCTTTCACAAATTCTATATGCAAAAAATTCGACTAAAAAAAAAAGAAATAACTTTCCTCTTCCTTCCAGCATAATCTGTCAAACCTATAGGAATTTGTAATCTAAAACCATCTTCCCCGTATGGAAACATAATTGGATACTGTAGAGGCAAGTAGGCTGGATGAAGTTCACTAATCCTATGAAATCCGCCATCAGTTGTCTCAATAATGTCCCTTGTCTCCATGTTACAGACAAAATCTCTAGGAATAAGTGCAGCCACTTCATCTTTTGTTGGCATATTGTGAGTCCTCGCATCTTTTGCTCTACTTTCCATGAATTTGAGACGAAAACCGGTATCTTTGGTAACATCAAATCTATCTCTGGCTGCCCTCAATGAGGTCACATAAGGATTAACCTCATCTAACATATTCTTCAAGATTTCAACAACTTGAATCCTCAATTTTGTTACATCCCTGTCGTTATCTCCCCTATAAAAAATATATTACGAAAACATAATAACCACCCTTATGAAGAATAGAAAATTAGCATTTATTAAAAATGATAATCTCTTACCCGTACGCCGCAATTCTATTAGTAAGTTCATTTAACGTATCATAAATGTATAGGTGCAAAAACTTAGGACACTATCCAACGTTTGGGAAGAGAGCACCAATTCTATGATAATTTTGGCCATGCATCTTGAAAACATATGGTCCACGTCCATCGTTGACGGTATGATCAATCTTCCCTCCAAGTAAAGTGAACGCGAACATCATATTATAAGCACGAATAAATTCCCAAAAATGTTTGGACAATTCACTACCATTCAGAATTAATTCCAATAACGCCATTGGAGGATTCCTGAGCTTTGGTAGGATGATTTTACCTTTCTTACAACACATTGTAAAATCTGGCTGCATTTGTCTATTTCTATTCCTTATTCGTTCTCCATACCACATGTATGCTCCTTAGTATTGACACTTATAAGATGGATCTCCATCGTCAAAGTAACCTATTAATAATTTGTAAACGATGTTTAAAAAATGTGTGCTGTTATATGATATGTGAAGAAACTAAAATATTATAACATACCAGTCATATCATCTAAAGCATCTTTTGTATTTACTTCATTTTCTATGTGATGAGATGCATCAGCCATATCCTCTTCAATTGAATCTACATCACTTGCATTATCTTCATCATCAGATTCACTTACATCGGCATACCTGTTTGCGAATGCTGAAATAATTTTTTTGCAATATAGTTATACAAATTTAATACTAAAAAAATTGGGAAAAATAAATGTAACTTACAATTGAATATTGATTATAACAATGTATACCTTGAGGATGGTAATTAATCTCAGTTATAGGGGGAACATTAAATGGATTTTCATCCACATTTACTGATGATGAACAAAATGTATTCTGGCTTTTGGCTTTTCCTTTTCTTTGAGATGAATTAGATTACAATTCCATGCAGAAAGTATACAGTTATTGCAATGGTTTAATTGTGAATGATTTTTTTTGTATTAGAATAATCTTGATGCAAAACCTGATTTAACTACTGACTCCATGGTTTGTAACAATATGGAATTTGAGCTAACACTTGTGCATTCCAACCTCTTTCTTCCTGTTAAATTTATCAAAACAAATAAATGTATCAAAGATTGCCGTATAAAATATTGAAATTATATTAAAGAGGCAAGGAAATAAAAAGTACCACGACTTTTGGAACATGTGTTCGTCGGGGAAAATATTGGTAATATCACGCATCTAAAGATAGATCCGATGCCATTCTCGCTCGGATTATTTGTGATATTTGAGCATGACCTCGAAGATTTGGATAAAGGTCTACCTACTGTTTAAATAAAGTATAATTATATCAATGAATCATCCCATTTTAAGAAATGTGAAGATATTTTATACCGAAGCCAAACCTTTCTGAAGAGGAGGTGATATCGGTTTGTTCTGGCACCTTCTTCCACATGTTATTGACAAATCGTATAAATGGTTATCATATAATGTTTAGAAACTAATTGATATAATGTAAATAACTCACGTTTCTGTAATGGAGGTGACACCGAATCATTTTCTTTATCAGAATCGGTGCAACCTCTTTTCATGGTATTTTGAGAATATCTTGTTACTCTCGAATATAATTATGAAACCTTATTATAATTTTAAAAATCTGTTGCGGATTTGATTCCACCAAATCTTTTTAATTGCCCATTTGGAATTTGAATAGAATATTTGGTTTACTTAGATAGCTAATAATTTTCAACTAATAAATATTGCTTGAATTACGATACATAGTATTTGAATATTAATTACGTAGTTAATTAAGGAATAAAATATGTTTATTAAAGCGTTGTATCGATGGTTATTAATAATAAAAATCATATATATAAAAGATGAAGAAGATGCTCTCTCAAGCTGCCACATCAGCCCCCTCTTCATTGGTTCAACTCATTAATTAATTTTCCAAATCATCATTATTCAAATAAATCTAAAATCAACTAATTAAAATTATTTAATTTAAAAATAATTACTTAAAATCATTACAACATAAATATAAATTAATTTGAAAATGAAATTTAATATAAAGTTTCATAAATAAATAAATATTATATATTATAAAATTTCAATACATCTTTTACATTTTATACAATAAATGAACAAATATAATTAAATCTTAATATAAGTGGAAATATAAAATTATAAAATTAAAAATAAATATAAAATAATAAAAAAATTAAATAAAATTATAACAAAAATATTTAATAAATAATAGAATTAGTAATTATTAGGAATGTAATGAAAGATGTGATAAAAAGATAAGATGATAATAGAAACAAATAAATAATTTAATATAGAAATAAGAAATTTAACGAAATTCCATATAATAAATAAAAATTTAAAATATTATTATAATATTAAGATTGGGATAATGCAAAATGTATAAATATTTATAATAAAACAAAATCCGCGGATTTGCGCGGGTTACCTCCTAGTATTTATAACATCCAAACACAATGGTAGAAAAATAAATGCAAACATTTGGATTTTTGAATTTATAAAGTATGAAAGATCATAAAACATACCATATACAGAATATGTCACTTATAGTTGTGTAGACGATTTTTCATATTTGTTGGGTAATAACTTAATTGAACCGAGAAGAGAATGAGTAATATTGGTTAACTTACAACATAATCAAAATTTTATATGGATTACTATTTTAAAAAAAAAAATTCTATTAAGAAGAATCTAGAAAATAAAAGTAAATGATTAAATGGACAAATAAAGAAGAAAATACTCATTTTATTATTCAAATATGCTTTCGTAATACAAGCATAAAAGTATACAAATGTAAACTCTAAAGAACATACAAAACAATATCTACTATATATTATTCTTCGCTTGAATACTTCATTGACTTCATGCTCAAAATTCCTGATACATACATATCGTTTGGCTTCATATGAAACCAAGCTGCAAATTCATACAAAGCCAAACAAAATAATTCGAACAATGTAAAAGCTATAGAAATGGATACCTATCGTTTTGGCTTGGTTTGAAATATACCTGCCAATTCATAAATAACACAAAATGATTATTACATTGTAAATTGTAAAAAAAAAGTTACCTATCGAAAGAGTTGTTATGTTACATATCTGCAAATGCATCAAAATCTCGTAACAAAATTAGAAACATGTTAATTGCAATTGATATAGTTAACCTATCGTTTGGCTTTGTATTAAATATACCTGCAAATGCATCAAAACCTCATAACAAAATTAGAAGCATGTTAATTGCAATTGATATAGTTACCTATCGTTTGACTTGGTATTAAATATACCTGTAAAATTATCAAAACCACATAACAAAATTAGAAGCATGTTCATTTCAATTGATATAGTTACCTATAGTTTGGCTTGGTATTAAGCATACCAGCAAAATCATCAAAACCACATAACAAAATTGTAAGCATGTTAATTGTACGTGATATAGTTACCTATCGTTTGGCTTGGTATGTTACATACCTGCAAAATTATCAAAACCACAGAAACAAAATTAGAACAATATTAATTTGCAAACAAAAGAAATGCTTCGTGATGTGGATGTTATGAGTCTGGTAGAGGCTCTATTTATAAGGATCATCGTATTTAGGGTTACACTAAGTTTTCGAAATCTTCTATTAGAAGATTAGTATATTCTTTGGAATATTTTTTTACAAATTTGATAATTATTGTCGATATTTATTAGTTGATAAATTGTAGATTGGACTTTAGTTTGAATTTGAAAAGTAAGGAAATAAAACATGAAAAAATATAAACTGTAATCTAAATTTATGTGAAGAAGTTAAGATTACATTTCGAAAGTTTAGCAAACCACATTTAATTTTTTAATTTGATTAATCGTCGAATTTTTGGTTTTTTTTTTAAATCAAAAAGTTTCCTAAACGGATTTTGAATTATTTTTAATATCAAAAATGCTCTCGACCAATCAAAACATTTCATTAAAGTCATGTCCACAATGACATCATAGTTTTGATTGATCAAGATTCATCCACATCATTCATTCTAATAATTCGACTTCGCAAATAATATATAGTAGATCTTTTAGTTTAATTTTGAACATCGAGAACATATTGAGATTTTGGATTCTTATTAACTTGTACTTAATTTCTAGTTACGTTTGTTTTCTTTAAATCATGTCACTTTAATCCTGAAAATTCAATGGGGTTTCAAAAGGTTATTATGTATCATCAAATATCTAAATTCACTCTGAACTGACCAAAAACCAAACCAAATTTTAATATTTCTCTATTTCTGTTATTTAATGATTTAGTTTATTTTAACTTTGCTGCCGTAGAGGTAGTTGGAATATTTTTCTCTATGTTAATACTTAATGCCGATTTTTTTTTAATTTCTTAGCATTGTGTATGCCTAATTAAAAGTGGGGTATTTTCCAATTACATTTTCTTCTAGACAAATTACTTTCAATTTATTTTCCATGGGTTACTTAAACCTCAATTTCTGCGTATGTATTTGCAAGGGAAATAGTGAAGTACTGCACTATTCATTGAGGAAAATATAATTTAAAATATTTTTTTTGTTAATCATTTCCCTCTTTAAAGTTTCAACCAATAACAATAATTAGATATGACCTTGGACGAAAGCTAATCCCATTCTTTTACATAAGGAATTTTAGGCTCTAAATGGTGACCAAGGGAATGAGGAGGAACGATGAATTCTCTTTCATTCCTTAAAAAATACACCATTTACAAGTAATATTTTTTACAGATAATTCCTTCTCATTCCTTCTTTCGTAGAGAACTAAAGAACAAAACTATGGTGAATTGCACCTACTATATCTTTATTAACTTTTCCTTGCAATCTCATATGTTCTTAAAAGAGTTTGCATTGTTGTATCTTTTTGAGTGATTTGGGCATGTAAAAAGACAAAAATGCCCCCAGGCAATCAAACTATGAAATCCAACTAGATGTACAATTTAACTTGTGATGGTTGAATCAAAACTAAATGAACTCAACACTGGTTTTAACTGTTATATTAATCTGGTTCGGATTACTAAATGAACTCAACATTAGCTTTCTTCCTGTTTTTGCAACTTTTTGTATTCGATTCAATCCGGCCGCGAATCGTTTAAGGTGAGTAGTCGTCGATGAGGATAAGAGAATTGTTGGGCTGAATCAAAGATGGGTGGAATTGTTAGCCATCTCGGGATCAACGACGAAACAAGCAAACTGTTTTTGCTGGAATGAATAATCGATTGGGTGGTCGTTAGTCCGCAAACTCAACAGGTTGCTTTGTGGATCCGGCTTGCAGTTATTAGAATGATGAAGATGATTGAAGAAACCTGTTACAATCACGGGATTTCTTATATCTCATGTCGAATTTGTTTATATATCATGTCGAATTTGTCGAATTAAAGCAGGTGGTTCTCTGGTTTGCTTAATTAAGGCAGGTGGTTCTCGAATGTGTCGAATCAAGAGTGGTTCTTCTCGTGTTTGCTTATATCTCATGTCGAATTTGTTTTCTAAGATCTAGAATCCAATTTCAACAATGCATCCGTCTTTGTTTTCTCGATTTATTTATAACTATCCGCGAGCCTGTACACAATTAATGTATTTTTCACCTTTTAACTATCCATCGTTTTAGGCATATGAACCGTTTCGTCCTAAAATCATCTATAAATATAAGGGATGCCAACCTTATATCTCTAACTAGGGATGAATATAGAAGATAACAATAATTTCGCCCCTTCTCCTCCCAGCTTCCTCGATCTTCTTGATGAAATTCGGAGATCGATTTTGGTCAGAAACGCTAGCGAAGTCGTTCGCGAGTACTACGCAACGAAGGCCGTGTGCAAAACCCTCCGAGATGATTCCGACCACGTGGATACCCTGTCCCAGATTGATCTTATAGGAACGAGTCACAACTTTCTTGGTTGTCATCGCTTGCAACATGCATGTCTACTTGCCAACAATCCATCAGCGGTCTTTCAAAAAGCCATATCGGATTTTATGGACACAGAAGGAGTTGCCGCAGAAGAGCGAGCTGACGCGCTTGTCCGCCTCAAAAACTGCGCTGTTGCTGGAATCAAACCCGCAATGTATTGCTACGAAGTCATCCGGCGATCCATCTGCCCCCACTTGGTTTCTGATATAACGTTCCCTCAATTGTCTCGCACTGCTATTCGGGCCCTTAGGAGGCATGTCAAAGCGTTTCAGGGAGTAAGTTATCCTCACTATACCCCTCAATATATCAGAACCATCCGTGACTCTGTCGACATTGAACGAATTCCCACATGCCCTTGCGCTGTTTATCGTTACTGGCTTGATTTGACGAACGAAAATGTAAAAGGTTTAGGCATGTGCGATCTCTGTTTTTGGTCTCTCGAGACTTATGTCTTCTTCGATATGATCCCTAGGACTTTTTCTAGATGGGTTGATTTTTATTTCTAACCAAATGGATTGCGATTTTGTATCTATAAGTATTGCAATTTGTCACTATCCTATGTACGAATATATTGTTCTTTTTCATAGCATAGCATCCACTTTCGATCCAATTATCAATCTCTTATTGTCTTTCTATCCACTCTGTTATTATTTCATAGCATAGCATCCACTTTTGATCCAATTATCAATCTCTTATTGTCTTTCTATCCCCTCTGTTATTATTTCTATTACTCTTCTCTATCTATATCTCTGTTAAAAAAAATTTTTATTGCTATCTGTTTTACATGGGCACATCTATTTTTTATTTCTGGGTTTTACATGATTGTCAATTTCTAAGGTGCAAGTGGATAGCGAATTTGTATCTATAAGTATTGCAATTATAATTTCGTCAACCATTGCATCCACTTTTGATCCAAACTTTGCCCATGTTGTTCATTTGGTTCTGCATTACTATCCATAATACGTTTCGATTTGCTAAGTTTCATTTATCCAGATTACCTTCTCATAACTACGTATATTTAGTAAATTAAATCAGTCTTTTCAACCAGTTTAGTAAAGAAATATATCTTGTCAAGACTTTTAAACATTCATATCATATATATACGTATGCTATAGGTTCATATAACCTTTAATATCGATAAAACAAATTGTCCACCCTGTTCTTCGAAACAATCTTCCCAATAATGAGCTTGACGTCTACTTCAACTGCCCCTCCTTCTGAAGAACCATTACCTTCTAGGTGTATAGGCGTCGCAGCACCAACCATGTGCTGGTGTGGCGAAGACATCGAAGTAGGATATGGTACAACTCCTTCCAATCTTAATCGCAGATGGTTCAAATGTCCCGAAGCTATTCGGGTTAGTTTAAATCCAGATTCCTTTGTTTTTTTCTAGATTTACTTTATATTTCAGATTGTATTTTTTTAACTCCTAGTTTCTAAACAACACCCAGATGAAGGTCACTTAAGCGAGTGGGTGGACGACTCTATTATGAAAGAGGTGATAAGCTTGCCCAAGATCTCAAGAAAATTCTAGAGGACATCAAAGTTCTACAAAATTGGTCGACTTCTGTTGGTGAGGAAATGGAAATCAAGATAACAAGAAAAATCGAAGTTGATGTTGCTAGAAATAATAAGGCTTCTTGCGCCACGCGCCATACACCCACCCGGATGAACATGATGCAGATTATCTGGATCGTCTTCATCACTCTTTTCTCAATCGGTTAGACATTGAGCAATTTTAAGTTTCATTTTCATGGTTGAATGCTCGTTTATTGTACTTACTTCATCAATGTCTAGTATGGACGGATATCAACTTACTCATATTGTAGATCTCCATCCACCGTTGAGTATCTGTACTCATTCTATCCACCCCTATCATTTCAAACAAAACTTCTTACAGTTTAGTTTTTCTCGTAGGGGTATATTGTCAAATCATAGATTCTAGTTTCGAAGCCATACATTATTATTAAGGCCCAGTGTTTTTTCTTATGTTTTTATTCGCAAATATTTAATTTTATTCAATCATATGACTGTCAAATCGTATGATATCACAAGCAGTTCTTCTTTATATCGTGTATCTATAGATTCATTTCACTCGTTTTATTTACTCTATTTAATCCACGCCAGACAGATTTGACTCTACTTAATGATGTTCTTGGGAAAAAACAAAACTTTCTAGGAAATTGTCTAATCATAGATTACTAAGGCTCTTCTGCTGCCTACGATTTATTCGATCGATACGTGAGACTCTATACGCAAGTTGGTAAATCTAAATTTTGTATCCATATATCCCATTAAATTGCCTAACCATTTTAAGTCCATGAGTAAGTTTTGCCTATCCATTTGTACAACAAAATAAAACCATCCATCTCATCCAACCCTTTTTAAATATATCTTCTTAACTCCTCCTCTTCCTTAGTTATGTGTGCAGTTTCCATTCGCTTGTATAAATAATTGTCCATTGACCCCAACTATCCGTCGACAGTCTCAATACATTCCACACAAACAATGAGAGGAACAATCCCCCGCGTTGCTGAATCTTCTAGCTCTCCACGGCCTGTTCTCAACTTTCTAGATCTGCCTCCCAAGCTTAGGAGATTTATCCTTGCCAAAAATGCAAGCGACCACCTTCTGGAACATTTCAGGGTTCGCGCTGTCTGCCGGACCCTTCGAGACGACGCGGATCACGTTAATACTCTCCGTCAGATTAATCTTATCCAGACTGCTCCATTGGACCCACTCCCCCAATGCGTAATAAGGTTGTACCACAACTGTCTAGCCGCAGACAACATAACCGCTATTTTTCTCAAAGGGATCTCCGACTTTATGTACACAGATGGTGGCATATCAGAAGGTTTTAAAAACATTAAACGATGTGCAATCGCTGGTTTCAAACCTGCTGTGTATTGCTATGAAGTCATCCGTCATTCTATTACCCCGGCCTTGGATTCAGGTTCCGACATCCCTTTCCTCTCTCGATTTGTTATACGTTCTTTGAGAAGGCACGTCAGAGAGTTTGAGCGAAACCTCTGGCCTATTGGAATCTCCATGTATTTGGCGGATGTGGTCAGGGATGAGATTGACGGAACAAGGATACAGAGATGCCGCTGCTCTCTTTTCCGATATTGGCTAGACTTTTTGCACGAAGAGGTCAAGGCTTATGGTATGTGTGATGAATGTTTTTGGGCTATTGAGGCTTTATCCTTCTTCCAAATCATTCCCCAGACATTCCTAGAGTGGCCTTACATTTACGAAGCAGATTCGGCTAACGAAGGCGGTTGACACTACGCCTGAATCCAGATCGTCGGCGGTTGTTCGGGATTAGGAGTAGCTCAAAGCGGTGCCGTTTTGTGTGTTGTCATGTAAAATCCTAATAAATTGAAACGAATATATATTTATATTTAATAGCCATTTTAAATTAAGTTCAGAGCATCGTCGGTATCCACCAATATTAATTCTAAATAAACTATCCATCGCATTTTTTTAATGTCACAGTTTTCAAAACTATAATCTTCAAAATCGCTTTTTCTTAATGTCTTACTCTCGTGACGATATTTTTTCAGGGTATGTATCTATAATGATTGATCCCAGTTTAAAAAAAAATATAATTACTATATAATTTGACTATCCATTATTATATCACGCTATACTACTATCCATTACAGCATATACGCTGACTATATACATACCTCACGCTCTAACATATTTATTACCAGCCTCCATAATTATTATTCTTTTCACCATCCATCCATTATTAAGTTTCGTTCTTCAAACTACTATCCATCATTTTTAATACTTCTCTTTGTCTATTTCTATAACATAAAGCCATCAAACCGAAACATTGCGATGACACCGAAACGTCGCATTCTTTCGCATCTATAAATAGTACATGTCTACATTGCTTCTTGTCCACGCACTCAAAAAAAACCTCTCAATATGAAAAGGCTAACCCCCTCTGTTGGTGAATCATCCAGGTCTAACCGGTTGGTTCCCAATCGTGAAGATCTTCCGCTTAATCTGAGGAGTTCAATCCTTACCAGGAATCCTCGTAATCATCTTCGAACTAACGCGTCTCATTTGGACACTCTTCTTCAGATAAATCTTATTCAGGCACCCTCTCCTGATGACAACCGCGAATGTGTCGCGTTATTGTTCAACGCCTGTTTGGCCTCCAATAACATTACTGCTCTGTTTCTGAAATCAATTTCCGATTTTATGTACACAGAATACAAATATGGAGGTCCAGAAGCCTTCCATCAGATCAAACGCTGCGCAGTTGCTGGATGCAAACCGGCTATCTATTGCTACGAAGTCATCCGTCGATCTATTTATCCTGCTTTGGATACAGGTGTAGGATTATATGTGTGTTCATGGTTCAATTAACAGATTGCAACCTAGCACATATAACTCAGATCTAGGTTCTTGCAGAACGAATCACAAAACCAAACCTGATCATTACCTTTCAGATTGCAGCGGATTGATGGATGGTAATGATGAGATCAGCTAGAACAGATCAGATGCCTGTTCCTCCTTCAGTATCCACACTCTTACAAGCCGGGATGGTTGCTAGACCAAAGCAATGGATTGATCAGAGAGAGAAGAGAGACGGCTCAGGTTTTAGGTCGCAGACTGTTAGAGTCGAAATTATAAGACGACTCATATAAATATCGACTCTGTCATAAACCTAAACCGATGTCTCGGTTTCGCAACTGTGTCGACCGACACATACACTTGTGTCGATCGACACAAGTCATTTGTCTCGATATGGGCCCAAGTGATTAAACTAACGGCCCAACTCTCTGCACAAATACAGTAAATGCCTTGCATCTTACCGTATTCATTCCATGTTAACTTTCCCGTTAGCTATGGTGTGTGACCCTTTGGGATCATACAATACTGGTAATAAGTCCTAAACTTATAGATCAAGAGCGGACTCTAGCAAGTCATCATGATCACCCAGTATTTATGACTTATGTCTGATCTCGACATTTATCATACTTTCTAGAGATAGTACGGTAGATTTCAGGACATTCCCAACAATCTCCCACTTGTACTGGAATCCTACAAAGGACATTCCCAACAATCTTCCGATTGTACTGGAATCCTACATTCCCTAGTCCTTTTGTCTTAATATCTCGATCTGGCATAAGGCAAGATGCGTGTCATCCTTATATAGCCAGACCATGTTTATCGGACCAGATTTGATACTGACAATGCAAACGACTTGGGCAAGTCCGTTTGGGAATGGCCATTCTCTTACCAGCTATCAAATCTCCGATTGGCCTAGAGATATTACCTCCGTTAAACGGCAGGGACAAATCCCATCTTGTTCCATCACTATGAACTACATACTTCATAACACACCCAACCAAGGTCCTTATAGCTCCCAGTTACGAAACAGCGTTAGACAATAATCAAAGCGCATTACTCCATGTGCAGCCACATGCATGCGAACTCAGGTCTAAGGACTATACTCTATAGTCGTATATGAGAACCTCTCATGACACAGATATTAATATCTTGTAGAGTTCTCATCAGCGGGCCATGTCCGGTCATATGCTCCCCTACATATACCTATGTGTCGACTTTGATGCCGCGCATCTATGACCCCTCGAAACTTGGTCATAAGTCTCAACACAATCTAGTCTCAAGTGGTTGTTGGTGTTCCAATTTCAACAACCTTCGACTATGGACACTATGATTTATGTCATTTCGTTAAATATGGGGTTTCAGGATCAAGTCTACTCATGTACTTCGATGGCCCATATATAATGACATGAATCATTTTGGAACGATTATTTATATCACAGTTAAAATAATCCAGAAATCATTAGATTTCATAAACATAAAATATTATGTTTACATGAACCTTTCAAAACAACTAAGTAAAGCCCTTTACAAACTCCCACTGAAATTAAGACTACATCTTAATTTCACTCATCCTACAGCTACAGTCCGCGACTCGTGCTTAGGCATAAGGAGTGGCTTCGTTAATAGATTAGCAACGTTCTCATTCGATGAAACTTGCTTATCTACTTAACACCTCTGTCATTTATCTCAAGGAATAGGTTATACCTATCCTCAAGGTGTTTGGACCTCTGATGTGCAGCTAGCCTCATCTATGCTGTGAATCACATCAAGTTCAGTGATGAACTCTTCTATCCAAACAACCTCTTTCGCCGCTTCTCAAGCTGCGAAATGTTCAGCTTAAGTCATGGAGTCAGCAACAGTGCCTTGCACCGCCAGTTAGACACAAGATATAGCCGGACTGTGACCAGGAATTATCTTTGTCTATTGGAAACTTGCCTTTCAGACTCTATCGACTTGTAGCACCTCACTTTCTCCGTAAATCAAGAACTTATCCTAAGTATTCCTCAAATACTTCAGAATATTCTTTACGGCAATCCAGTGATTCTTTGCTGGATTTGACTGGTCTTTACTTGTCTTGCTTAGCATTAAAGCAACATCAAAACAAGTATGTATCATGGCATACATGATAGATCCAATTGCCGTCGCATATGGAATCCTATCCATGCATTCAAGCTCAGCAGATATCGCAGGACACTGTATCTTGCTTAATGAATTGCCATGTGACATTGGCATAAAACCCTTCTTGGATTGCTGATTACGTGTAGGACTTTGTCAATTTAAGAATCCTGACTTTGTCCTACCAGCTCTTTTGGATCTCTATCTTTAGATCCAAAATCCAAGAACTACGTGGCTTTACCCATGTCAACCATAAAACCAACTCCCAAACCAGTCCTTTACCGACTGCAGCATTGGGACGTTATATTCGAGAATCAGTATGTCATCGACATACACTATGAGAAATGCAATATTGCTCCCACTTATCTTTTAGTAAACGCATAGTTCCACTTCGTTCCTGTTCAAGTCAAAACCTTGACTACTTTAACAGAACGAAGATTCCAACTCCGATATGTTTGCTTCCATCCATGAATGGATCGATGAAGCTAACTTACACACAGTGTAATTTTTCGGAGTCCGGGCTTACTTTCGCTTCTTTGAATTTCGCAGGTTCGTCGCTTTCAATGATCATCAGATCATGCGAACTTTCAATGATCATCAGGTTCAACTAATGACGAGAAATCACTCTCGGATTAGTGACTGATTCATTTTTATCTGCGAACTTCAGGCTCTACAGGTTTAGATTCTACAGAAATCTGTAAATCCATCCGTTGCTCTCCCTCAACAGGTTGAGCAGTCTCCTGTATTTCTCGAATTTCTTCGAGTTATACTTTTACTCCCACTGTTCTTCTTGGAAAGTAACTTCCCTTCTTAGAAAACAGAATGGACGTAAAAGTAACAAGCCTTGGTTTCCCTAGGACAACCAGCGAAGTAGCACAACTACAAATACTCAGTAAAGACGAATTTGGATCGATTCCAATCCACATTTACGTGGTGTCTTTCAACTGATATTGGTGGAACTATTTCAGCGTAAACTTAGATATTTCTTGAGCGCTATTTTAGAGAATATCATGGAAGATTCGTGTGACTCATCTTTAATCATTTCTTATAAGATCTGATTCATTCTCACAGAAACACCTCTAGGTTTTCAGGAGAAATGAGCTGTGAAACGACTTCACACTCATTCAGATGATCACACAATCAATGACTTAAGTATTCTCACTCGTGATCTAATCCAGAGTCTTAATACTTCTGTCATTCAGATTCTATACTTCATTCTGGAACTCTTTCGACCATGTCAAAGAATTCCGACTTGTGTCTCATCAAATGAACACAGTCACACTCACTGAAGTAATCAGTAGAGACAATGAAGTACAGGAAATTTTCTCTGGCATTACTGCTCATCGGACCACATACATGAGTATGTTCAATCTCCAATAAGCCTTTGGGCCTTTCTCTAGCTCGGCTAAGATGGGCCCTTTGTCTTTTGGTCCAGTAAGCAGAATTCAAGTCTCATAAGATATCCATTCAAATGAGCCCAAAAGTCCATAACTATGAGGTTTCTGAATCCGACTTACTCTTTGACCAAAACATTTATGCCAAGAAAAATCAGGTTTAATTCATCAGATTTAAACCAATTCGGTATTTATGTTACATTTAGGCACTCTTTGGTTTAATATATAAAACCCATTCCTTGAATAGGGTGCTACAATTATCATTTCATTAAGATCAAAAGAACAAAACTTGTCTTTTATCAAAACGAAAAACATTCAAATTCTTACAAGAAAATGAAAGACAACTCTGCTTAAAGCAGGTACATTGTAGCAATTACTTAATAAAACCAAGCCTCAAAGGCATCTACAAGTGAAAACCCTACGGCTGAGGCAGCATACCAAGCTCCTTCCAGACACGCAGTTTCACTTGCCCTTCCTTCAACGTTCTACTGTTGCTCAGGCTCTGCATATTATAACAAATATCAGTGCCACAAACAGTATCCAATACCTTTAAGGTATAACTTGAAGTAATAACATGAATACCTGAGGAAGTAGTCTCATACATCGACTTCAACTCCTCATAATCTTCCATGAATTTAATGCAATCTCTTTTCCAATGCCCAGTCTCATTACAGTAGCAACACTTACCAACGTAAGAGGTATCTGACTCGGGCTCAGAAGACACACGCTTGCCATGATTCAAAATCTGGACAACTTTGTCTTCACCCTTGTCAGCATTAGGTTTAGTAAACCTACCCTTCTCATTCATGAGATTGTACAGGGTACTCTTCACGTTTGGCTCAACTGTCTTGAGCATATCATGCAGTTCAGTCAACGTCTTCGTTAAGCCTTTCTTGATATAGTCCCTTACGAACTTATCATAGCTTGACGGCAGTGACTGCAGAATGATATCAGTTGCCAATTCTTGGCTAACTGGATAATCCAGTTTCCTCAGGTTATCAATGTAACCCATCATTTTACTGATATGAGGACTTACTGGATGATCCATCGGTAGCTTGCAGCTAGTGAGAGATTTAACCAACTGGTATCTCTCCACTCTTACCTGCTCCTGAAATTTCAATTTCAGGCTGCTGATCATCTCTATTGGCGACTCCATGTTCTCATATTGCTTCCGCAAATCTGATTCCATGGTAGCCAATATCAGACCACGCACATCTACCGCATCATTATAATGCTTATTCCAAGCATTATATACTGCATGACTGACTTTGGATCCGATCCTCTCGGGGAGAGCTTTCTCAAGGACATAGTCCTTTCTCTCATGCCTGAGGACTAGCCTCAGGTTCCGTGACCAAGTCAAGAAATTTGATCCGTTCAGTTTGTCCATCTCAAGGACAGACCGGATCGAGAAAGTGTTTTGATTGTTTGTGCTTGTCATAGCTGAAATTTAGAGATAAATAGAGTTTTAGTTATTAAGTTCATAAAAGAGTAATCTTAACAACTTATAAGAAAACTCGCATTGCATTCAAAATTTCTTTGTTTAACCTCATAAGAATGCAATGATTCCGAGACCCATGTTCAGCTAAATCCAAAGTGGGCCACTGGCCGTCACCCGGAATTAGCTTTACTTGGTAAGCATACACACAGCTAGTTATAACCAATAACTCTCGGTTGTGAATTGGACCCGAGGCCCAAATTCACCAGATGTCTCAAGGCCCGGGACTCCCGATGGCCCAGTCAAGGAAACCAATCTCTTACAGCCAAATAATCACTGAAATCTGGGACTCCCAATGAAATCAGTGACTATATACTACTTTACTTACGCGAAAACAGACACCTCACACTGTAAGCCATGTCTGTAATCAAATAAGCGTTAAGTAGCTGACAAGATTGGAAAGACATCCAAGCTTGATATTGTTTTTGAGGATTTTAAGTTTTATTTCCAAAAATAGAAGATTACTATTTTGGGAAACTTTCTTATTTTAGAAACTTTCTAAATTTAGTAACTTATTAAAGTTTTCGGTTGGGTCACAAATTATAGGCCCAATTCTTGGCCCGAGACCACAGAATTCCAATTGGCCCAATAATTTGACATAACCGATCCGGTTTATTAATTCTGGTCCAAGACCAAATTAACTATCAAAACCATCAGTTATTTACTAAACCAGACCAGCTCTAAATTATTTGGTCCAACCAAATCAAACTTAGACCAGCCTTCGGTTTAGGATAAAATTCAATTTTATGAATTTCAATCCGGTTTAACCAGAAATAAAATTATTTCCAGCAAACCGCGATTTGGGTTAACCGCTTGAACCACCAATTAAATTGGATCGGTTCAGTTAAGTCCAAAACCGGGAAGAAACACCTTGTGTTTTAGCCAATTTTTGACCTAACTTGCGGTTCTGGCTAAAGTAGACAATGAACCACAATCGGATTGATCGGTTCATTGTCTCGGTTTAGGGAAAGATGAACCACGAAGCTCGGCTGAACCGATTGGCTACTCGCGGATCATCTGCATCGCCTTCGTATCGATCGATATGAGTCTTTCATGTCGATCGATACTAGCGAGTATCAGCTCGGGTCAATCGGGTCATCAGGACCGCGAGATGTCAATCGGATCGATCGATATCGACCGATACCTCGCTCCCTCGTCGATCGACACGGGCGACCAGATCGCACACCAATGGCTTTCAATCGGATTGATGCGATCTAATTCTTAGGTTTTCATGTTTTCTGATCAAATTTCTTAACCAAATTCGATTTTAAACAGTAAGAACAACCTAAATCAGATTCATAAAGCAAAAACCAATAACCTGGCTCTGATACCACTGTAGGATTATATGTGTGTTCATGGTTCAATTAACAGATTGCAACCTAGCACATATAACTCAGATCTAGGTTCTTGCAGAACGAATCACAAAACCAAACCTGATCATTACCTTTCAGATTGCAGCGGATTGATGGATGGTAATGATGAGATCAGCTAGAACAGATCAGATGCCTGTTCCTCCTTCAGTATCCACACTCTTACAAGCCGGGATGGTTGCTAGACCAAAGCAATGGATTGATCAGAGAGAGAAGAGAGACGGCTCAGGTTTTAGGTCGCAGACTGTTAGAGTCGAAATTATAAGACGACTCATATAAATATCGACTCTGTCATAAACCTAAACCGATGTCTCGGTTTCGCAACTGTGTCGACCGACACATACACTTGTGTCGATCGACACAAGTCATTTGTCTCGATATGGGCCCAAGTGATTAAACTAACGGCCCAACTCTCTGCACAAATACAGTAAATGCCTTGCATCTTACCGTATTCATTCCATGTTAACTTTCCCGTTAGCTATGGTGTGTGACCCTTTGGGATCATACAATACTGGTAATAAGTCCTAAACTTATAGATCAAGAGCGGACTCTAGCAAGTCATCATGATCACCCAGTATTTATGACTTATGTCTGATCTCGACATTTTGATGGATCGGTCGATACAACCGAATGAGAATCGGCTGCGATCGCATGGATCGATCGATACGATGGCTCTGGTGTGTGAACCTCTGGAGGAGTTATCTCTCGGTGGCTCTTTGATCTCTGACATACCATCCCTTTCCGCTGCAAATCAGGTATAAGGTGAGATCATCAATTGTTTCTATTCGAGAAGAACCTAGATCCGCATGTTTAGGTTGATATGAATCTAAGAATTGAATCAGGATCAACTAAACAATCCTTCAGTGGTATCAGAGCCAGGTTTGTGATTCATAAATGTCATTGGGAGTCCCAGACATTAATGATTACATGACTGTATAGTCTGGTTTTCTTGACTGGGCCATCGGGAGTCCCGGGCCTTGAGGCATCAGAGTGGATTGGGCCTCGGGCCCAGATTCACAACCAAGAGTTATATCACGGATATAATTAGCCGATATAGGGCTTACCGATATAAGCTAAGGTTGGGTGACGGCCAGTGGCCCACTTTAATCTTAGTTATATGTGGATCTTGGAATCATTATATTCTATTGAGGGTAACTTATGTTATTGAATATAATGCGTGATTAATCATATTAAATTTAATACGAGATTAATCATATTGAACATATTAACTAAAATCCTTTTATCTTAATTTTCAGTTATGACTAGCACAAACAATCAAAACACTTTCTCGATCCGGTCTGTCCTTAAGATGGACAAGCTGAACGGATCAAATTTCTTGACTTGGTCGCGGAACCTGAGGCTAGTCCTCAGACAGGAGAGAAAGGACTATGTCCTTGAGAGAGCTCTCCCCGTGAGAATCGGGTCCAATGCTTCTCATGCAGTATATGATGCTTGGAATAAGCATTATAATGATGCGGTAGATGTGCGTGGTCTGATATTGGCTACCATGGACTCAGACTTGCAGAAGCAATATGAGAACATGGAGTCGCCAATAGAGATGATCAGCAGCCTGAAATTGAAATTTCAGGAGCAGATAAGAGTGGAGAGATACCGGTTGGTTAAATCTCTCACTAGCTGCAAGCTACCAAATGATAATCCAGTGAGTCCTCATGTCAGTAAAATGATGGGTTACATTGATAACCTGAGGAAACTGGATTATCCAGTAAGCCAAGAATTGGCAACTGAGATCATTCTGCAGTCACTGCCGTCAAGCTATGATAAGTTCAGAAGGAACTATATCAAGAAAGGCTTAACGAAGACGCTGACTGAACTGCATGATATGCTCAAGACAGTTGAGCCAAACGTGAAGAGTACCCTGTACAATCTCATGAACGAGAAGGGTAGGTTTACTAAACCTAATGCTGACAAGGGTGAAGACAAAGTTGTCCAGATTTTGAATCATAGCAAGCGTGTGTCTTCTGAGCCCGAGTCAGATACCTCTTACGTTGGTAAGTGCTGCTACTGTAAGGAGACAGGGCATTGGAAGAGAGATTGCATTAAATTCATGGAAGATGATGAGGAGTTAAAGTCGATGTATGAGACTACTTCCTCAGGTATTCATGTTATTACTTCAAGTTCTACCTTAAAGGTATTGGATACTGGTTGTGGCACTGATATTTGTGATAATATGCAGAGCCTAAGCAACAGTAGAACGTCCTTAAAGGTATTGGATACTGGTTGTGGCACTGATATTTGTGATAATATGCAGAGCCTAAGCAACAGTAGAACTTTGAAGGAAGGGCAAGTGAAACTACATGTCTGGAAGGAGCTTGGGATGCTGCCTCAGCCGTAGGGTTTTCACTTATAGATCCCTTTAGGGCTTGGTTTTATATTAAGTAATTGCTACAATGTACCTGCTTTAAGCAGAGTTGTCTTTCATTTTCTTGTAAGAATTTGAATGTTTTTCATTTTGATAAAAGACAAGTTTTGTTCTTTTGATCTTAATGAAATATTAATTGTAGCACCCTATTCATGGAATGGGTTTTATATCTTAAACCAAAGAGTGCCTAAATGTAACATAAATACCGAATTGGTTTAAATCTGATGAATTAAACCTGATTTTTCTTGGCATAAAGTCTTGGTCACATAGAGTAAGTCGGATTCAGAAATCCCATAGTCATGGACTTTTGGGCTCATTTGATAAAATATCTTATGAGACTTGAATTCTGTTTACTAGACCAAAAGGTAAAGGGCCTGTCTTAGCCGAGCTGGAGAAAGGCCCAAAGGCTTATTGGACCTGGAACATACTCATGTATTTGGCCCAATGAGCAGTAATGCCAGAGAAAAGTCTCCTGTACTTCATTGTCTCTACTGATTACTTCAGTGAGTGTGACTGTGTTCATTTGATGAGACACAAGTCGGAATTCTTTGACATGGTCGAAAGAGTTCCAGAATGAAGTATAGGATCTGAATGACAAAAGTATTAAGACTCTGGATTAAATCACGAGTGAGAATACTTAAGTCATTGATTGTGTGATCATTTGAATGAGTGTGAAATCGTTTCACAGCTCATTTCTCCTGAAAACCTGAAGGTTTTTCTGTGAGAAAGAATCAGATCTTATTAGAAATGATTAAAGATGAGTCACACGAATCTTCCATGATATTATTTAAGAATAACGCTCTAAATTATCTAAGTTTACGCTGAAATAGTTCCACCAATATCAGTTGAAAGACACCACGTAAATGTGGATTGGAATCGATCCAAATTCGTCTTTACTGAGTATTTGTAGTTGTGCTACTTCGCTGGTTGTCCTAGGGAAACCAAGGCTTGTTACTTTTACGTCCATTCTGTTTTCTAAGAAGGGAAGTTAATTTCCAAGAAGAACAGTGGGAGTAAAAGTATAACTCGAAGAAATTCGAGAAATACAGGAGGCTGCTTAACCTGTTAAGGGAGAGCAGCGGAAGGATTTACAGATTTCTGTAGAATCTACACCTGTGGATTATGGAGTTCGCAGATATGAATGAATCAGTTACTAATCCGAGAGTGATTTCTCGTCATTAGTTGAACCTGATAATCATTGAAATCTGCACCTCTGAAGCCTGAAGTTCGCAGATATGAATGAATCAGTTACTAATCCGAGAGTGATTTCTCGTCATTAGTTGAACCTGATAATCATTGAAATCTGCACCTGTGGAGCCTGAAGTTCGCAGATATGAATGAATCAGTTACTAATCCGAGAGTGATTTCTCGTCATTAGTTGAACCTGATAATCATTGAAAGTTCGCATGATCTGATGATCATTGAAAGCGACGAATCTGCGAAATTCAAAGAAGCGATAGTGAGCCCGGACTCTCCGAAAAATTACATTTTATGTAAGTTAGCTTCATCGATCCATTCATGGATGGAAGCAAACATATCGGAGTTGGAATATTCGTTCTGTTGAAGTAGTCAAGGTTTTGACTTGAACAGGAACGAATTGGAACTGTGCGTTTACTAATAGATTGGTGGGAGCGATATTGCATTTCTCATATTGTATGTCGATGACATACTGATTCTCGGAAAAGACGTCCCAAAGCTGCAGTCGGTTAAGGACTGGCTTGGGAGTTAGTTCTAATGATTGACATGGGTAAAGCCACGTATGTTCTTGGATTTTGGATCTAAAGATAGAGATCCGAAAGAGCTGGTAAGACAAAGTCAGGATTCTTATCCCGACAAAGTCCTACACGTTTTCAGCATTCCAAGAAGGGTTTTATGCCAATGTCACATGGCATTACGTTAAGCAAGACACAGTGTCCTACGATAACTGCTGAGCTTAAATGCATCGATAAGATTCCATATGCGTCGGCAATTGGATCTATCATGTATGCCATGAAACGTACTTGTCTAATGTTGCTTTAATGTTAAGCAAGACAAGTAAAGACCAGTCAAATCCAGCAAAGAATCACTGGATTGCCGTAAAGAATATCCTAAAGTATTTGAGGAATACTAAGGATAAAAATTCTAGAGTTACGAAGAAAGTGAGGTGCTACGAGTCGGTAGAGTCTGAAAGGCAAGTTTCCAATAGACAAAGATGATTTCCGATCACAGTCCGGTTATATCTTGTGTCTATCTGGCGGTGCAAGGCACTGTTGCTGACTCAATAACTTAAGCTGAACATTTCGCAGCTTGGGAAGTGGCGAAAGAGGGTGTTTGGAAAGAAGAGTTCGTCACTGAACTTGATGTGATTCCCAGCATAGATGAGACTAGCTGCACATCAGAGGTCCAAACACCTTGAGGATAGGTATAACCTATTCCGTAAGATAAATGACAGAGATGTTAAGTAGATCAGCAAGTTTCAACGAATGAGAACGTTGCTAATCTATTAACGAAGCCACTCCTTAGGCCTAAGCACGAGTCGCGGACTGTTGCTGTAGGATAAGTGAAATTAAGATGTAGTCTTAATTTCAGTGGGAGTTATTAAAGGGCTTTATTTAGTTATTGGATATGTTCTTGAAATAACATTTAAGATGTTTAATGAAATTATTATTTCAAGATTATTTTAACTGTGATGAAATAATCGTTCCAAAATGATATGAACCATTTTATAGGTCATCGAAGTAAATGATTTGATCTTGAGTCATCGAAGTCATTTAGCTTGATCATGAGGCCCTATATTTGATAGATGTTTTATATCATCCCGTCCCTAGTCGAAGGTTGTTGAAATTGGAACACCAACAACCGTGTGAGACTGGATTGGTACGTGACTTATGACAAAGTCTCAGTGTGTCATAGATGCGCGGCATCAAAGTCAGTACATAGGTGTATGTTTGGGAACATACGACCGGACAAGACCCGCTTATAAGAACTCTTCAGGATATTTATATCTGTGTCATAAGAGATTCTTACTACGACTATAGAGTATAGTCCTTAGACCTGAGTTCGCATGCATGTGACTGCACATGGACTGATGCACTTTGATCATTGTCTAACGCTATCATTCTGCGATAGTTATAAGGACCTTGTTTGGGTACATTATGAAATGAGTAGTTTACAGTGATGGAACAAGACGGAATTTGTCCCTCCAATATAAATGGAGTGAATATCTCTAGGCCAATCGGAGATTTGAATACTGGAAAATGCATGGCCATGCTCAAACGGACTGTCCCGAGTCGTTTGGATTGTCAGTATCGAATCAGAGTCCGATGAACAAGATTAGGCTTTATAAGGATGACACCAATCTTGCCTTATGACTAATCGAGATATTGTGACAAAAGGATTATGAATACAGAGATTCCAGTACAAGTGGGAGATTGTTGGAATTGTGTCCAGTAATCTCGATACTGTCTCTAGAAAGTAAGAGTATGTCAATGATCAGACATAAGTCATATAATACTGGGGGTCATGATGGCTTGCTAGAGTCCGCTCATGATCTATAAGTCTTGGACTTATTGCCTTTATTATATGATCCCATATGGGTCACACGCCTAAGCCAACAGGAAAATGTGTAGGAACGGTTTAGCAGAAATACGGTAAAAGTGCTAGGCATTTACTGTACTTAGAGAGAATAAAAGGGTTTGGCGACTCTGTGTCGATCGATACACAAGGAGTGTCGATCGACACAGTGCGCGAACGCTTTCGAGTTATTTGGTATTTGGGCCAAACGGCCCAAACGGAATTGGACAAGTTTTATAAGTAAAACTCGAGTCTTTTTCTTCTCCAACCCTAACGAGCCGCGAGCCTCCTCTCTCTCTCTGCGTCGATTCCCTACTGGCCTAGCAGCCTTCTTCCTGCTCGGTGTGCGTGTGTGAACCTCTGGAGGAGTTATCTCTCGGTGGCTCTTTGATCTCTGACATACCATCCCTTTCCGCTGCAAATCAGGTATAAGGTGAGATCATCAATTGTTTCTATTCGAGAAGAACCTAGATCCGCATGTTTAGGTTGATATGAATCTAAGAATTGAATCAGGATCAACTAAACAATCCTTCACATTTATCATACTTTCTAGAGATAGTACGGTAGATTTCAGGACATTCCCAACAACAGGTTCCTCAATTCCTTTCCTTTCTCGTGCTACTATTCGTTCTCTGAGGAGGCATGTGAGGCGGTTTGAGCGTACTAACTGCCCTATCGCCTGTATGTCCCTCGACCTGTCTGTCATCAAGGATGCAGTTGACGAAGACAGAATACAGAGATGCCGTTGCTCCGTATTTCGCAATTGGCTAGATATCATGCACGAAGATGTCAAAGCTCACTCTATGTGTGATGAATGTTTCTGGGTCATTGAGACTTTGTGTTTCTTCCAAATAATTCCCCAGACATTCCTCGAGTGGCCTGAGATCCCTGAAACTCCAGTAAACGCCGGCTCGATTGGTTACACAGGCAGTTGGCACGAAGCGGCTATGCAAAACGGTTCTGGTTTGGGCGACGGCGGAGCATAAAACGGCATTGTTTTGGATTATTAATTTAGACTACATATTTTATTATCATGTTCGTACTTTCGTTTAGTTATCCAAATGCTTGAACGTCTAACGTATGATGCAAGTACTCTGTCTGTTTTACTTGTTGATTTTTTTTTTTGCTGATCAAAACTTGATTTTGTTTAGTTTTTGGTATCCATCATTTTTGCTTTATAAATCCGGCAACACACAACCCTCAATTCATTCTCTTAGCACGTATCCACCACAAATTCTTGTAAAAGTACTTTAGTTTGTATAGATGATAGTAATAAACCATCATTAACCAAGCTTACTATATTTTTAACTCATTATTATAAGGATTCTCCACTCGCAACTTGTTCATTACGAATAGGTATAGAATAAATTCATTTAATATTTTTGTTTAACCCACCATCTACTATGTTGCACTTTCTTCGATGCAATCTTCCTCTCGATACTCAATGTCTCGTTTGGTTAAACAAAAAGAACATTAACTCACAATCACCTGTCAATTCCTTTTTCAAATACATTACCCTAGCCACCTACTTAACTTAAGTGTCAGACTTAGTACTGTTCAAGGCTGCTTTATATGCAGTAGTCCAATCATTCACTTAACTAATGCAAATATGTCATGTCTCACATATCCATTTACCCCAGAAAAAGAAAAACCTTTCCCAATTTTAATCTCCATAGTCTAGGTTTCATTGCATTTGTATTATTTAGTTCCTCGCTATAGCTACAACGCATCCATTGTCTGACTATCCACCCATATAGCTACATTTTTTAATGGATTAGATAAGACATCTTTCATGAATTTTGATATCTCCAGTCTCTACCTGCTTGTTGTACTAAATTTTTTCATGAATGTATTTCTTTTCCCTTATACACTACGGCGACAGCCACAATTCATAATCGTTTTCCAAACAAAATTATATTACAATACCCAAACGAGTTATTAGTAATCAAAGCAACAATAGGTCCTTAATTTCGTACAGATGGACACAACAAACTTAAAAACTAAGCGACCAAATCTACAACCAGCTCAATCGTCATAGTTTTCCCATCCGCCGTTGCCCCATCCTCCATTGTATCCATTGTTTATTTCAACCTCGCCCCAATTTCCTTCGTTTTGCATAAGGCCGTCGTCCCAAGCATCGTCATCTCGCTCTTGCGCTGCCTCAATTATCTCAGGCCACTCGAAAAAAAGTACGCGGAATGATCTCGAAAAAGACTAAACTTTCAATTGTCCAAAAACAAACATCACACATACCATGCCCTTTCACTCTCTCGCTTAGATAGTTTAACCAATATCGATGAACCGCGCACGGGCAAGTCCTTAATACATCCCCATCAAATTCATCCCTTACCTTCACAAGCTCCTCCGATATTGGGACAGACCAAGGGTGCTTCTCAAAAGTCCTAACGTGCCTCCTCAGAGCACGTACAATATCCCGCTTAAGCAAAGGAGCATTAGAATCCATTTCGTAATTGGGGAAGATAGACCGACGAATTACTTCGTAGCAATATATGGCCGGTTTGTAGCCCTTGGCGGCGCATTCTTTGATTCTTATAAAACCCTCTTCTCGTCTCTGGGTATACATGAAATCTCCTATTCCTCTCAAAAAAACAGCAGAAGTGTTGTTCGCAGCCAAGCACAAGTTGTATAGATTTGTCACCTCATCACGTTCTTCCCGTTGGGGGACTTCCTGGACAAGTTCAATCTTCGAGAGAGTATCCACGTGGTTAGCGTCGTCCCGAAGAGTCCTGCATACTGCACGCACCCTGAAGTATTCCCTGATATTCTCACTAGCATTCTTCGTGATGATCATCCTTCTTATTTCTGCTGGCAGATCCAGAAGATTCAAACTGCTCATTTTGTACCCGTTTTAGGTTGTATGTTATTATCTGGACATCGTGAATGTCCTCTACATTATATTTATACATCTTGGATAGGGTGCGACGCTTCGTTATTCCGCTATTGCACGTTATCAATAGCTATCCACCTATTTGTTTATTTCAACACACAAAGTCATATATTCTTATATTATAAATTACTTATACTATCCACGAACCCCCCAAAAACTACAATTACTAACTTAAAATTTAAAACCTCACCATTGATGTTCTGTCGTCTCACAATAAATTCATCGTTAACGTCTTCTCTGATTGGCCAATAAATTTAATTCACAAAATTATATTTCTTTACTCATTCAAAGCTCCTCGCCATTACTTCACAGTCAAATCAATTATTTTTTGCCAGTTTTACAGTCCCAAAGCAAGCGGCGCATGCCTTCTGTTACACGGGTCTGTTACACTATCATAACTAGCTTTAAATTTTCTTTAATTTGATCCCACTTAAGCAAATTAATTATTTATTACGCTCGTTTAAATTATACTCGGATCACAAACTGTCCATTGTGAATTCTTATAATTATCCATTGTGACTTCTTCTCTATCATAATTATCCATTGTGACTTCTTTTAATGGATCTGGACAATTTCATCTACATATGTAAGTAAAACCAGTGCTAAATATTATTAATATACATGCGGCCTAACAATATGTTACTGTCACCCTATACATGACCACGAAAGCCGATTGTAGAACAAAAAATCCATCCGTTTCTATCCATACACTTAGAATGTGGTAAACATAATCCATACATTTCTATCAATACTATTACATTACTGTCCCTCTAACATACACATGGATTGTTTGTAAAATTAATTCATACGTAAGTATCCACAGACATTTCCCCGAAAGTACAGCGTATCCATGTATCAATAATCCATAACTCAATCTCTCAAATTCTTTATATGTTTATCCAATCCCGTGATTGTAACAGGTATATTCAATCATCTTCATCATTCTAATACCTGCAAGCCGGAACCACAAAACAACCTGCTGAGTTTGCGGACTAACGACCACGTAAACAGAAACTATAAAACCTAATCGATTATTCGTAAACAGAAAAAACCTTCTTCTTTTCAAGGCAAACCCAATCGATTATTCGTTCCAACAAAAAAAGTTTGGGTGTTTCGCCGTTGATAACGAGATGGCGAACAATTTACACACATCTGTGACTCAGCCCAACAATTCTCTTCTTATCGACGACGGCCGAAGTGAATCGAATAAAAATAGTAGAAAAACACGAAGAAATCTCTAAAATAATCAGAACAAGATCAAAATAGCAGTTAGAAAGATTGCTTTAGTGGGAGAGTATGCAAATTAAATGGAGTTAGCCATCTAACTTGACTCTAGCTAACTAGTACAATTCAAAAACAATCTTTGAAACTAACTAGATTATAAGCTGGAAAATCAATTTAGTTGGCTTTCTAACTAGGGTCAAAAAGGTAATAGCACACCCAAAATCAAGTAGAAAAGATACATAAATGCAACCAGAATTGCAAAGATATAAGATTGCTATTACTTTCTGAGAAAGATACACTGGGTGCAATTAATCCAACAAAACTATTTCTCATCAAATTTGGAAAAGAATAATAATTACTATTATTTTATTCCTTTTCGTTATTTTCCTATTCATTCCCATTGTTCTTCAAATAGTCACCATTTAGAACTTTAAATAAAATATTTAGTGGAGACACCCAGTACTAAAAACTGAAACGTCTGTCTTCGTTTTTTTTTATCTACCTTTGCTAAGTATATAATCATGAAAATTATTTTTAACAAAAAAATATAGCTCTAACATTTTTTGTTCTTTGTCGGTGACTTCTCCCACGCTTGTTTGAACAGTTTCAAGTTGAGACTTCTCCTTTAGTTGCAGATTTTGCTGCTCTTCCACAACGGCCCCTGAAAGTCCACGTTCATTATCTCCGTCGTATAGGACCGACCCACCCACCACAAAAATTTTCTCATCCTGGCTCCTCTTCTCTCTCTCCCCTTAACAAGCACACCCCAAACAATTTCAACCATTCACGTACCCCCTCCTTTTCCTCATGATTGATAGAGACTCAAGCGTGAACACATATAGCTTAAGCACGACATAATAACAAGAATATGAATCTACAACAATAGTAGTATAGCTTTCTAGACTGTCTTATAAACAATCCTTTTGTGAATTTAGTTTTTTTTTTTACGGTTTTACCTTTACCCCTAGATTATCTTTAGTGGGAAATGATTGTTTCTACATATGCCATTTACTTTGACCGTTTACTGTTGTTTGATTGAGAATACTCTCTATTGTAATTGGTAAATGATTTACAGATTTGATCAATTCTATTATCTCCCTTATCCCTAAGAGCCATCAAGGATACATGATTTGAGGCAATGACTGTCGTGCAGGAGGCTACTCTTCCTATCATTCTCAGAGGCGGATTTTCTTTCCTTTCCCATGAGAGTTTTTTCCTATTCAGGGAAAAAACACCATGATTAGAAATCGAGTGATAATTCTATCTCAAGGCACCCACAAGCTTTAGCAATAAAGCATAGTATTAGGAATGTGGCATAACTCAACCCAAAAGCTAGCTCAAGAGTTGAGGATTGCCACATCCTCTATATATTGTCCAAGAACCTTTGTCCTAACTAATGTGGGACATTTGATAGGTCTTCTCAAGATGTGGGTGAGAAAATCCAACATCTTGAACATACCACAACAAGATGGGCCACTTATACAAGCTACATAGGTAGACAATTGTTTTTTTGTGTGGGAAATCATCAGTTGAGCTTAACCATGGGCTATGATACCATATTAGGAATGTGGCCTAACTCAACCCAAAAGCTAGCTCAAGAGTTGAGGATTGCCACATTCTTTATATATTGCCCAAGAACCTTTGTCCTAACCAATGTGGGACATTTGATAAATAGGTATTTCAAAGAACCTCAAATTCTCCATGACTTCCGTTTTGTAGGTGGTTTGACTATTTTAAAATCCCTCTTATATTTACTCTTTAACTCCTTGGTTTCTTCTGTGCTCTATTTTACCAGGTAAAGATGTCTTCACCAAAGCCAAAACAGGCCACTCAATACGAAGATGATGGTAAGAGAATGTAATAACATATTTGAGTACAAAAAAACTAATGAAACTATTTCAAATAACTTGCGCAACAAATAAAGTGATTTAGATGATCATGACATGTTATATCATGAAATCTAACCTCGTCATCTTATCTTCTCTTCTAAGCTGCACTCTCAGTTGAGAATATAGATGTTGTACTCTTGCAAACTTTCTCACTGTTTTTTGGGCCCGCAAAGAAGAAGAGAGTAAGTAATTGAGAAGATTATAGAAGAAACAAAGTAGTCTTGATAAACATGGTTGATCATTTTGTTGATCCTGGACACTAAGATTCTGCTTAAAAAAGCAAATTAATATATAGTATATCATATACATATTAAAAAATGTAAACTAAAGGCATGACTATACAACTTACTTTGCGTTTTCCTCTTATATTTTCTCGCACAATGGAAAACTCAAGATGGTCTATAAACATGTATCGGTCCCAGTAAGTGTTCACAGCACTAAACAAAACAATCAACCTTGTTAGTAAGTCACGCTCTATATCCAAATCAGAAACCACTGAATAACCTCACAGTTTAAGTATATTAAGCATTGAAATTTACCTTGGTGTTGATGAGTATCTCGACGCCCATGAGATTATTACCCTACTTTATATTGCGCGCCTCACATGAATGTATAAGCCTGACAAATACGTCTTCTTTCTTGTAACACATGTCTCGTCAGATCCAGTAAACGATTCATCGGCTTTTCAAGCCATAGTCTACAAACCAGCGAACCAAGTCATATACCGGAATCAATACATAAATAACCGAAAATATTTACTTTATTGAATATCAAAACCCGAGTCTTACAAGAAAACCAACTGAAATAGTCATATTGTGAAATGAAAGAACGCATAAGTCTTAACGAAATAAAAGAAACGGCAAAAGTAAAAGAAAGCCCGCTTTCCCAAAACGTAGCACCAGACCGTTCGTCTACCCCTACAATTCTCTGGGATTACCTGCAAAACAAACAACGGAGGAGGTCTGAGTAATTGGTTTAACATCAATACCCAGTGAGTGCAGGCTCTAGGAACATGGGATCTCATTATATATTATCACAACAACCAAGCAATAAGTCCAAGGCTAATAACACCTTGCACCCAACGCCCGAAGGCATACAATCAACATACAATTAACTACTTGTTTATGGTTGCGGACTCGTGCCACAGCCCTATCCGCACCTTACAGACCGGCCATTACGCCCTTTCCACATCAAATAAATGGCTCGTGAACCTTCGAACGAACGAACGAACAATGGGAGGGCTCGTCAGGACCCTCCTGCAACGATCAAGGACAATTACGGAACGAACCTCGCACCTTGCCTTGGCAACCAATTCTACCACAACCTAATCTACACAAGCCATCATACATAAACAACGTTTTCGGTTTAGTGATAACCTATCTTCTAGGTGCTTTCAATCGCATCAACACAAGTCATCCGCTAGATCTACTCTACCTAGGAAAGATACAATTAACAGTGGTCTCACGACTTGGTTATTGAGATATAAATAGGATAAAGATCACGACAGGTCCTCACCTTTGCCACAACTATGAACGATTGCCTAATTGGACAGAACTACTGCTACAATTTTGATGACACGCTTCCCTATGATCCCTAGACCCAAATCGGTTCTCCTTCAACCGAGATCTAGATCTATGAGTCTAGAATGTCCCTGCCAAGTTTCGGGTCAAGCGGACCTCGTTTGCTCATCCAAAACACAGATCCGATAAACTGTTACAGATTCGCAACATCACAGACACGTTTTGGAAACACGGTCACAACTCTCAAACGGTAAATCGGTTCGTATCGATTCTTACTTTTATGGAAATAGGATACCAAGGGCTTTCCAATGATATATTATGCATTCTGTGGATCCTTACGGGAAAACGCTTTGAAATATGACGGCAAAATTGATGATGGAAATCCGAGAAACCTTCTCCGGAAAGCTTCTTCTTTGTGTCACCAATACCACGAGGCTCCTCCTTGACAGATCGACAGACGACAGAGGGCGACGGCTGATGGCTAGGGATTTCCGCAGAGCTTCGCTTTGATTTTTTCTCCTCCTCTTTCTCTTGGTGGCTACCTCCTTATATAGGAAAAGATGTGGAAAACCCTAGGTTTTAGATGGGCTATTGGGCTTAATGGGTTTATGAAAGAAAGAAAGAAAAAATAGTTGGACCAGGGCCATTACAATTCCCCCTTCCCTTTAAAAGAATCCGTCCCCGAATTATGTGGTGAGAGTTCTCCATTGCAACTTCTTACCATCAGAAACTCTCCGACTTCGCTAAACAGAAACTGAACTTGGTCGCTTATTCGCTTGAAGTGAACTTGTCCTTAATCCTAGGAGACTGCTCCCCCCCCCCCCCCCAATTCCAACCCATGCTCTGAAGTATCTTTCTCCTTGGTATCAATCCAACAACCGCTTCTGAATGCAACACAAATGTGACATGCTACCGCCCATGACCATTAGGGTCGGTCTCCAGAAGTTTAGAAGTCACACTCTGTTGGGATTATGTCCTGAAATCATATTGTGCTTACTCTGCATGATAGTTGTATAGTCGAGATCGGACAATTCATGTGATACTAGGTGGTCATAATGTTTTGCTAGAAGCCGCTTATGACAAATGAGTTGTAACTCATTGCTAGTATTATGTGAACCTACAGGGTCACACACCTAAGCAAGCTGGATACACTTTGTATGGGATTGATCATTGGCATATGGTCTGGTCAATGTGTATTGGATACACATTGATATCGAGTTTTAAGAGGTGTGTCGATCGACACAGTAGTGTGTCGATCGACACAGGCCGGGTTTCGAAACTGATGTTTCGATTTGATGACTTAAACGAATTGGAATTAGTCCAATGATCGGTTTAGTCATTCCAGGTCTATATATAGGTTTATATGAACGACCTGGAACCCTAGTCGTTGATTTTTTGGCAGCCACCTCTCTAAACACAGTTTTCCCAAGAGATCCGATTTCCGGCACTAGCATCCCGGCGGATTCCAGCTTGTGTGCGTGTGGACTGCAGTAGAGGCGCAGCATCTGAGGCGCTCCTGATCTCAATTATATGTTCATCATTCCGCTGCAAATCACCAGGTAAACACGAGATCATTCATGATGATTCAATTAACTAAACCCTAGATCCTAGGCTATCTGGAACTAGTTAGGATTCAATCTGATGATAGAATGGCACAAGTTCCTACAGTGGTATCAGAGCCTTAGGGTTTTCCATTGAATCGAACATGCTAATTGAATTTGATGAATTAAATTCGCTCATATGTGTTGTATGAAAAATTGGCATGTTAGTTCGATTTCTCTGTAATCGAATTATGTATTTTTCGTCTTGTGTCGATCGACACAGAAAGTGTGTCGGTCGATGCAGCGTAGAAAATCGTAATGAATTAAGTTTATTTGAAATCGGCGGCTAGGGTTTTTCGCGAAGTGTCGGCCGACACCAAGCTGGTGTCGATCGACACATGAAGAAAACCTAATTAAATTTTAGGGTTCGATCAAAGGATCGAATAATTCATGTTGCCCAACTGTGTCGATCGACACAGGTTGAGTGTCGGTCGACACAGGCCTTGAGGCTGGTTGATCGGTTCAATTGGATTGAACTGGTTATCATGCTTGGTTAAGCAAGATCAGATCGGTTTAAAATTGGATGAATCGGCTCAATTGGATTGAACTGGTTATCTCAATTAGTATAAACCGATTTGATTGGTTAAGATCAGTTCAATTGGATAAGTCGGTTCAATTGGATTGGACTGGTTATCGAAATTATCTTCGGTTTAGGTCTATGTCGACCGACACACATGTGTTGTGTCGATCGACATGATCGGTTCAATGAACCGGGTTAATTGGATTAACCGGTTATTGAAGTCCGGTTTGTTTGGTGGTGTCGATCGACAGAATTGGTCTGTGTCGATCGACACAGTGCTCACAATTCTGGTTATTGAGCCTTAAATTTGCAAAACCAAACTCGACTTAAACCTATTCAATTAGAATAATTAAAACTCAATTAAAATTAGAAGTTAAAAATGCTCTAAATTTATTTGGATACACATTGGATGTGTATTAGATCAAAGCTTAGTTTTAAATATGGTCAACTGTCAAGACTCATTTCGTTGTTGTGATAGTGTTGTCAAGAGCTTGGTGTCCACAATTACATGAGTAAGGCAGGTAATCGTGTTGATGGACTTGCAGTGCTTGACATCAAAAATTACATGACCTAAGAGATTGATTTACTAACCTTTTGAGTTTCGTTTCCTCAACTAAATATCAAGTGACCTTGATGTCTTGCCCGATCTTGTCTACTGTCAAGACTCGTTTCGTTGTTGGATAGTCTTGGAGTCCTTGGTATCCACAATTACATGAGTAAGGCAGGTGATCGTTGATAGACTTGCAGTGCGACTGTCAATGATC
This sequence comes from Orychophragmus violaceus, assembly GCA_030180135.1. Classification (NCBI taxonomy): domain Eukaryota; kingdom Viridiplantae; phylum Streptophyta; class Magnoliopsida; order Brassicales; family Brassicaceae; genus Orychophragmus; species Orychophragmus violaceus. The sequence goes on from CM058229.1 coordinate 77,350,592, forward strand.
ACAAGACTGAAAAGGATTGGTTTACTTGACTGGGCTATCAGAAGTTCTGGGCCCAGAGACATCAGAGTGGATAAGACATGGATTGTCTTATCTACGACCAAGAGTTGTACTGGGTACAATTAGCAATGATTTGCTTACCTAGATAACTAAACTTTGGGTGATGGCGAGTCGTCCACTCAGATTTTGGTGAAGTATGGGTCTTGGATCATTATATTCATAGAGGAAACATTGTTTGAATATAATGCGAGTCTTCTTATTAGATAAGATTTCTCATTTCCTGAACTTCATAACTAAAACTTTTCTTTTCTTAGATTTCAGCCTATGTCTAAAACTACTTTCTCGTTGTGATCCGTCCTTGAGAAGGACAAGTTAAATGGATCCAACTTCCTGAATTGGTATCGGAATTTGAGAATTGTTCTCAAGCAGGAGAGTAAGGACTATGTTCTTGAGAAACCTCTCCCCGAGAATCTTGGGACCAACGCCTCGCATGCAGTATATGATGCTTGGAATAAGCATTATATTGATGTGGTAGATGTGTGTGGTCTGATGTTGGCTACCAAGAACTCGGACTTGAAGAGTCAACACGAGAACATGGAGTCGCCAATCGAGATGATCACCAGCCTGAAACTGATGTTTCAGGATCAAGCACGAGTTGAGAGATACCATATGGTTAAGTCTCTCATTGGGTGCAAGCTACCAAAGGATGCTCCAGTGAGTCCTCATGTCATTAAAATGATGGGTTACATTGATAACCTGGGGAAACTGGATTGTCCTGTTAGCCTAGAGTTGGCTACTGAGATCATTCTGCTGTCACTGCCGTCAAGTTATGATAAGTTTATCAAGAGCTACATCAAGAATGGCTTGACGAAGACGTTGACTGAGCTGCATGGCATGCTCAAGACAGCTGAGCAAAACATCATAAAGGGTAAAAGGTTTGAGAAATCTTGTATAGACAAGGGTGGAGGCAAGGCCGTCCAGATTTGGAATCAGGATAAGCCTGTGTCATCTTATAAGCCCAAGTCTGGCCCATCTGATGTTGGTAAGTGCTTCTACTGTGAAGAGCTTGGGCATTGGAAGAGAAATTGCATTAAATTCTTGGAAGATTCACAAGAGATGAAGGAGATGTACGGAACTTCTTCTTTAGGTATTGTGTTATTACTTCAAGTTCTACGTAGGTATTGGATACTGATTGTGGTACTGATATTTTTGAAATATGCAGGGCCTAAGCAACAGTAGAACGTTGAAGAAAGGACAAGTGGAACTACGCGTCTGGAATGGAGCAATGGTTTCTGCATTAGCCGTAGAAATTATCCACTTGTAGGAGCCTTTCAAGCTTGGTTTTTGAATTAAGTAATTGCTGCTATGTATTTGCTTTGAGCAGAGATGTCTTTCATTTTCTTGTAAGAATTTGAATGTTTTTCATTTTGATAAAAGACAAGTTTTGCTCTTTTGATCCTGATGAAATATTCCATGGTAGCACCCCTTTTTGAAAATGGGTTTTATATCTTAAACCAATATATGCATGTATATAACATAAATACCAAACGGTTTAAGTCTGATGACTCGAACTCGATTTTTCCTTAGCATAGTCATTTCAACCACATAGAGTGAAGCGAATTCAGAAGTTCCATAGATATGGGCTTTTGGGCTCATTTGACTATAAATCATATGAGATATGAATTATGCTTACTGGGCCAAATGACTAAGCAGAGCTAAAAAAAAAAGGGCCAGAGGCTTATTGGGCCTTGCTCATACTGATGTATGTGGCCCGATGAGCATTAGTGCCAGAGGAAATCTTCAGTACTTCATTACCTTTATTGATGACTTCAGTAAGTATGGCTGTGTTCATTTGATGAGACACGAGTAGGAATCTTTTGAAATGGTCAAAGGAGTTCCATAATGAAGTATAGAACTGATATGACAGAAGTATTAAGATCCTCGATTAGATCGCGGAGGAGAATACTTGAGTCAAGAATTGAGTGATCATCTAAGTGAGTGTGAAGTCGTTTCACAGCTCATTTCTCCTGGAAGACCTGAATGGTGTTTCTGAGAGAATGAATCGGACCTTATTGGATATGCTCCGATTAATGATGAGTCACACGAATCTTCCATTATCCTTTTAGAAATACGCTCTAGAAATGTATGTATTTACGCCAAATAGGTTTCTATCAGAATCAGTTGAAAGACACCACATTGGATGTGGACTGGAAGTTTTCCAAGTATGTTTTCCTGATTAATTGGGATTGCAAGGTTTATGCAAAGCAGTTGACAACAGACAACCTTGAACCCAAATCTGATAAGTGCTACTTCGCTGGTTGTCCTAAGGAAACCGAGGCTTATTATTTTTACAACCAATCCGAAAATAAAGTTTTGTTGTTCGGAACTCTGTTTTTCTAGATAGAAAGTTTCTTTCCAAGAAAAACAGTGGGAGTAGAAGTACAGCTCGAAGAAATTCGAGAAACACAGGTGGCTGCTCTACCTGTTATGGGAGAGCAGCGGTTGGATCTACAAAGTGTTGTAGGACCTACACCTGTGGAGCCTGAAGTTCGCAGATCCGTATGGATCCGTCACTAACCCGAGAGTGATTTCTCGTAACCAATTGCCGTGATCTGTTGATCATTGAAAAGTGACGAGCTTGCAAAATTCAAGGAGCGATGGTGAGCCCCAACTCCGAAAATTTGCTAGGTATGCATGTTAGCTTCACCGATCCATTTCTGGATTGAAGCAAACATCTTGGAGTTGGAATCTACGTTCTGTTAAAACGGTCAAAAGTTTTGACTTGATCAGGATTGAATAGGAACCGTGCGTTTACAAGTAGACTAGTGGGAGCGTAGTTGCATTTCTCACACTGTATGTATATAACATACTTAATCTCATAAATGATGTTCCGTCGCTTAAGTCTTATCAGGACTTGGGTCGGAAGTCATTTTAAAGAAAGACATGGGAGAAGCCTCGTGAGTTCTTGGAATAAGGATCTATTGAAATAGATTGGGGTAGGCTAATTGGATCGTGTCAAAATCCTTATGTTGATAATCTTAGCAAGAAGAAGTGTCTTGGACACTGGCTGAGCTAGTATCTATGAGTGTGATTCCTTGTGCTTCTGCAATAGAATCCATCATGAATGCCATATTTTGCGCTCGTCTAGATGCAACTTACGCATAAAGCATGACGGGAAGATACCAATATGTTCCGGTAAAAGTCACTGGACAGTTGTAAGGAATATCCCCAAGTGTTTGAGGAACACTAAGGATAGGTTCTTGTTCAACTGAGGAAGTGACGAATATGTTAACAGTAGTTAGACGGACAAAGACGACTTCCGGTTCCCACCTGGTTATGTCTCTTTGTCTGTGTAGCGGTGCTATCTGTTGGAAGGGCTCCAAGCAGGGGACCGTAAAATAGTGCTTATTAATGAATAGCGGTGTGGTTTGTCGGAATGGTTCCAAACAAGAACAACGCAGCCTCTCTCACAACCTAAGCACGAGTTTTATGATGTTGCTGTAGGTACTAGATATCTGAAGACGTGGTCTTTATTCTAGTGGGAGTTATGTTAGTTATGATGTTCACATAGACGTGCTATGGTCATCTTTATGAAAAATTGACATCAGCATTATTTGATTATTGGATAATTAAATAATGGTTCCAAAGTATTTTATGTTCATTTTATAGGTCATCAAGTTGAGGACTTGATCATGAAACCCTATAAGTGAAAGATGACATAAAATTATGTTTGTCCCTGGTCATAGGTTGTTAAAGTGGGACACTAACAACCGTTAAGACTAGTATGTGAGGTGACGTATGACTAAGTTTTATGGAGTCATTGATATGGGTATCAACGTCAATCACATAGATATATGTTGGTGAACATATGATCGGATATGACCCGCTAATGAGAACTCTACAGGATAGTTATATCAGTGTCATAAGAGGTTCTCATTACGACTATAGAGTATAGTCCTTAGACTTGAGTTCATCATGCTTTCTAGCATGTGAATTGGTGCGCTTTGACCTTGTCAAACGTCGTTCCGTAACTGGCGGCTATAACGGCATTGCTTAGGCGTATCATGAAGTGTGTGTATAAACAGGGATGGAACAAGAAGGGATTTGTCCCTCCTATATAACAGGAGATAAATATCTCAGGGCCCATCGAAGATTTGATACTGAGAAAAATGCATGGCCGTGCTCAAACGAGGTGATTGTCAGTCGTTTGTTTTATCAGTATAGATCAGGAGTTCGATGAACATGATGTTGGCTATAATAAGGATGACACAGTTTCTTGCCTTATGCCATATCGAGATATAGCGACAAAAGGATTATGGGAATAGATGATTCCAGTACAAGTGGGAGATTGTTGGGATTATGTCCTGAAATCATATTGTGCTTACTCTGCATGATAGTTGTATAGTCGAGATCGGACAATTCATGTGATACTAGGTGGTCATAATGTTTTGCTAGAAGCCGCTTATGACAAATGAGTTGTAACTCATTGCTAGTATTATGTGAACCTACAGGGTCACACCTAAGCAAGCTGGATACACTTTGTATGGGATTGATCATTGGCATATGGTCTGGTCAATGTGTATTGGATACACATTGATATCGAGTTTTAAGAGGTGTGTCGATCGACACAGTAGTGTGTCGATCGACACAGGCCGGGTTTCGAAACTGATGTTTCGATTTGATGACTTAAACGAATTGGAATTAGTCCAATGATCGGTTTAGTCATTCCAGGTCTATATATAGGTTTATATGAACGACCTGGAACCCTAGTCGTTGATTTTTGGCAGCCACCTCTCTAAACACAGTTTCCCCAAGAGATCCGATTTCCGGCACTAGCATCACGGCGGATTCCAGCTTGTATGCGTGTGGACTGCAGTAGAGGCACAGCATCTGAGGCGCTCCTGATCTCAATTACCTGTTCATCATTCCGCTGCAAATCACCAGGTAAACACGAGATCATTCCTGATGATTCAATTAACTAAACCCTAGATCCTTGGCTATCTGGAACTAGTTAGGATTCAATCTGATGATAGAATGGCACAAGTTCCTACACACTCATCCTTCGAGTGGTTCTAGGGCTTGAACGAGATGCTCCGCTTCCAAATCGGTTCTCCTTTACAGTTTTTCATTACCGTGCCACAGTGTGTCATCCACTTCCAAATGGATTCTCTACAACGGTTTCCATTCTCATGTACTATGGCGTTGAATGTCGCACAAGCTGGCATCCTTGCTTATCCTTGGTGAACGATGCGGCTAACCATGTCCATTACGGTTACCTAACTTGTGGGGGGGGGGGGGGGGGAACAACCCACCACGCTTCCGCTGTGCACTCTGATTCCCAAACCGACTTCCAACTCAAGGTTTCCTACCTTGTGATTTTGCTGTGGTTTCTAAGCGTCATCCTTTAGGTTTCTTTCCCATTAAACTTGCCCTCCTTTGCTCTCCCTTGCAGCTTTTTGCTAATCCGCCATAGTGTTTTCCTAACACTCTTCTGTTGGATTTCCATCTCCAATATCCTGATTTTCTACTTGCGCTTGCAATAAATAGAAGTCCGGTTGACTAGGCAATTCCAAATGCCACAACGCCACTTTCCCAAATACTTTTACGATCCTGTTTTCCTCTTGAAGAACTCCATTAGCTGCTCCAGTAACACATGAAGAACTCCTCAACCGACCGTTACCTTTCCGGTTCCACCGCTGAATATCGAGCCCGCCATACCACGAAGATATTCTCCAGCTTCCAACTTGATCATACTTCAAATGAGCCGTCCATAACTAATTGAAGTTGATGTCAAAAATCTGATTCCAAGGTTCTATACTTAGAATAGATTTGGATAGTTTCATACTGCTCCTTGTGCACCAAACAACACAAACAACTCTTGACACTTACTCCATTTAGAACGCCGCCATTTCCAATGGCTTCCTTGCAACCATGTTTTTCCATCGACCCCTTGCTCTTGCTCCACAACTTCTCTGGTTCAACCGATAGCTGCCTCCCAAGCTCCAACTTTTTTTCATGATGGTGATTCCTTACACCAATCTTATTCACACTCTGGTAGTCCATACCAAGTCTAAAACCCTTGTCACTCTTCTTTACTACATGACAAGTGCTCACACGGTGATCTGCTTGATCTGATCGATCCTTTCTTCACCAGACCCTCTAGGTGCTTCTTCAACTTATCCATCTCTGCTGGTGCAAAACAGTATAATGTATTTTTCACGGGCGTCATCCCGAAATCCAACTCCATTGCCAAGCATCACCTCCTGCAGCTCCGGCTACACCAATATTTGCCTCACGGAGGCTAACAACTTCATCTTCATAACCTTGGTAGACCACGCCTGCTAGCAACACCAACATATCCTTGCAGTACTCTCTTCTGAAGCTCTTCTTCAATGTGGAGGACAACTAAAAGGGTTAGAGAAGAACTTACTAACTAAAGAACCAGGAGAGTGCAGAAGCTTCGATCTGGGTGATGCTCTAGAATCTAACTTTTAAAAATCCCCATTTAGAAAAGAATTGAAAACACTTTGAAAACAACTTGAAAACCGAATATAAATACACTACCCTACCCTACCTAGCCAGGACGGCACTGTCTAGGTCTAACTTGGCTCTGATACCAAATTGTAACACCCGTCCCGTCAGATCTAGAAAATGACTCATCGGCTTCTCAAGCCATAGTCCACAAACCAGCGAACCAAGTCATAAACCAGAACCAACACTTAATTTACCGAAAAGGTTTACTTTATTGAAAATAAAAACCCGAGTCTTACAAGAAAACCGAACCAATTGAAACAGTTATATTGTGAAACGAAAGAACGCATAAGTCTTAACGAAATATAAGAAACGCCAAAAGTAAAAGAAAGCCCTCTTTCCCAAAACGTAGCACCACAATGTCCGTCTACCCCTGCAACTCTCCGGGATTACCTGCAAAACAAACAACGGAAGAGGCCTAAGTAATTGGTTCAAAACCAATACCCAGTGAGTGCAGGCTCTAGGAACCTGCGATCTCATCATATACTATCACAACAATCAAGCAATAAGTCCAAGGCTAATAACACCTTGCACCCAACGCCCAAAAGCACACAATCAACCTACGATTAACTACTTGTCTATGGTTGCGGACTCGTGCCACAGCCTTATCCGCACCCCATGGACCGGCCATTACACCCTTTCCACATCAAACAAATGGCTCGCGAACCTTCGAACGAACAAACGAACAACGGGAGAGATCGTCATGACCCTTCTCCGACGATCAAGGACAATTATGGAAAAAACCTCGCACCTTGTCATGGAAACCAATTTCTACCACAACCTAATCCACACAAGCCATCATACACAAGCAACATTTTTGATTTAGTGATAACCTATCTTCTAGGTGCTTTCAATCGCATCAACACAAGTCATCCGCTAGATCTACTATACCTAGGAAAGATGCTATTAACAATGGTATCACGACTCGATTATTGAGATAGAAATAGGATAAAGATCACGACACCTTTGCCAAAACGATGAACGATTGCCTAATTGGACAGAACTGCTACTACAACTTCGATGACACGCTTCCCTATGCTCCCTAGACTCAAATCGGTTCTACTTTAACCGAGATCTAGATCTATGAGTCTAAAATATCCCTGCAAAGTTTTGGGTCAAGCGGACCTCGTTTGCCCATCCAAAACACAGATCCGATAAACTGTTACAGATTCTCAACATCACAGACACGTTTTGGAAAAACGGTCATCTCCCAAACGGTAAATCGGATCGGATCGATTTTTACCGTTCTGGAAAGAGGAGACCGAGGGCTTTCCAATGATATTTTTGAATTCTGTGGATCCTTACGGATCAACAGGAAAACACTTTGAAATATGATGGCCAGATTGATGACGAAAATCGGATAAACCTTCTCCGGAAAACTTCTTCTTTGTGTCTCCAGTACCACGAGGATTCTCTTTAACAGATCGACGGACGACAGAGAGCGACGGCTGATGGCTTGGGATTTCCTCAGAGCTTCGCTTTGATTTTTTCTCCTCCTATTTCTCTTGGTGGCTACCTCCTTATATAGAAAAAGAAGTGGAAACCCCTAGGTTTTAGATGGGCTATTGGGCTTAATGGGTTTATGAAAGAAAAAAAATAGCTGGGCCAGGGCCATTACACTTCTATAAATATCCTTGGAGGTCGTAAAAAGTTTTTGTGGAAACGGTCACAGCAAGTGGTGCCATGTTGTTAGAGACGTGAGGGTTGATTGAGAATGTTTTTCGGGAAGATATATCGGCTGTAGAGCGAGGGTATTTGTTGGCGTATCTGAGAGAGGGAATTCGAGGTTGTGGGATGGGACGTTTGAGGTTAAATGAAAGCAATTAAGGATGGGTTTAGAGATGTCAGATGTTGTGGTTTCTAACGTAGGAGTAATCAATGGCAATTATAGGAGTGTTAAAGTGAGTGAGTGTGTAACATGTAAGATATTATGGGAGTCGAAGGGAACCGTTGTGGGCTAGGAAGATTATCTGGTTGTGGCTGCAGTCAAGTCAGAGAGGTCGGAGACGAAAGAACCTGAGTGTTTGTGACAGTCGGTGGACCTCTAATTGCTTGTGTGATTTTTCTGAAGCCCAAATACTTACTACACCAGAGTTGGACCTACTGGGCATGTAGGCCTCTCAAAGACCAATACGTAATTATGTCAAGCCAATTACAAACCCAATTGAGACAACAAAACAGACAAAGAGTATATGGCTCTGAATTTTTTTCATTTTCAATTTTTGGGTCAAAGGTGTGTACAAATTACTTAAATGTTTACCTCTCACCTTCAGCGTCCATGTAGGCCTCGATAGACGGTTGGACATTGACGTCGACAGTAGGAACTGTAACTGTAGCTGGAGTTCGACAGACGGTGTCAATTCCTGACAAAGCAGGTAGATTTATTAAGAATCATGAAGAATCTAGAATTAAATTCTGTAGAGCTCTTTGACTCAAAGTCAAAATCTCAAATACTCCCTTCATAATAATCAATTTATTTAAGATTTATTTTAATTCAAAAATGTCATAAAAGACATATTTATTGAATCTAACTATTTACAGATACATGCCACATCATCATTTAACCTAATATATTTTCATAACTTCTTATTTATTGTGCCTCCTTCTTCTCTAACGATTTCTCTCTTCTCTCTTTTTGTTCTTCACTCATTTTTTTCTCTTTCTTAGATTTTCTTGTCTTCTTCTTCTTCTTCCATTTTTCCCTCTTCCTTATCGATCTTCTCATTTTACGTCTTCTTCTTCTCATTTGATTTCCTCTTCTTCTCATTTGGTTTCTCCTTCTCCCTTCGATTTCGGATCTGTCTTCTTCTCCTTCGAGTTCTCTCTTGAAAAAACCCAGAAAATCCAGTATTTTTCTTCTTATTCTTCTTCTTTGATTTGGAATTTCTTCTCATTTTTCTCTTAATTAGATACGATTTTTCATTTCTTCAATTTCGAATTCTCTGAATTATTTTAATTGCTTTGATTTTCTTTATGTTATCTACAGATCTGGACGAAAAGATGAGAAACTCAGAAGTACATATCTGGACGAAAAGATGAGAAACCCAGAAGTATAGATCTAGAAGAAAAGATGAGAAAACCTAGAAGTATAACAACTCAATAATTATACTGAGTTATACCAATATTTCGTTATAACTTAGTATAACTGTCTGGAAATGGTACAACTCGCCGAGATCGTTATGCTAAGTTATACTATTATTAGATAGTTATACTAAGTTGTACCAATATCTTACGAAACTTAGTATAACTCAGTATAACTATGCATTTATACTCAGTTGAACCAAGTTATATCATTATGAATTTGTACTTAGTCGAACCAAGTTGTATCATTACAAATTTGTAATCAGTTGAATCATCTTGTACCATTACGAATTTGTACTCAGTTGAACCAAATTGTACCATTACGAATTTGTACTCAGTTGAACCAAGTTGTACCATTACGAATTTATAATCATTTGAACCAAGTTGTACCATTATGGATTTATACTCAGTTGAACCAAGTTATACCAATACGAAATTGTTTTGAAGTTAAAAAAAAAAATTGAAATTCAAAATTTGAGCTCCAAATTTTGAATTTTAACATTTGAAATCTTAAATTTGAGCTCCAAATTTGAATTTTGAAATTTGAAATCTAAAATTTCGAATTGAAATTAATAAAATTATTGTGCAAGGGCAAAATCGGATTTACATTATTTCATTACGAGTGGAGAGTATGAGAGATTAGAGGAGAGTATGATAGAATTTGACTTTGAGTCAAAGAGCATATGAGAATTTTGCCCAAGAATCTACCTCTGAATTGTTTAGAGGCCGAGGACACAGATATGTGGTGTGTGTAGCTTTAGGTGCATCGAGGAGAGACTAGCTCACCGTGGCAGAGTGAGGTGAGGTTTCTGTTGGTGGGAGGAAGAGAAAATAGACTATTTACCAAATTTAGAAGATGGTACTATTGGGGGATAAGGATTTGTGCGGGTTGGTTTCAAAATTTAGGAGGTGTTTGTAAGGGATTTGTAATCATGAAAGGGTCGATTTCTAAAAATAAAATTGGGTGATTTGGGTCGATGGTTCCAGAGTTCTTCAAGACTTTTTTCGTTTTTCAGCTTTATTTAATTAGAATGAGTAAAACACAAACTATTGTCCAAAGATTCCGTTCTGAGTCATGCCACGTGGATTCTTTGCTGGAAATCTTTTTTTGTCCTACGTGGAAACCTTATGGTACCTCTAACAGCCTCAAAAGGTTTTATATAGTATAATTAAGATTTAAAAAAAAAAAAAAAAGAGATAGTTAAGATAAGGTTGACTCGACCAAGCCCAATGTTGTCAAAAGAACGCCATACATCTAGGGTTTATATCCAAGCGGTTCCTATATATGAGTTTGTGTTTCAATGTCTTGTAACAAAGGCTATTGATGTGCGGCCTCTCTTTCCATCCATTATATGAAATCAATAAATCACTAGATTTTGACCCGCGCTGCAGGAACACGGGTTTATATTTCTTTTATATATTTTAAAATTTATAAAAAATTGATATTTTATAAATGAGGTTATATAAAAAATTTAAATTATATTTTGTTATCAATTAAATCATATGATAAGATGGTGCTAACTACCAAGAGAACATAATCATATTTTTTTCATATTGTTTTACGTGTGGAGCTAATTATTATGTAGTTTTTACAGACTTGAATTTATATGTTGTTTAAATTTATGACTCCGAAACTAATTTGAAAAAAAATTCAGATTTAGTAAATAAATTAAAAATTCGGTTAATATCTTGTGTAAAATATATTAGGAAAGCAATATTCTAAACATGATTATAGGGGAATTTAAGCATTAAATTTAAGGTTAAGGGAGTTAGGAGGATGTTAAGGAAATATATTTGTAAGATTTTCAATTTCGAATATATGAAAAATTTAACTTAGAAAATTATAAATAACTATTAAAAAGCTAAAAATTACTCAAAAAATGTGTGCTTGACATGAAAATCTAGTAATTTTTGTTACCCACTTTAATTGTAATTAATACAAATTTAAAGCAGGTTAATTATTATATATTGAATAAACCAAAGCAATAACAAAAACTTTAAAAAATTGTACAATGTACTAAAAAGACTCTTTTAATATATAAGAGATTTTGAAAATAGATATTTAATAAGGATAGAATTTATAAATATTAATTGTAAACGTAAATGTTTTTGGAAAATGGATAAGTAATTCATAGATTAAATTTAAAAGTTAGACATCTATTAGGTATGATCTACGAAATTTTTGTAAATAAATCTAATTTAAAATTTAAAGATCTAAAAATAACCACTAATTGCAAAATTCAAAAAAAAATAATAAACTACTAAACACGTAAAAAAAAATCATTCATTTCATATGACCATATATACGATTCATAGTAATCGATTCGAAATTTTACTATTAATTATTTAGAAGAAAAAAGTAATAATGTAGGTAAAAAATACTAAAAACAGAAAGAATTAGCCATCACCCGGTAACTAAACATAAGAAATAAACCATGGATATAGTCACCGTGAAAATATGATCCATCACCCGCTAACTAAAATCGCCGAATTCAATGAAGGAAACCACAAAAAGAATTAGCCATCGATACGGTCATTAATGGAACACAAATGAAAACATATGAGAAAACAAAAGGCAAGAAAAAAACGATGGAGCCCTCGAGATGTTCTTCATTTGGATGAATAATAAATTTAAAAAACAATATAAAGCATATAACATCTAATGAGAAAATGAAATAGATCTAAATGGATGTGATGTAGAAAAACAAAAACAAAAACATCAAAAACATATGAAAAGCAAAATAGAAAAAAACGAATAAGCCCTCACATACATAGCTAATTCACCGAGGAATTTCACTGTTAAGTTCAAAAATGTAGAGCAAATGAAAAATCGTAAAAATGGATCTAAGAAGAGGAGAGGATGGTGATTTTTCCGTTATGTTGACAAATGAAGGTTTAGGTGTGTATAAATAGGAGAAAATGTTAGATAGAGTTTTCAGTCAAAAATAATTGGCGGTATTATTTTTATTTATGAGAAGTGGTGAATATATTTAAGAGTTATAAAGCTTTAGAAAGTATGATTTAATAAAATTAAATGTGATTTTAAATTGACTTATCTATCGGGATTTAGAGATTTATGGACTTTAAATGATGATATTTTGAATTCTAATTAATTCGGAATGAGAGATGTAATGCCATATTTTAAAATTGTATTTAATTGTGGATTATTAAAATTAAAAAAATTCCATAAAAGATAAAAACTATAAAAATAATAGTAGTTTGATCTTAATATTTGATTTTCTAATTTTTAGGGTTGTTTTAAGTATGATATAGAGAATCCTTTATATTGCCATTAGTAGTAGTTTGAATTGTTTTGATTTGGTAATTTATTTGTGAAACTTGAAATTAATCTTTTAATATAAAAAATTCCAATATTGGATGATCGTAATATTTGATTTCTTAAATAATAGGTTTACATTATTTCGAAATTAATAGAATATATAAGGGAATAAATTTCTAATATTACAATATTGGATGATCTTAATATTTGATTTCCTAAAAAATAGGTTTTGTATTAATTTGAATTGTCAAATTCAAATCTGAGTATATTCGAAATTGTATGGTTTTCATAATTGAATATTTATAAAATATTATGGATTAGTATTTAGGATTATTTAGATATTTTATAATGGTTAATATATATATATATATATATATATATATATATATATATATATATTTCAACCCATTTTATAATGGATAATATATTTTTCAATCCATTTTATAATAGTTAATACATTTCAACCCGTTTTTAACCATAAAACATAAAAAATGCAAGATTTTTATAATGGTTAATATATATTTCAACCCATTTTATAATGGTTAATATATATATTGCAACTCATTTTATAATGGTTAATATATATATTTCAACCCATTTTATAATGATTAATATATTTTTCAACCCGTTTTATAATGGTTAATTATCAACCCGTTTTTGTAGCGTTTTAAATATTTTACAGTTTTGATGAAATAACCCGTCAAAAAATGTAATAGTAAAAACATCAATTTGTAATCAAGACCAATCATACATTCACAGTATAAAATATTGATTAGTTTTAGTACTTTATAAAAATAAAAATATATCAATTTCAATATTAGTATTTTTTAAATGATCTATAAATTTAATTTAATTTATTATTCTATTTTTAGAAATTTAATTCGTTACAATTTTTAGCACAATTTTGGATATTCTATAAACCAAAATATATCAATTTCAATATTAGTATCTTAACAAAATCAATTTCTCTAATATATTATAACTATATTTTGGATGTGATGTTTTTAAAGGTATTTAAAAAATAGTTAAGTTGGCAGAATATATTAGATTTGGTTAATAAATATGGAATATACCTCTTTCTAATGTATAGAATTTGTTTCCTAAAAAATATTAAAATCTGGGTGTATCCGTTTTAAACCAATAGATCAATTTTGAATGGATATGATTTAGTTTCATTTTGATAAACGGTCATCATTAATGTATGAGATCTGCGTGTTGACCCAATTAAAGAAACATGCTTAACCCATTTTTTTCTTAATGAATATAAACACAAAGACAAAATTACCCTTAATAAATCAAAATATTTACGTCCAAATTCTAATGGCATGGCCTGTAAATAACAGGTCAAGTAAAGGTAAATTTCAAAAAACCTTACTAGTATAGATTTTAGCTTTTGAAGACAAACAATATTCTCTTTTTGTCTTTTTGCTATTAAATAAAGTTCTCATGGGCTATTTTGTTTTATAAATAAAGTTCATTTGAGTATGAATATCTTAATTTGAATTTACTTTCATGATATTAGAGCATCAATGACTGATCAGATCCAATGATAGATCCATAAAAATTTTAAACCGGGAACACATATATTAGATATATTATATATGTTCAACTAAAAACTCATGAAAAATATATATATATATATATATATGAATTATCACTTCTCTAAGGCTCGGCCCAATAACGAAGTGGTCCAGAAGAGATTTGACCCAGAACATATAATGGATACCTAATACGAGAAAGCTCGGCGAGATGCTCGCCCGAACTGCATGGCAAAGGAGATAAATGTTAGTTTAAAATTTATCTCAAAGAGATAAGTAAGAACCTTTTAAGGAAATAAAATCTAAGTGCTTCAGATTTTGTAAATAATATCAGAGATAATATAGGGAAAAACCCTAGATCCACTGATATAAATATCCTTCCCCTACGCCGGAAAAGACGAAGTTGAAACACACACAATCACTTGTATTCCCAAAAACCTTAAGAGCTAGCGAGTTCTCTCGATTCCGGCTCCATTTCGTAATAAGACTATATTTTCCGATCTAAACCGTTCTCGCTTTTTCATCCTTATTTAATATCATATCTACGTCCCTAAATTTCTATTCAATTTTATAAATTAATTATTGTTTGATTTTTGGAATCAATAATTGGCGCCGTCTGTGGGGACTTTGGAGATTTTGGTTAACCAAAGGAGAGATTAGCAATGACGGAATCACCACTTTCATCACATGAGACAGGGGGAACCGGCAAAACGAACAACACCACCAGCGTCGACATGACGACCACTTGGGAAAAAGCGATCCCTCCAAAGGAGTTCGATCGGGATAACCCTCGGCTAGAGTTTATCGAGCGTGTGAAGATTGACGATCGAAACCCCAAACGAAGCGTAGGAATCGGAGCCGATCTTGATCCTGACATCAGAGTCGAACTGATCGATTTCCTCAAATAGAACGTGTCAACATTCGCATGGTCAGTCAAAGAAATGATATGAATCGACCCAAAAATTGCATGCCATGAGCTCAACTTCGATAAAACGTTCAGACCTATCAAGCAAAAAAAAGGAGGAAGCTCGGAGCAGAGAGAG
The DNA here is from genome assembly GCA_030180135.1 of Orychophragmus violaceus. NCBI lineage: Eukaryota > Viridiplantae > Streptophyta > Magnoliopsida > Brassicales > Brassicaceae > Orychophragmus > Orychophragmus violaceus. The sequence continues at coordinate 77,366,062 of CM058229.1, forward strand.
CGCATGCAGTGAACGACGAGGGAGGCAAATTAATATGAGCCGGATCCATTAAGGAGGTAAAATACCCTGAGTGGCTTGCGAATCCGGTAGTAGTAAAGAAGAAGAACGACAAGTGGAGAGTATGCGTCGACTTCACCGACCTGAACAAAGCTTACCCTAAAGTTTGCTTCCCGCTACCTCACATTGACCAATTGGTCGAAGCAACCGCCGCCAACGAGCTCATGTCGTTCATGGACGCCTTCTCTGGATACAACCAAATCCTCATGCACCCAGACGATAGAGAAAAACCTCGTTCATCACAGATCGAGGAAATTTCTGCTACAAGGTCATGACGTTCGGTCTGAAAAACGCAGGAGCGACATACAAGCGCCTTGTCAACAAAATCTTTGCAGAACAACTTGGTCGGACTATGTAAGTCTACATCGTTGACATGCTCGTAAAGTCACTATTGGCAATGGATCATGTCATCAATCTAAAGACCTGTCTCGACATATTGAATGACTACAGAATGAAGCCGAATCCATCAAAATGCACCTTCGGCTTTACCTCAGGCGAGTTCCTAGGGTATATCGTGACGGAACGAGGAATCGAAGAAAACCCAAAACAAATAATGGTGATCATGAACTTACCATCCCCGACCAAGAATCGCGAGGTGCAGAGACTACCAGGAAGAATTTCCGCGTTCAATCGGTTCATCTCCAGATCGACGGACAAATGCCTCCTCTTTTACCAACTCCTAAGAGGAAACAAAATTCGAATGTGACAAAAGGTGCGAGGAGGCCTTCCGACGACTGAAAGAATACCTTACGACGCCTCCGGTACTAGCCAAGCCAGAAGAAGGAGAGACACTCTATCTCTACATAGCATTGTCAAGTGCGGCAGTAAGCGGGGTCCTGGTGAAGGAAGATTGCAGCGAATAAAAGCCAATCTTTTAGATCAGCAAGACGTTGGATGGGGCAGAAACCCGATACCCAACAATCTAAAAGTTGGCCCTAGCGGTCGTCACGTCGACAAGGAAGCTACGACCCTACTTCCAGTCGCATCCGATCGTCGTCCTCAATATTATGCCCCTGCGATCAATTTTATATAGCCCAACTCAATCTGGCAGGTTGGCCAAGTGGGCTATCGAATTGAGCGAATACGATATTGAATTCAAAGGACGAATCGGCGTATAGTCTCAGGTCCTAGCAGACTTCATCGTCGAACTTCCGCCCGAACTAACACAAAATTATCAATCAAAAGAAAGAACTTGGAGTCTCCACGTGGACGGATCGTCATCAAAGGCCGTCTCAGGAATCAGAATTCGGCTCGAATCACCAACAAGAGAAGTGCTCAAATAATCATTCAGGCTAGGATTTCCAGCCTCAAACAACGAAGGCGAGTACGAAGCCGTGATCTCCGAATTTCAATTGGTAGTAAACCAGTTCAAAGGTGAATATGAACCCATAAACGAAAGAAGGGATGCCTACCTCGGCATAACCAAACAGCCAACGACCGACCTCGACTTCTTCAATCTAACAAGGATCCCAAGGAAGGAGGATATGTCGGCAGATGCCCTTGCAGCCTTAGCATCAAGCTCGGACGCACACCTAAGACGAACGATCTCGGTGGAACTCATAGACAAACCAAGTATAAGCCCTCCTGATGTTTGCAACGTCATCGATGGAGAATTAAACGACGCATGCTTCGCAGCAGACCAAGCGCACGAAGACGAAGCACATGGAAGCTATTGGAGTGCAGAAATAAAAGCCTACATATCAAACGGAGAACTACCTAGAGATAAATGGGAGGCTAGAAGGCTTAGAGCGAAAGCAGCCCGATACATCATGATAGAAGGAGACCTTTTCGATACAACGCCACCGGAGCAGCATTACGATGCATAGAAGGCAAAGAGATCGAAGAAGTAATCAAGAAAACTCATGAAGGAGCGGGGGGAAATCACGTCGGAGGACGGTCGTTGGCACTAAAAATCAGAAAGCTCGGCTTCTTCTGGCCATCGATGGAGGACTTTTCAAAATACGTAGAGAAGTGCGAGCCATGCCAAAAACACGCCCCGACAATACATGCACCTACGGGAGAACTGCAGACCGCCTAGGATCCATACCCATTCATGCGATGGGCAATGGATATAGTCGGACCAATGCATAAATCCAAGCAAAACGAGCACATCCTAATCTTAACCGACTATTTCACCAAATGGGTAGAAGCAAAAGCTTATAAAATGGTGAAATATCGGGACGTCACCAGCTTCCTGTGGAAATACGTCATCTGCAGGCACGGAATCCCCTACGAGATTATCACCAATAAAGGGAAACAATTCACATTGATCATGCTCCGCCAATTCTGCAACAAATGGAACATCAGACTTAGTAGGTCGACACCTCACTACCCGCAGGGAAACGCCCAAGCAGAAGCCACGAATAAGACTATCATCGCTGGACTTAAAAAGCGGCTCGGCGAGTATAAAGGAAACTTGGCGACGAATTAGATGGAGATTTATGGTCACATCGAACTGTTGGGATAGTGTCCTGAAATCACACTTGTACTCACTCCTGTGATAGTTGTGTGTCGAGATCAGACATTCGTATAATACTGGGCGTTTGCAATGCTTTGCTAGAAGCCTCTTGCATTCTGTAAGTCGTGAGCTTACTGCCAGTATTATATGATCCTATAGGGTCACACACCTAAGCGAACTGGAAGCTACGACATGGGAATGATCATTGTGGCAATGATCATATTATGTGTATTAAAATACACATAAGAATCGATATAATGGTGTTGTGTCGATCGACACAGCTTATGTGTCGGTCGACACAGTTCGGATTTTCCGAACAGGCTTTTCGGGTTATGGCTTAATTGAGTCTGGCCCGTTAAGCACGTTTAGGTCGAATAAAATCATATTAGTTCGACCTAAACAACAGAGCCGTCCAGTTTTCTTGACAGAAACACTTGACACACCAGACACCATCGATCCCCATTGATCCGGCACTAGCATCCCGTTTCCAGCTAGCGTGCGTGTGTATCTGGTAGAGGCAAAGCGTTGCGTTGCTCCACTGATCTCGTTCACCATCTTCTTCCGCTGCCAAAGGTAAGAACGAGGTTGGTTCTAAATTTCAATATAACAAACCCTAGATCCATAGGGATCCAACAGTGGTATCAGAGCATGCTTAGGGTTTAACTATTGAAAATGGTGATATAAAATCGAAACTTGATGTTGTTGATATGTATATTACTTGTTGAAATCGTTTTTCATTGATTAAATCTCGGATTTTTGTCTCTGTTGAAAACGATGGTATTGCTGAAATCGCACTGTGTCGATCGACACAAAGCGTGTGTCGGTCGACACGCCGCGGCGCAAAATATAAAATTTTTAGGGTTTGTCGCAGGGTGTCGATCGACACAAAGCATGTGTCGGTCGACACAGAGCGAAAACTCGCGAATAAAATTTAGGGTTTGTCGCACAGTATCGATCGACACGAAGCGTGTGTCGGTCGATACAAAGCGAAAATCCACAAATAATCTTTAGGGTTTCGATCTGAGATCGAGTACCCGTAATCGTGCTGCGTCGATCGATACACTGGGTGTGTCGGTCGACACAGGCAATACAATTAGATAGATCGGTTCAATTGGATTGAACTGGTTATCTAGCTCGGTTAATTTTATTAACCAAAATTGATTCTGGTTTGGTCATATCGATCGACACACAGTGTGTGACGATCGACATGGACCATTAAACCGAACTGGTTCAATTGGATTGAATCGGTTAAGTAAATTCGATCCGGTTTGACCGGTTATCGAAGAACGGTTTAAATAGAGTTGCATCGATCGATGCCAATGGTTGGCGTCGATCGACACAACATCCGCAGACTTGTTGGTTTGACCACAAATTTGCATGAACCAGAATAATTTAATCCTAAAAGTATTAGATGAATCTAAACTTAATAAAACTAAATGTTTTAATTAAAAGTTATTATTTTTGATATATATAGTGAATATAAATCAAGATAAGATTAGTTCTTTTCCTCAACTAAGTATCAAGTGATCTTGATGTCTTGCCCGATCTTGTCTACTGTCAAGACTCGTGTCGTTTGTTGGATATCTTGGAGTCCTTGATATCCACTGCAACATGGGTAAGGCAGGTGGTCAATGACAGACTTGCAGTGCAACTGTCAGTGATCACAAGACAGATAAAAGATTGGTTATACTTGACTGGGCTGTCAGAAGTTCTGGGCCCAGAGACATCAGAGTGGATTGGACATAGTTTGTCTCATTCACGAAAAAGAGTTGTACTGGGTACAATTAGCAATGATTTGCTTACCTAGATAACTAAAGCTTGAATAACGGCGAGTCGCCCACTCAAATTTTAGTAATCTGAGGATCTTGGCACATTGTATTCATATGAGGAAACATAGTTTGAATACAATGGGAGTTTTCTTATTAGATAAGAATTCTCATTTCTTGTGCTTTATAACTAAAATTTACCTCTTTTGAATTACAGCTATGTCTGTCTCAAATCACATCAACACTTTCTCACTAAGATCCGTCCTTGAGAAGGACAAGTTAAATGGATCTAATTTCTTGGAATGGTATCGGAACCTGAGAATAGTTCTCAGGCAAGAGAACAAGGAATATTTCCTTGAAAGAGTTCTCACCGAGAGGCCACGTTCCAATGCTCCGCAGACAGAAAAGAATGCTTGGGATAAGCATTCAGCGGATGTCAAAGATGTTACTTGTCTAATGCTGGTGACCATGAACTCTGAGCTGCATAAGCAATATGAGAACGTATTGTCACCCATTGAGATGATTAACAGCCTGAAAGCTTTGTTTCAGGAGCAAGCTCGCACAGAGAGATACCAGACGGTTAAATCTCTCATGGATTGCAAGCTGGCTAAGGACAGTCCAGTAAGTCCTCATGTCATTAAAATGATGGGTTACATTGATAACCTGGGGAAACTGGACTGTGCCATTAGCCAGGAGCTGGCCACTGACATGATTCTGCAGTCTTTGCCGTCATGTTTTGATCAGTTCATCATGAATTACAATATGCAAAACATGACTAAGACATTGACTGAGTTGCACGGTATGCTGAAGACAGCAGAACCGAATCTCAAGAAGGCTACTCCCAATGTCCTGATGGTACAAGGGGGTAAAAGGTTTAAGAAACCTAAGAAGGGTAAGGGTAAGGCCCAGGTTGTCCAGGCTGAAAGTCAGGACAAGCCCAAGCCGAAGCCCAAATCCGGGCCTTCTCCTGAGGATAAGTGCAACTACTGCAAGCAGTTGGGGCATTGGAAGAAAGACTGCAAGAAGTTCATGGAAGATTACAAGAAGCTGAAGAAGACGTATGATGCGTCTGACTCAGGTATTTATGTTATCGAACTTAATGTTATGTCTTCTAGTCCTACTTCGTGGGTATTGGATACCGGCTGCGGTGCTCATATTTGTACTGATGTGCAGGCACTAAGAAACAGTAGGACGCTGAAGAAAGGACAAGTAGAGCTACGAGTCGGGAATGGAGCTAAGGTTGCTGCACTGGCCGTAGGCACCTACGAGTTGTCTTTACCTTCGGGCATGGTTTTAATTTTGAATAATTGCTACTATGTACCTGCGATTAGCAAAAACATAATTTCAGTTTCCGTTTTGGATTTGGAAGGTTTTGATTTTGCTGTTAAGAATAAAGTTTGTTCTTTTAATCGTGATGGTAATTATTATGGTAGCGCCCCATTAGATAATGGGTTATATATATTAAACCAAGAAATGCCTGTCTTTAACATAAATACAAAGAGGTTTAAGTCCAAAGAGGTTTGGGCCATATCAATGAGAAACGCATCCAGAGGCTCCATCGAAATGGGCTTCTGGGCTCATTTGATTTTGAATCATGTGAGAAATGCGAGTCTTGTTTGGTGGGCAAAATGGCTAGAGCCCCTTTCAACAAACCAAATGAAAGGGCCAGTGATTTATTGGGCCTTGTTCATACTGATGTATGTGGGCCAATGAGTACTGCTGCCAGAGGAAACTTTAAGTACTTCATTACCTTTACTAATGATTTCAGTAGGTATGGCTATGTCTATTTGATGAGACACAAGTCAGAATCCTTTGATAGATTCAAGGAATTCAAGAATGAAGTACAGAATCAACTTGGCAAGAGTATTAAGATTCTGCGATCGGATCGCGGAGGAGAATACTTGAGCCAAGAATTCAGCGACTATCTGAGCGAGTGTGGAATCGTTTCACAACTCACTCCTCCTGGTACACCCCAATGGAATGGAGTATCGGAGAGGAGAAATCGAACTTTATTGGATATGGTTTGGTCTATGATGAGTCATTCTAATCTTCCACTATCCTTTTGGGGATATGCTCTAGAAACGTCTGCGTTTACACTGAATAGAGTGCCATCTAAATCAGTAGAAAAGACACCACATGAACTGTGGACTGGGAACGTTCCTAGTCTGTCTTTCCTAAGGATTTGGGGTTGCGAGGCTTATGTCAAACGTTTAATCTCCGATAAGCTTGCACCCAAATCAGATAAATGCTACTTCGTTGGTTATCCTAGGGAAACCAAGGCATACTACTTTTACAACCAATCTGAGAACAAAGTATTTGTTGCTCGGGACTGTTCTTTTCTTGAAAGGGAGTTCCTCTCTAAGAAAAACAGTGGGAGTAAAGTACATCTTGAAGAAATTCTAGATGCACAGGATACTGCTCAACCTGCTGAGGAGGAGCAGCAGTTGGAACCACAAAGTTCTGTGGAACCGGCGCCTGTGGAGCCTGAAGTTCGCAGATCCGGAAGGATCCGACACGAACCCGAGAGATACTATGGATTTCTCGTAACCAATTCAAATGATCTGATGATCATTGAAGGTGACGAACCAGCGACCTTTGCGAAAGCAATGATGGGCCCAGACTCCGAAAAGTGGCTTGGAGCCTCTAAATCCGAAATGACATCCATGTCAGAAAACCAAGTATGGTCCTTGGTCGATTTACCCAATGGTGTAAAAGCCATTGAGTGTAAATGGATCTTCAAGAAGAAGATTGACGTGGATGGCAATGTACAGATTTACAAAGCAAGGTTGGTGGCTAAAGGTTTCAAACAAATTCATGGTATTGACTATGATGAAACCTATTCCCCAGTCGCTATGCTTAAATCTATTCGGATTCTTCTAGCGATTGCTGCTCATTTTGACTATGAGATTTGGCAAATGGATGTCAAAACCGCATTCCTGAATGGAATTCTGGAAGAGGACGTGTACATGACACAACCTGAAGGTTTTGTCGATCCTAAAAATGCTAAGAAGGTATGCAAGCTTCATAAATCCATTTATGGGTTGAAGCAAGCATCACGGAGTTGGAATCTTCGTTTTGATGAAGCAGTAAAACAATTCGGTTTCATCAAGAACGAAGAAGAATCATGTGTATACAAGAAGACAAGTGGGAGCAAAATTGCATTTCTTGTACTGTATGTCGATGACATACTCCACCTCGGTAATGACGTTCCGTTGCTTCAGTCTATTAAGACTTGGCTTGGAAGTTGTTTTTCCATGAAAGACATGGGAGAAGCCGCATACATTCTTGGAATCAGAATCTACAGAGATAGAACTAACAGGCTGATTGGATTGTGCCAAGACACTTATATTGATAAGGTGTTGCACAGATTCAGGATGCACGATTCCAAGAAGGGCTTCATACCAATGTCTCATGGCAAGAGTCTCTGCAAGAAGCAGTGTCCGGCGACACCTGCTGAGCGAGAACGCATGAATAGGATTCCTTATGCCTCTGCAATAGGATCTATTATGTATGCCATGCTCTGCACTCGTCCAGATATAGCTTACGCGTTAAGCATGACGAGTAGATACCAATCTGATCCAGGTGAAGCTCACTGGACAGCTGTCAAGAATATTCTCAAGTATTTGAGACATACTAAGGATAAGTTCCTTGTGTATGGAGATAGTGATGAACTTGTGGTGAATGGATTCACCGATGCGAGTTTTCAGACGGACAGAGACGATTTCCGATCACAGTCTGGATATGTCTTCTGTCTAAATGGCGGTGCGGTGAGCTGGAAGAGCTCTAAGCAGAATACCGTAGCTGACTCCACAACGGAAGCTGAATATGTTGCTGCTTCAGAAGCGGCAAAGGAAGCTGTTTGGATCAAGAAGTTCATGACTGAACTTGGTGTGGTTCCTAGTATCTTGGAGCCAGTGGCTTTGTTCTGCGATAACAATGGAGCCATTGCTCAGGCGAAAGAACCCAGGTCACACCAGAAGTCCAAACACGTTGAGAGGAAATATCATCTGATTCGTGATATTGTCAATAGAGGTGATGTGAAGATCAGCCGAGTTCCGACAAACGAGAATGTCGCTGATCCTCTAACCAAGTCACTCCCAAGGCCTAAGCATGAGAGTCATACGACTGCTGTAGGCATTAGAGATCTTAAGATGTAATCTTGATTCTAGTGGGAGTTTTGGATTTTGTTTTAGTTATAATAAGACGCCCTTGTAAACATTCTTTTAGAAGTGTTTAATGAAATTTGATTTCAGCATTATTTATTGTGATCTAAATAATGGTCCCGAAATAAGTTTATGACATATTATAGGTCATCAAGTTGAGAACTTGATCATGAAACCCTATAAGTTAATAAATTATTTTGTCCCTAGTCAAGGTTGTAGAATTGGGACACTGACAACCATTAGAGACTAGATTGTGAGGTGACTGTTGGCTAAGTTTCATGGAGCCAATGATATGATTATCACAGTCAGTCACATAGATATATGTTGATGAACATATGATCGGACATGACCCGCTAATGAGAAGTCTACAAGATAGTAATATCTGTGTCATAAGAGGTTCTCATTACGACTATAGAGTATAGTCCTAAGACCTGAGTTCATCATACTTTCTTGCATATGAATTGGTACATTTTGACTTTGTCAAACGTCGATCCGTAACTGGCGACTATAACGACACTGTTCAAGTTTATCATGAAGTGTGCGTTGAAACAGGGATGGAACAAGATGGAATTTGTCCCTCCTGTACAACGGGAGATAAATATCTCAGGGCCTATCGAAGATTGAATACTGAGAGAATGTGTGGCCGCACTCAAACGAACTGTAGTTCAGTTGTTTGTAATATTCAGTATGAGATCAGGAGTTCGATAAACACGATGTTGGCTAAATAAGGATGACACAGATCTTGCCTTATGCCAAATCGAGATATAGAGACAAAAGGATTATAGGAGTTGATGATTCCAGTACAAGTGGGAGATTGTTGGGATAGTGTCCTGAAATCACACTTGTACTCACTCCTGTGATAGTTGTGTGTCGAGATCAGACATTCGTATAATATTGGGCGTTTGCAATGCTTTGCTAGAAGCCTCTTGCATTCTGTAAGTCGTGGACTTACTGCCAGTATTATATGATCCTATAGGGTCACACACCTAAGCGAACTGGAAGCTACGACATGGGAATGATCATTGTGGCAATGATCATATTATGTGTATTAAAATACACATAAGAATCGATATAATGGTGTTGTGTCGATCGACACAGCTTATGTGTCGGTCGACACAGTTCGGATTTTCCGAACAGGCTTTTCGGGTTATGGCTTAATTGAGTCTAGCCCGTTAAGCACGTTTATGTCGAATAAAATCATATTAGTTCGACCTAAACAACAGAGTCGTCCAGTTTTCTTGACAGAAACACTTGACACACCAGACACCATCGATCCCCATTGATCCGGCACTAGCATCCCGTTTCCAGCTAGCGTGCGTGTGTATCTGGTAGAGGCAAAGCGTTGCGTTGCTCCACTGATCTCGTTCACCATCTTCTTCCGCTGCCAAAGGTAAGAACGAGGTTGGTTCTAAATTTCAATATAACAAACCCTAGATCCATAGGCATCCAACACGAACCACCCTGCGGAGACCATTTAATCAGACCCATTCTCCTTAGCTCACGGAGTAGAGGCTATGTCACCAGCCGAGATAAGTCTGCCAACTATTCAGAGATCCATGCTTATCCGGAACCCAGAATACAACGACAAGATGCTCCTCGATAATCTTTACTCACTCGAAGAAAAAAGAGACGAGGCCCTCTTAAGAATCCAAAATTACCAGCACCTCGCTGTCTGGTACTATAACAAAAAGACTAACGGACAACACCTGAAAGAGGGAGACCTCGTCTTACGCGAAGTCTACCAAGGAACTAAAGAAAAAAAACGTCAGTAAACTCGGTATACACTGGGAAGGACCCTACCAAATAAAAAAATGTCATCAAACCTGGGGTCTATGAGCTCTCCGAACTAGATGGAAATCCCGTTGACTTCTCATGGAACTCAATGCATCTTAAACGCTTAGATGTTTTGGTCACCAAAAAAAAAACGCTCCTCGAGCTACAATTGTTGTACACCGAACTACGAACTGCTTGATCCCTTGTAAACCGGGGGGGGGGGGTTACTGTTTGAGGTGGGTTTAGCACTCCTCAAAGGCCCGGTCCAATAACGAAGTGGTCCAAAAGAGATTCGACCAAGAAGATATAATGGATACCTAATACGAGGAAGCTCGGCGGCGCCAAGGGAGCTCGGAGAGATGCTCGGCCGATCTGCATGGCAAAAGAGTTTAACATTTATCTCAAAGAGATAAGTAAGAACCTTTTAAGGAAGTAAAATCTAAGTGGTTCAGATTTGTAAATAATATCAGAGAGAATCTAGGAAAAAATCCTAGATCCTCTAATATAAATATCATTCTCTTGCGTGGGAAAAGACGAAGTTGAAACACATACAAACACTTGCATTCACAAAAATAATAAGAGCTAGCGAGTTCTCTCGATCCCGGCTCGATTTCATAATAAGAATAAATTTTCCGGTCTAAACCGTTCTTGCCTTTTAATCCTTATTTAATCTCATATTCAAGTCCGTAAATTTCTAATCAATTTTATAAATTGATTACTATTTGATTTTCGGAATCAACAATATATATTATAAAATAAAAATCTAAAGTTTTAGTTCAAAATATTGAACTATTTTTGAATCTAGTGTTATTAAATATATTTACATTATAAATGGAGACATAACTGTTTCGATTTATTCATTTTAAGATTTATATATTTATTTTTTATTTTATTTTATTCTTTTAGTAACTAAAAATGATATAAAATATTCAAAAGTATTTTTGGTATGGATTAGATAGATTATTAAAATACAAGAAGTGAAATAAAACAATTAGTTAACAAATTAAAAGAGTAAAAACAACAATCGACACTAAAATTGATAACAGGTTAATTATAGGAAACAAATGTCAATTCATTGAATTTTTGGTAATTATGATACTTCAGTCTATATTTCACCTTTTAAATTTTCCATAGAGCCCAGAAATAAGAAGGATAAATATAAAATATAAATATTTATACATATAAAATTAGATTTTAATTATAATTTTATTTATAAATATACATAACTTTGGAGAAAAAATAAGAGAAATGATAAATATGTAAGATTTTTAAATATTAATAAATATAATTATTGTAGATAATATAATTTTACACAGTAAATTTTGAAATTATATATATAAACGATAAAATATTTTTAATAAAAAATTGTATATTGATGCTTATACATATAAACTAATATGATTCGCTTGCATCATGTGCCAGCACAAATATTATTAAGCATAATTTTTTAAAAATAAAAATAATAAATTAATTTAACAACAATAATAATATTATAAAAATTTGTATGAGACTATTTATAATTAAAAATACATACATTATTATATTTAATAATATATTTTATAATTTATTATAAATAAAATTAAAAGTAATAAATAAATTGTAATTATATATTTTATGTATAAAATCAATACATAAATATATTATTTTAATTATTTTTTATCATTTATATATATATATATATAAAATTAATAATTTATATAAATAATACAAATTTATTATATAAAATCCAAAAATAATAATTATTAATACTTAAAATATTCATAAATGTTTTCATATTTATCATATTTTTATTAAGGTTACATATATCTCTAAAATAAATTTAAAATTTTCATAAATATTTTCATATTTATCATCTCATCTTTTTTTCAAAATTATGTATATCTGCAAAATAAAATTTAAAAATCTTCATATATATTTCATATTTTTTATCTATTTTTTTAATCCAATTTTAAGTATTTTCCATAATAAAATTTAAAATATAATAAAATTATCAATATAAATTAAGGTTAACATAATAATTAGTTTAATTTTATTAATGACAAATTAGTAATCTATAAAATGAAGGAAAATTATGTCACATAGCTAAAAAGGAGACACAAATTAAGAAAATAAAAGTGTTTTTTTTTTAGATATGTTAAAATAAATATTTTGTACATCATCTTTACTTTTTTCTGACAATGTCTTTTTTTTCTTACACAATCTCGGATCCTACCATCTCTCTCCTTTTTGTAACTTTAATTTTCTTTTTCTTTTTGTAATTTCTTTCACAAATCTCGGACCCCACCATCTCTCTCCTTTTTGTAATTTTATTTTTCTCACATTGTTTTAATCGAACTCTTTTTTCTTGACACAATATATATAGTAGTAGTAGACTATTTTTATAGAGTATATCATCTTAGTTAGTTGACTATTCCAATGATTAGATGTCAAACATATTCAACAAATTTTAAACAGTTTATCCACGTGAACGATTTGTAGTCGATTATTTATCAAATTATTTTAATATAATTTATTAAATAGTTGAAAAGTAGTTGGTTATGTACATCCACTATTCAAATACATCATCGAGTATAATTAAGATTGGATGTCAAACATATCCAAAAACTTTTTAAACAATTTATTCACGTGAAATAGTCGTATATTTTTAAAGATGTGATGTAATTTATCTTATCTAAATAGTTCATTATGTACGTTATAAAATAGTAGTTGATCATTTTATTAAATTATTCTAATGTAAATAATAAATAGTTGAAAAGTAGTTAGCTATGTACATCCAATATTTGAAATAGTCTTATACTTTTAAAGATATGATATAACTTATCATATTTAAATAGTTAACTATATACGTTATAAAATAGTAGTTGACTATCTTATCAAAATATTTCAATGTAATAGTTGAAAACGTAGTTGGCTATGTACATCCAATATTTGAATATATCATCGAGTATAATTAAGCTTGAATGTCAAATATATCCAACTACTTTTAAAAAAATCCACGTGAAATAGTCGTATACTTTTAAAGATATGATATAATTTATCTTATCTAAATAGTTAACTATGTACGTTATAAAATAGTAGTTAGCTATCTTATCAAATTATTCTAATGTAAATTATTAAGTAGTTGAAATGTAGTTGGTTACGTTCATCCAATATTCGAAATAGTCGTATACTTTTAAAGATATGATATAACTTATCTAAATAGTTAACTATGTACATTATAAAATAGTAATTGACTATCTTATCAAAATATTCCAATGTAATAGTTGAAAAAGTAGTTGGTTATGTACATCCAATATTCGAATACATCATCAAGTATAATTAAGATTGAATGTCAAACATATCCAGTTACTTTTTCAACAATTTATCCACGTGAAATAGTTGTATACTTTTAAAGATATGATGTAATTTATCTTATCTAAATAGTTAACTATGTACGTTATAAAATAGATCAAAATCTTCCAATGTAGATTATAAAGTAATTGAAAAAGTAGTTGACTATGTACATTCAGTATTCGAATATAGTATAAAGTAGATAACTACTCTGGTCGAAACAGACAAAAACAGCTGTCATTTTCCATCGGTACTTTATATTCCAAAAAACATTTATTACTTTTTTTACAGGTATGAAAAGTTATATGTATGAAAAAGCAAAGATAAAATTGTCCAACTTTACTTGTCATTTTAATTGTGTTCTTCTACTTTCTTAATTTTCATGGTCAATTTGCTATGGACTTAGTTTTGACCAATTTTTGTAATATTAACTATATACGTTATTAAATAGTTTAGAATAAACTATAAAATGTTTTAATAAAAAGATAATGTTTATATCTATATTTAATTATAAATAGTTTGATGTAAATTTTTATTTCTATTATTGTTGTTAAATTAACTTGAATTTTTTTTATTTTTTTCAAAAATAGTGTGTTAATAATGTCTGTGTGAATCATATTAGTAACATATAAAAAAGTTTGAAAAAGGGAATGAAATAGTAATAAATTAAAATTCAAAATAGATAGATAATGACTAATGAGAATATTACCAAATATTATTATATAGTATCTGATTGGGTTGTTTTCATATGCCTCTCTGGCTGCGTGCGTGAGTTTGGCATATGACCCCACAAAATCTGTTAAAAACGAAAATAATATTATGAGCTAATATCCAGCCTGTTTCTTTCCTTCTCACCAATTTTCCATTCTTATAGCTTCTTCTGCCTTCAACACCGTTTCCACTCCAATTCTATATTAAACCCTAAATCAGTGGGAGAGGGTTTTGCATTACTCTGCTTACTTACCTCTCACTAATTGATAAAATTCAATGGATCCGTGCACTTTCGTACGTATCATTGTCGGGAATTTGGCCGTTAGGTTACCGGCATCATCGTCGTCGTCGTCGTCGTCGATTGCCTCATCCGGAACTTCTGTCTCGGACGCAACATCTGTTAATTGGTACTGTAAGATCAAATTCAAGAGTTTCCCTAGCCAGATTGTTTCTGTTCCTGTTCTGTTTCGAACCGAATCGGAGACCCCGTGCTGCTCCGGTAATGTCTCAACCGCCGCTGCTTGCTTCACTCTAAGCAAGGCTCAGATCGAATGGTCTCTTCAGAAGCCTAAACGGAGTGTTCTCTCCGTCGAGGTTTATATCCCCGTGGCGTCGTGTGGACTCGTCGCTTCCTCGTGTGAGAAGCTGATTGGTAGGTTCGAGATTTCGCTGGATTTGAAGACGGCGGAGACAAGGACGTGTTTGGCTTACCATGGCTGGGCTGAATTGGGCTCTAATAATAAATCGAAGAAGATGAAGAAGTCCGGGTCGGATCCGGAGCTCCACATTAGCGTACGGGTTGAACCTGACCCGAGATTTGTGTTTCAATTCGATGGCGAGCCCGAGTGTAGTCCTCAGGTTTTTCAGGTCCAAGGAAACAACAAACAAGCTGTCTTCACATCCAAGTTCGGATTCAGAAACTCTGGTGACCGGAATCTTACTAGGTCAGTAAATTTTCAATCTTTATCACTGGATTCTGCAGATTGATAGTAATTCCTTGTTAATTCTGCAGATTCATAGCAATTCCTTGTTCATTATGCAGATTATCGTCATTGAGCACTAGAAAGGAACATTCTTGGACAGAGAGAAAAGGTTGGTCGATAACGATCCATGATCTCTCTGGCTCACCAGTAGCTATGGCTTCAATGGTCACACCTTTCGTACCATCACCTTGTTCCAACCGCGTATCTCGGTCTAACCCTGGTGCGTGGCTCATCCTCCGACCTGATGGCTACACAATGAAGCCATGGGGTCGTCTCGAGGCATGGCGTGAACCAGGCATCTCCGACTTTCTCGGTTACCGGTTCGAGCTATTTCAAGATGAAATCGCTACTGCCATCTCCGCATGGTCGTCCATCAGCACAAAACTCGGAGGGAGTTTTGCCATCGACGGAACCATCACCACCGCAGCTTCTTTGACTCTCTCGGATGGAAGTTTTGATCTTTCGTCGGGGACCGGATCATCGAGAACCGGTTCAGGATGCGGGTCGGATTTCGGGTTTCTTCTACCCCAAGCGCAAAAAAACTTCGGGTTTGTGATGTCGACCATGGTGGATGGAGTGGAGAAACAGAGCAAGCCAAAGGTAGAGATAGGTGTGAAACACGTGACATGCTTGGAGGATGCGGCGGCGCACGTGGCTTTAGCAGCGGCGGTGGATTTAAGCATGGATGCTTGTAGACTGTTCACTCACAAGATAAGGAAAGAGCTGAGACAGCCAAGTAGTATTGGTGTCGTTTGACGTTTATTGCTTTTGTCGTTTTGACTTGGGAGAATAGTTGTCCTTCTTCCGCTGGAATAATTTTTGTTTCTAGTGGAAAACTAAAGTAGGAAACGTATTTTTGAAACTTATGTGAAAGGAAGACTTTAGTGTTTTGAACAAACAGCGAGTTATTCGCTGTATAATAACAAAGAAACATCAACCAAATACCTCCAAGATTTTATAGTTTTGCAAATTGACAATGGAGGATCTTATTGTTTATCATACAACTCACAAGGAACATTCTTACCCCACTCGGAAAACATCAATATATATGTGAACAGAACAACATTAGTCATATGCACTACATGTACCCTGATGTTCTTATCCATGACTCGGAAAGAGTTGAGAAAACCTTACAACAATAGTGTTAAAGATTGGCTTTCTATCCTTTGCCGAAGAGAGTTTGGAACTGTGCGAATGAGCTTTGAGTTTCCGCTTAAGTTTCTGCAATGAAAAGACTGAATCTTTTAGAAAAGAACAAAAAGTGAAGATAGAGGGTGTCAATCACAGAATCTTACATGAGTGTCAGCAACTTCATATCAGCAAAAAACGGTGGAATATCTCCTGATAAATCATTGTTTGATAAATCTCTGTACAAGAAAGATTGCAGAGTTACTCTCTTTCATTGATCACTGTGTTAAACCATATCGAATTACTAAAAGTGCAGTTAAGAGTTTTGGATACTTACAGCTCTCTCAACCTTGTTAGCTTGAATATTTCAGGTGTTATGGTACCAGTCAATTCGCTCGCCGCCAAGTTCCTAATAAAGTATCCAAAAAAGTTAGAACTTGTGAAGAAAACCCTAAAAAAAAGATTAAATTATGAACAAACAGAGCATACAAGGATATGATAAACGGTGGCTCGGTGTCTGGATAACTGCAGTTTACACCTTCCCATCGAAAAACTTGGGGAACACATACATCTCCTTGCCAGCTTATCTTTCTACTCAATCCATATGTTTATTTTTTTATTTATCATAGCAGAAACTGATGATCATCCAAAGAACCAGACAATGTTAAATGGACAGATAATCTTGGTTATAGTTTTTAAAGTTTAGTTGCCTTCATTTTCGTCTGTCTCAAGCTGTACAAACTCCAAGACTTTATAAATCTCGAGGCCGTTGATAAGTGGAGGACGAGTTGAATTACCGGTCATCGTGAAAGTGAAATTGAATCTCCCATCAGGAGAACTCACAGCTCTTCGACTATATACAGTTGTTAAGCCAAACTTTTGAGGACTAAAGAAGTTGAACCAAGGTGCACCATTGTAAGTAATGTTGAACTGTCTAGTCTCATTAACTCCAAGATTCTGTATTTCGGCAAAATGCATGTATATATATGACTGTGCAGTGATTTCATCAAGAGTCCAGCGTAAGTTCAGAGGCTGAGTAGCGTTTGCAGGGATCATAGCGGTTTTCGCTATGAGTTGAGGTACATTGTAAGAGTTACTTGTATCCACAGGAAGGTCTGTTCTTATCGGCGTCAAGTTTTCTGTAATGTATGGCACCCAGACTCGGTCATGGATATCCTCATCGTACCTATACAACGTGCGAGAGAGAGGCGTCTTTTGTTATTTTCAATACAAAAACAGAACAGCCATAAAAACAGAGTTGAACCAGAACCGAAATATTATCATCCAAAACCAAACCAAAAATTGTTGTACACGCATTGGCTTTTTTTTTGTAATTGAAGAACACAAGCCGAGAAACTGATTTTAGTGTACTCGAACAAAATTAAACCGAATAAACCGATAAATTGCAATTCGGAGAAACCAAACCGACGCTTCCTCCTAAAAGCAACAACTAAACCGATGTTTCATATTTCATAGTTTTTTATTATTATTAACCAATCATTGATCATTTATATATATATATATATATATATATATATATTATCAATAATCATTATATATTAATTTAATTACAATTGCATCAAACCGAAGCAGAACTACTCTGAATTACAAATGGTTCTATTTATTTTGGTTTGTATTTTTTCTTTGTTCTGGTTTATATAAAGTATAAAACCAATAAAACCGTAATTAAGAAAAACCAAACCGAGACAAAACTGTAAACCGGATTGGCCTCCTAAAAAGCAAACTTTTTAAGGAAATATTCCGTTACCTGATGAACGATGGAGTGGGTGAAAAGTAAACTCTGTTCACTAGCATCAACGATCCGCTTTGAGTCACGTAAGTATCATTATTGTTCAACGGACGAAGTTCCAAGGAAGAAATGAACGGTGTCGTTTCTCCTGTTTTGACAAGACAGACTTGAAGACGGTCTTGTGTTAATACATGGATGATCTCGCGACGCAAAGAATTTCCCACTCCTCGGATTGACACAGAGGTCCATTTGGTAGCACCAATGTGAAGATCAAAGCTCGGGAGTTGATTCAGACCGTCGTAGTTCCCATACACAAAGGTTCCTCTGATCAGATATTTCCTGTTCCTTGTGAGGTTGAAGTTGTAACAGTTTCTTTGACCATCGGGGAAACTTCTTAAGTTCCAAATCTGTTGTTGAAATTCCGTCCTTAACGTTTCATTGATCCTCCCGACCACTCCACTGTCGATGTGAGTCTCGTCTGATATGTATGTTATGTTCGTCGTCCTCTCCACATAGGTTGTGTCCTTTGGGACCAACCCACAATCCAAGCTGATGAATCCTGTTCATTAAAATTTTAATCATACATATTAGTGAAAACTTGGAGAACAAGATATGTATTTTACGGGTAAGCATCGTTGAAGCCAAAGTCGTAGTCATTTACAAGTGTGTAAAATTGTAAATGGATGAACATCATGTAGATCTTCAATAATATAATTTTTATTATGACATCCTTCTGTGCTAGACGTAGATAAAGAATTCAGAAAATTTCACCATTATGTGAGGTAATATGTTAATTTGGCATGCCACTTCGATTAATCGAACTGAACTAGTTTATCTAGTTATTGGTTAACCAAATTTTTTGAAAATTCTACTGAAATTAACCGAATAAAAATTTCCTTGGTTCAATTTGATAATCGATTAATTCCTATTATCAAATTCAAAACTAAATTTAACCGATTTTTAAAAATCGGTTTAATTTGGGTAAATATAGCTAATTTGGCTTGGTCCGGTTCAGAAAATTGAATGTAGTTTGGTTAAATTTGGTATATGTTGGTTTATGGAAAACCGACCGGTTCGATCCAACCAATCCAAACCGATAACCGGATTGATTTGAAAAAGTTACCGATCAATTCAACCGAGGGAATGAACCAGAACTGAAAACCGAAATCTCAGTTCGGTTCTTAAAAGTTGCAGGACTAATTAGTGCTATATTATCTTTATATTAATTGCGAAGTGCCTTTGGCCTTATATTCGCTCTCAAAACGGTTGATTACATTATTACCCTTAATGAAATTAGGTTTTTTACTTCGTTAACCTTACTTTATATTGATTATTTATGATTTATTATATTAGTTTTAAATTTTTTTAGAGATAAGTACAATTTCATATAAAAAATAAAACCAAGATGATAAATACAAAATTATTCTTAAAATAAGAGATTTTAATATTGATAAATATTATTATTGTAGATAAAAGATTTTATATAATAAATTCGTATTATTTATATGAACTTTGAATTTAAATAAATATAAATGATAATTGTTATAGATAATATAATTTTGTAAATTTGTATTATTTATATAATTTTTGAATTTATATACAAACGATAAAATATTTTCAATAAAAGTTATATATTGATATTAATACATATATATATATATATATATATATAAATATAATTTATTTTGTTAGCACTAATATTATTTTATAATAAAGTATATAATACTATAAGAGGTTAATAATAATGTTTATGTCTATGTTTAATTAAAAATAGTCTAATAAAAATTATAATATTATTGTTGTTAAATTAAAATGGTGATTTTTTATTTTTAGAAATTTTGTATGTTAATAATGTTTGTGCTCGCACACGGTGTGCGAGCGAATCATACTAGTATCATATTATGACCACAGCTTAAGATAGTTTATTCTAGATTTTATCACAAAGAAACTAACTTTGACATGGTGCTTAAGCTGCAGAGGTATCATAGCCCATCAACTGGAAAAAATACAAAAAGAAAGCAGAGTAAGAACCTGATTGATCTTGGGAGTGTACTGATTGAAAATTGGCATGAGCTATGATCAAGAGGAGGAAAACCCCATTAAGAGCTTTCATTTTTTGGGTGGTTTCTCTTATTCAAAGGAGGGATTATTCTTGCTTGGCAAAGTCGCAAAGATTACACTAAAGAAGTATTGGTCAATCTAGGAATGAAGGTTATGTAAACTATGTGCTAAATCATCAACATTTATATTAATCAGGTGATTGTAACAGTACCTTATTTTATTTTTAATAGAATTTAAAATCATGTATTTGAGTTTCGCATGACTAATTCCGGGTAAGCTTCAGAAATTTTCCACAAACCAAACACAAAAAGTCTCTAAATTTGGTGGACTCGAACCCGGGTCTATATTGTAACGAATTAACGCTCTTGGTCTTAGAGTTTAACTTGCTATGCCACCTCACTCTAGTTTGATTGTAATTTGTAAACATTACTTCGGTACTAGATATCTGTTAGAGTCAAGATTATCACTTTCCTAAAAAGGCCTATTCATGAGTTTAGGTCGGCCCAAAATGGAAAGTCGGGAATAAGGCCCAAGGCGGTAAAACTTAGGTTAAACCGGACTCGAGGCGACCGGCTTACATTAGGGTTAGGATGGTGTTGAATGAAAGGCGCCGCGCACCAAAGTCGGAAAAAGGGAAATATTCCAGCTAAAGATAAAGGCGATATTCTAGGAAATATTCTGTATTTATCTTATTTTCCTTTTTCATGTAAACCGACTTGTAACCCTATATAAGGGAATCCGATATTCATTCAATAGATACGCTTTCTTAATATTTTCGGCTTAAGAGACTTTAGAGCGATATTTGACCTAAAATCTCTCCGGCGACTTCTTAACATTCCTTCACCGGCTTCCATCTCGGAAACGCCGGCTTATAAACCCTAATTTCCCAAATCTCACCGCGTTCTTAAATCCTTCTTTTAGAATCCCTAATTCCAAACCCTAAAACTCTTCCTATCTTTGGATAAACCGAGTTGAGATCTTACAATTGGCGCCGGCTGTGGGGATTTCTAAGAGAAATTTCTGAAACGAGATGTCGGGAAACGGTAACGAAACAGATTCGGAAAACCCTAAGGTTGATCTAAGCGACCATGAGGGAAGTGATTACAACCAGAGTGATCACGAAGACGATGCAGCCAAAGGCGGCAAGCAGCCGCGAAACACCGGCAAGACAAACAAAGCTCGAGATGACGGTAAACACGCCCCGTCACTCAGCGAAACAGAGGCTCAAATCGAGCAAGACAAGGTTTTAGCCACTCTAATGGCCAAGATCGACTCGCAGAACGACCTGATCAAAACGTTCTCGGAGAAAATTGACCTGCTGCAAACAGAGCAAGCGAAGATCCTTTCAGGACAGCAATCCAGAAAACCCAGGAGAGAGGTGCCGTCAAAGGTGAAAGACAAAGTCGCCAGACGACTGGTCTATAGCACATCTGAGGAAAGCCACCGTGAACAGAGCCGTAGCAGCGAATCCAGGAGTAACCCGCGTAAGGAAAGCAACAAGGATACTCGCGAGCATAGCTCACATCGGAAGGAGGGTTCTGAAAGACCCAAACGGAGCGAAAGTAGACATAACGACCGAAGTGATGAGAGGTATTCACCCGACAGAGAGGAACATACCAGTCACCAGACACGGGACGTGCACCACAGACGAAATTCGCGACGTGAGAATGGCTCGCACCGAGACAACTATCGCCGCGAGCGAGGTATGTCGTACGAGAAAACTCACGGAGCGTCTATTCGCGGAGCAAGTCGCAACCATGTCGAGAAACAACTGATTGAGCTCAAAGACACCCTAAAAGAATTAAAAGGGGAGGTCCATGGCGTGAAGGGGTCCGCACCCGAGATAGACCGAATCATCGAGGAAACTCGTAGGACTCCCTTCACCTCGCGCATCACGAACACGTATATCAGGCAAAGAGAGAAGCTCAGGCTACCGATGTACGACGGCACCAAAGATCCAGCGACCCACCTCACAACGTTCAAAATCATGGCGGCAAAGGCGCGGTTCTCATCAAGTGAGGAACGTGACATCGGCTTCTGCCAACTATTCACCGAAACCCTGGAAGGAGACGCGCTAAACTGGTTCTCCCGACTTCCATCCAAGTCAATCGATAGCTTCTCGGACCTCACATGGGCATTCGTAAGGCATCACTTTGCCTACATTCGTAAAGACACTTCGCTAAGCGCGTTGATGTCGATGACGCAAGAGAAGAAGGAAACCTTGAAAGATTTCGTAGAAAGGTTCAGGGCGGTGATGACACGAGCTGAGGCACCAGATAAGTTCACTATCGCAGCCCTGACAAACGCCGTCTGGCACGAATCGCCATTTTACCAAGATTTAGTCATCAACCCGCCACTAACCATCGAGGACGCACTCCATCGGGCAAACCAATTCGTGGAATTGGAGGAGAAGAAGGTCGCCTTGGCAAAGAGATTCGGTTCTGGCAAACAGACAGATAAGAAGGAAGAAAGAGAACCCAGGCAGCATTACGACGGTAAAAGCGCCAAAACAATGGTTGTGGACGGCACCGACAAATCCCGGTCATCAAAGCCGTGGAATAAAAGAGGGAAAGAGGCAAAGAAGGCACAAGCAGCCTCCGCTACGGGGGATAAGTACTGTGAATACCATCAGGCTACGTCGCACGACACGGCTGAATGTCGGAATCTCAGAAATGCACTCTACTCCCGACTGTCCAATGAAGAGATCAAGGCGGCCATCGAAAGGTTGAAAAAGGAAGAATTGGAGAAGAAGGAAGACAAAGCCGACGAGCAGGCTCCCAAGCAAGATAAACCGCCACGGCGCATCAAAAGTATAGCTTTGAAACGTAACCGTGAAGAAGAAGAAGAGGAGGACGAAGAGGAAGCCCCCAAGACCATCCGAAGAATCAACATGATCATGGGTGATCTAATCTCCGTAAATGATTCAGTCCGGTCAATCAAGGTCTATGAACGCCTGGCATTGGCCGCGCAAAAGGCGCCCCAACCAATCCTATCAGATGATCCACCCGTCATCTTTACCGACCAGGACCTCTATGGAACTCACTACCCTCATAACGACCCGCTGGTGGTTGAGCTTCTGATCGGAAGTTGCCAAGTATCTCGAATACTGGTTGACACCGGGAGCTCGATAGACTTAATTTTCCTAGATACACTCAAGAAGATGGACATTAAGGAGGAGGATATCAAGCAGAAGGCCAAGCCGCTCACTGGGTTCACAAGTGAGACGACGTACACAATTGGAACGATCAAGTTGCCTGTCTTTGCAGGAGGAGTTAACAGATTGGTGAGGTTTCACGTCATTGACAAGCCAACCATCTATAACGTGATCCTTGGAACTCCTTGGCTATATAGCATGAAGGCGGTATCCTCAACATACCATCAATGTCTGAAATTCCCGACACCTAAAGGAATCCAGACAGTCAAAGGATGCCAGAGCGCAAGTCGGTCGTGCTTCGCGAGAGAACATAAGATCAGGGTGCCTTCCTGCATGATCAACACAGAACACGGAAGAAAAGGACCGGAGAAAGAATTAATCCAGCAAGTCATCATTGACGAATCAGATGCAAGCAAGTGTGTAGGCATTGGCGCAGGGTTACCGGACGACATCAAAGAGGAACTGATCACCTTCCTACAGCAAAACGTTACAACGTTTGTGTGGACAATGAAGGATATGAAGGGTATCAACCCAACCATTACAACTCATGAGTTGAATGTCGATCCGACTTACAAGCCAGTCAAGCAAAAGAGGCGAAAACTCGGCCCAGAAAGAGCTAAAGCAGTCAACGATGAAGTAGAGAAGCTACTTGAAGCCGGTTCAATCCAAGAAGTCAAATATCCTGACTGGCTGGCCAATCCAGTGGTCGTGAAGAAGAAAAACGGGAAGTGGAGAGTATGTGTCGACTTCACGGATCTCAACAAAGCTTGCCCCAAGGATAGTTTCCCGCTGCCGCACATCGACCGACTTGTTGAGGCGACGGCCGGGAACGAACTGCTATCATTCATGGATGCGTTCTCAGGGTATAACCAAATCCTCATGAACCCAGACGACAGAGAAAAGACGGCCTTCATCACAGAACGAGGCACGTATTGCTACAAAGTCATGCCTTTCGGCCTCAAAAACGCCGGCGCCACCTACCAGCGGCTGGTAAACCGGATGTTTGCAGGACAACTTGGTGCAACAATGGAAGTTTATATCGACGACATGCTAGTCAAGTCTCTGATTGCCTCTCAGCATGTCGGTCATCTAAAGGAATGTTTCAACATCCTTAACCGATACGGCATGAAACTTAATCCAACCAAGTGTACATTTGGGGTAACATCGGGAGAGTTCCTAGGATACGTGGTAACTCAGAGAGGAATAGAAGCTAATCCAAAACAGATCACAGCCATAATCGACTTACCATCTCCCAAAAACACTCGAGAGGTACAACGCCTCACTGGCCGCATAGCCGCCTTGAACCGGTTTATATCCCGGTCAACGGATAAATGTCTGCCTTTTTACGAGCTCCTACGAGGGAACAAGAGATTCGTGTGGGACGAGAAGTGTCAAGAAGCCTTCATCCAACTCAAGGACTACTTGTCGAACCCGCCGATACTGTCTAAACCCGAGAATGGTGAGACATTGTTGCTTTACATCGCCGTTTCAACGACAGCAGTGAGTGGCGTGCTAGTTCGGGAAGATCGAGGAGAACAGAAGCCGATCTTCTACGTCAGCAAAACAATGAACGGAGCCGAAACCAGGTATCCTGCAATGGAAAAACTGGCTTTCGCAGTCGTCATCTCGGCACGGAAGCTGCGACCATATTTTCAATCACATCCGATTGCCGTGTTAAGCAGTCAACCCCTTCGAACGATACTTCATAGCCCGGGACAGTCTGGTCGTCTAGCCAAGTGGGCAATAGAGTTAAGTGAGTACGACATCGAGTACAGGAACAGGACAACCGCCAAATCACAGGTAATAACTGATTTCCTTGTCGAATTATCACCTGAATTGGATGTCGGCACCGAGACAGAAGACAAAAATTGGAAACTGTTTGTTGACGGGGCTTCATCTAAAAAAGGAGCCGGGATAGGGATACGTCTCATATCACCAACCGGCGAGATATTAGAGCAGTCGTTCAAACTAGGTTTCACGGCTTCTAACAACACAGCCGAGTACGAAGCTTTGTTAGCCGGTCTCAGACTAGCCAAGGAAATCGGAGTACGACATCTCTTGGCCCATTGTGATTCCATGCTTGTAGCCAACCAGATCAACGGCGACTACGAAGCTAAAAATGAACGAATGGAGGCTTACCGAAAGACGGCGTTGGAACTCACCAGTTCCCTCGAATTCTTCGACATTGTACAGATACCAAGAAAGGAGAATGCCCCGGCAGATGCACTTGCGTCGCTAGCATCTAATCCCAATCTCTGTCGACGGATCCCGGTAGAAACGATCCACGAACCAAGCATCCCGCCCCCTGAGAGCAATCAAGAAGAAACTGAAGAAATGATCCCGAATGATGAGGACGACATGTGCTACAATATTCAAGCAAAGGGCATAGACCTCATCGCTGTCCTAACCGACGACAATAGAGACTGGCGACTTCCGATAAGAGCATACCTGACAGAAGGGAAGCTCCCAGAAGATAAATGGGAAGCACGACGACTTAAAGTCAAAAGCGCGCGATACACTATACATGAAGGTATCCTCTACAAGTATTCTGCTAACAAGATCCTCCTCAGATGCATAAACGGAGATGAAGTAAGTCGGGTTCTCGAAGAAACGCACTCTGGAGCATGCGGAAACCACTCCGGAGGCAGGTCTCTCGCCCTCAAAATCAAGTTGAATGGTCACTATTGGCCGACTATGATAACCGACTGCGAGACCTACTCTAACAAGTGTGAAAAGTGTCAGCGACATGCGCCATTCATACATCGACCTACAGAGCTACTCACAACGTCAACTGCGGCCTACCCATTCATGAGATGGGCGATGGACATCGTCGGACCATTACCATTATCCAATCAAAGACGTTTCCTGCTCATTATGACCGACTACTTCACAAAGTGGGTAGAGGCCAAGGCTTACGTCGCAATCCATGATGTCCAGGTTCAGAATTTCGTCTGGAAATACATAATATGTCGTTTCGGGCTACCCTATGAGATTGTCACAGACAACGGATCGCAATTCATCTCGAAAGTATTCGAAGGGTTCTGCAAGAAGTGGGATATACGCCTTAGCAAATTGACACCAAGGTATCCTCAGGGGAATGGCCAAGCCGAAGCTACAAATAAAACCATCATCGCCGGCATCAAAAAACGCCTTGAAAGCAAAAAAGGAGTTTGGGCAGATGAGTTAGACGGAGTCCTCTGGTCGCACAGAACGACACCCCGCAGTGCAAAAGGAGCCACCCCGTTTTCCTTAGCCTTTGGCGTAGAAGCAATGGTACCGGCAGAAGCTAACATTTACACTCTCCGCCGCTCTCTCATGCCGCACCATACTGAAATCAACGAGAAAATGCTAATCCAGGCTCTCGACACCATAGAGGAAGAACGGGACCGAGCCTTACTCAGGATTCAAAACTACCAACAGCTCGCAGCTCGGTATTACACCAGAAAGTCAAAGAACGCCATTTTCAAGTCGGCGACTTCGTCCTCCGCAAAGTTTACGAAAACACCAAGGAGCGAAGAGCAGGGAAACTCGGGGTGAAATGGGAAGGACCCTACAAAGTCACCAAAGTCGTCAAACCAGGAGTCTACGAGCTTGAGTCCACGAAAGGCAAGGCTTTACCTCGATCCTGGAACTCGGCAAGCCTGAAGGAGTACCACTAAGACGACAAGTCCAAAAAAAAAAAAAAAAAAAAAAAAAAAAAAAAGAGATTATGTACTATGAACTACGAGTGACTTGATTCTTCCTCGGAAGATACGTAGGCAGCTTTTACCGGCACAGTCACAAAATCTAATAAAATCCTTATTTTTTCAGATAAAATTACCGTCTTGAAAGTCAGCAAGGCCAAGAAGCAGGTAAGTCTTTTCAATAGAATATTTAATATTTTTTGATACTAAGCACTGCAGAAAGACGAGCAATGACTCGCAGAAAGACGAGCAATGACTCGCAGAAAGACGAGCAATGACTCGCAGAAAGACGAGCAATGACTCGCAGAAAGACGAGCAATGACTCGCAGAAAGACGAGCAATGACTCGCAGAAAGACGAGCAATGACTCGCAAAAAAGACGAACTCCTTAGTTCGCAAAAGCCGAGTCCAAGTAACTCGCAGAAAGCCGAGCAAAAACTCGCACTAGCATCATGCCTCCTGGCCAGGGGCGTGGTCTTCCTTGCGCATGAGGTGCACATCGTGGCAAGGACAAGCCGGGATCCGTCCCGCGAATTCTTCGTGGTAGGGGATAACAAATAAGTCGGGCATAAAAGACTCGCACATTCTCCCGCCCTTAGAACTAAGCCGAGCAAAGCCTCGCAAACCGTCTTATAGCAAGGAGTCGCTAAATTGATTAAGTTCTTAAAAAAAAGAGAAAACGACAGTTCAACACGAGATTAGTACGATTATTCAAAAGTCGCTATGATCGTTTGAATTTGACGAAACTTAATACAAGATTAGTCCGGCTACTTGAGTACGACTTAATACTAAATTGATTTGAGTTTAATGGTGAAAGCGCCTTGATTTAACTACAAGCGCAAAACCAACAAACTTGATCGCTACTTGGTTAAAAATGAAAACCGAAAGTAGATATGCTTGGCATAAGACCTGAACCGCCATTTCATTAAGTTTATAAATTAAAGCTCACAAAATCAAAGCTTATAAACTTAAAATAAAAGGCAAAAGGTTCACAGAAGTCAAAAGAAAAAGAAATATTATTACAAAATAAAACAGATGATTAATTAAGCCACGACCGACGACTTCTCAGTCTTTCCTCCATCCTGCACCTCAGAAGTACTTTCTATAGTCGCAACCTCCGAACGAACAGATCGAACTAGACCGACAGGAACCGCTTCTGGAATTATCCCATGATTGGTCCCAAATTGGTCGACTTGGCCTGGAACAGGAGGAGGGGAGTCACGGAAGCGATTGATAAGAGGATGATGCACGGGGGAAAGGACGAATGTGAGTTCTTCTTTGGTCACCACCTCTATCTCGTCAAGTTTAGCATTCACTGCGACCTCGTCAGCAGCAACTTGATCCAGAAGAGTTTGTGGAAACGACATCCCCTCATCACTAAGCTTTACCAAGCAGTTCCTCAAACCGGAAACTTGAGCTTGCTCGACTTGAAGGGCAACGGCGACATCCTGATCCTTCACATATCGTTGAAAAAGATCAAAATGCGTCTGCGCCTTCGCCCTAACCGCGGCCTCAACTCTTTCCCGCTCGCTCCGCACCATGTCGGAATAAAACTTCTGTTGGCCCTCCATCTTCTTCTGCAATTTAAAAAGATTGGCCTCCGACTTCTTTAAAGCAAGGGCCGACTCTTCTTCGACTCTACGAAGCTTATCTTTAAGCGCCACGTTATCCGCCACTAAAGCCTTCTTCTCCTCTTTAGCCTTCTTGAGCAGCTCGTCCCGCTTGGTTACCGTGTCAGCCATCTTCTTGGCACTCCAAGAGCTCTCCAAGGCCACGCGATTCGACGCGGCAATCATCTGGAAACAAAAAAATTCTTAGTCAAAAAAGAGAGAAAGAAGAAGAGGCATGGTTCAGTAATAGAGGCTTACGGTTGCTTCAGCATGTTTTAGCTTGAGAATAGCATCTGAGTGAGGAAGCTCCTGAAGGATCGACCAATCTCTTTCATTCCCTCGGACGCAGGTCAGCATGTCAAAACACGCCCGTGGGTTATCGATAAACGGAACCTCGCTCTCGTACTGATAAGCGAAGTTGTGGATCGAAGGGCGAGAATCCCCTTCCTTTATAGGAGCACGGGGACGCACGTGAACTATCTCTTTACGAGAAGTAAACGGTTTCATATTGCCATATGCGTCGATAACGTCCCCGGTTTCTTGGTAAAAGCGTTGCCACGGATCCAGGCTCTTCTCGGGATCAGTGGTGGCCGCCTCGTCAGAACTAGCGGCTTTACCAACCACAACGGCTTTACCGGCTACAGCGGCCTTCTTGGCCGACTTCTCCTGGTCCGCTCTGCCTTCCGCTGACCGCTTCCTAGACGGGACTTTAGGCGGGAGTTTGGGAAGCGAGGCCGCGGCTTCCGATTGGGCAACCGTCACGGACTGAGGAACAGTCGGCCTATTTCCCGCATCAGCTAACTGCTCCCCGCCTTGCGACGACACAGAGGCGTCCTTCTCCTTTACCGGCTTCGAAGGGGACGAAGATTTGGACGAGATCTTCTTCGAGTAGTCAACCGATTCGATTCTTTGCACCTTACCCATCCTTTTCGGTTTCACAAGTTGATCGGGTGTAACTTTCGCCTTGGTATCCCACTTCACTGCAACAAAAAAAAAGGAAAGGAAAGAAATCAAAAATCATAAGGCTAGAAAAATGCGCCTATCATAAAACGGAGCAACGAACCTTCGGAAATCCGCGAGAGAGACTTGCTGATACGCACGCGAGTAAGGTCCTTCCACTTACGTAAGCCGAGAGCCTGAATTTGTTCGAGGATTGGAAAGTAGTTGTCGGGGTACGGCTTCAAGAAAGGATGATCCACTGCAAAGACAAAAAGGAATTAAGTAAATTATTATGTTCGGGAAATAGAAAAATTGGTACGACATCTACCATAATCAGTATTCCAAGACGTCCTGATAAGCTCCCTATGCTCGTCAGGAACAACTAAAGAAGACAATTCGACAAAGAAGTAGGATCGTTGCCAGTTGTTTATCTTATTGGGTGCGTCTGTCAAGATACGGTTGCCGCTTTTAAATTTTACCGCGAAACATCCCGGGCTAGTAGCCTTCATACGGTTAATCGACGTCATCTCTTCGAAGATCTGTGCCGTTATGGTAATACCGGCTTCAGCTCCTAACACTAGAAGACCGACCATATGGCGAACTGCAACGGCCGAGAGTTGAGAGATAGCAATTTCGCGACGATGGCAGTACGAGATCAGTAGATCAGGTAGCGGAAACCAGCAACAGCAACTTCCCGTGTCGGTATTAATAAAATACGACTCGTAAAGGGTCATATATCCCGGCGGAGGACTCCAAGGGCGGTCAAGTGGAAAGGGAATGATAATCCTGATCTTCGGATCCACCCCGCAGTCTTGGAGCATAGACTTGATCGAGGTGGCATTGGACCTAGTCTGGACGACGTTACCAAACATGTCGCTAGGATCAGCCGACAACGAAGAAGGAACATCATCCTCGGAACCTTCCTGACCCACATCAATACCGTCTTCATTGTCAGAATCTCGTAGCCGAGGTATGATCAAATCTCCTCGACCAGAACTCTCGGCAGCATCAGTCTGACGGGATATCTCGCGACGACGACGGAGCTCTTCAATTGCGAAATGAGCCGGATGATTCCTCAAGTCGGACGAAGTGTCCGAAGATGAGAGAGTAGGGGCGATGGACTGACGACTTGGAGAGTCATCCGCAGAAGAGACGGAAACAACTTCTTTGTCTTTACTCATTGAACAACGGATCAAAGACATGACTAGTGAAGAACAAGCGAAGAACACAGGGAAGAACAAAGGTTCGATCTAAAAGGCTATAGAACCTAGAACGGAGCAGCGGCGGAGCGATAATCGGAAAAATAAATATCAAGAGAGAGAGGATTACCTTCCAAACTTCTTCTCTTGAGCAAAATGAAGAGTGTGAAGCGAGAAAGCGCTACTTATAATAAAAATGACGGCGCACAACTCGAGGCACACTACTACCAAGGCGACGATTCGTGTTTCAAACCTAACCGGTGATTAGACCAAAAATCAATCTCGGTTTGGCCAAACCGACCGACGGATTCGGATCGGTCCGTAATAGGACAGGATGGAGCAGCCCAAAGAAAGTATGGGCCTCAAAGAAAATGAGGTTAGCGGGACAATAAATCATGGGCCTACAAAAAATCATCTCTTAAACCAAGTTAACTTCCCATAATGCCGACTTGAAGTCGCCACACTGGGGGGGGGGGCTTATTGTTAGAGTCAAGATTAGCACTTTCCTAAAAAGGCCTATTCATGAGTTTAGGTCGGCCCAAAATGGAAAGTCGGGAATAAGGCCCAAGGCGGTAAAACTTAGGTTAAACTGGACTCGAGGCGACCGGCTTACATTAGGGTTAGGATGGTGTTGAATGAAAGGCGCCGCGCACCAAAGTCGGAAAAAGGGAAATATTCCAGCTAAAGATAAAGGCGATATTCTAGGAAATATTCTATATTTATCTTATTTTCCTTTTTCATGTAAACCGACTTGTAACCCTATATAAGGGAATCCGATATTCATTCAATAGATACGCTTTCTTAATATTTTCGGCTTGAGAGACTTTAGAGCGATATTTGACCTAAAATCTCTCCGGCGACTTCTTAACATTCCTTCACCGGCTTCCATCTCGGAAACGCCGGCTTATAAACCCTAATTTCCCAAATCTCACAGCGTTCTTAAATCCTTCTTTTAGAATCCCTAATTCCAAACCCTAAAACTCTTCCTATCTTTGGATAGACCGAGTTGAGATCTTACAATATCTATCCATATTTTGTTGAGCAAAGCGACTAACTTCAGGAGTGATACTTGCCCACCACTTATTATTTTATTTTTCTCTATTGCGGAAGGGTTCAAATGAAAATTGGTAGCAGGAATTAATTAAAAAAGGACATTAAACAAAGAAATAGACAAGGACAAAGGGAGAATGAGTAAAATCTTACTGTCTTAGATAATACATTTTTCCACAAGTATAAGCTCTTTTTTTGAATAAATGTTAAATTAATTCAAAATAAATTGTTTACAATAATTGTAGTTTCATTTGAGTCATAGAGCAGAGATTTTACACCTTTTCAATAAACTACTTATGTTTGAGAATCAAACCAAAGTTGCCTAGCATGTGGAAGTTTTGATGCCTCCATCTTAATTAGCGAAAATAGCATATTTCGGATGATTCTGTCAATGATACGAATTAGACCAGCAGGTACAATAGAGTTATTTCCATGCTTCTTTGAGTTCTTATGTCCTCATAAAGTGTAAACTGCAGTCTGAAACAACTACTTCATCAAATACAGTTTTGTCTTGTTGTGTTTTGTGTCCACAAGTACGACCACTATCTCACTCCATTTTGTCAAATACCTTGGGCCAAAGAGTATACGCGATAGACTTTGCCACATTTCCTCAGAAAACTTGCACTGAAAGACAAATGGTCCCTAATTTCTGTAAGTGACCGAGTCATGTTGCACACTCCATTTTCGAATTCTATCACCTGTAGCTAGTCTGTTAAGAGCCGCAAGCCAAGTGACAAAAGAGAAATTTGGGTTAGCTTTCGCGAACCAAATTCCCTTGTGCCAGGGAGTTATAGCTTGAGTTTCCCTAGTTATAAGCCAAGTTTATTTGGTATTGAAGTTTGTTCTGTAATCTCTTTTGCCCTTCCAAGACGTTGATCTGCTTTTAGTGTCAAACCTCCATCTCTTAACTTCTGGAGCTCATCTTCAATTTGGTTTAGAATATTAATTATGTGTCTTCTCCTTCTCCGATTGAGAACATCCATATCCACAGTAGCTCTCAACTTTATCCCAAGATCAATGGTATCTCTATCTCCAACTATGTCATAAATTTTTCCCAAGGGGCACCAGATATCAAACCAAAAGGATGAGTCTGAGCCGTTTTCTATTTCAACCTTCGTGAGATTAGCCGCTATTGGTCTATACTTAAGAATTTTTTTCCACATACATGAACCAAGTGAGATTTTTATATTAGCCGACCAAAACGATCCCTTTCGTATTAGATATTTCTTTATCCATCGAACCCAACCCAAAGAGAGGTTGGTTCTGAAATAATCTTCCAAATTAGCTTGAGACAACTTACATTGTTTGCTTCCGTGTTTTAAACT
The DNA here is from genome assembly GCA_030180135.1 of Orychophragmus violaceus. NCBI lineage: Eukaryota > Viridiplantae > Streptophyta > Magnoliopsida > Brassicales > Brassicaceae > Orychophragmus > Orychophragmus violaceus. The sequence continues at coordinate 77,399,201 of CM058229.1, forward strand.
AAGGCCTCCATCTTCTTTTGGTCTTGAAACATCTTTCCAAGAGACTTTTGCCTTCTTGTTATTCATTTCCGGACCAGACCAAAGAAATGCAGCACATAGCTTGTCGATTTCGGATATGCACTCTTTTGGTAAGCGAAAAGATGAAATCCAAAAGTTCGTTAGACTTTGAATAACATATCCTATTAGTTGAAGTCGACCTCCAAATGAGAGGTTTCTCGCAGTCCAATAACTTAGTTTGCTTCTTATCTTCTCAAGCAAGGGTGTATAATCCTTAACTGTCATCATATTCGTCATCAATGGTAAGCCCAAGTAACAGACATGTAACTCACCAGTATCGAAAGCAAAATTCTCAAGAATACCTTCCCGTTCAGCCTCCCTAACTCCAGCCATATATATTGTTGATTTCTCAAGGCTTATATTCAATCCAAAGATGTTTGCAAATCGTTTGAAAACATTCAGAATGGCATCAATCGATTTTTTTTCTTTCCATCCGCAAACACTAAAAGGTCATCTGTGATAGGCTCAGAGTTTTATCCTATTCTACTGCAAGTGTACAGTGATGCGAATATAGTACTTATGGTATCGAATCCACAAGGACTCACGACTCACACGATAGATTGTATGTTCTCAAGTTAAGCTAAATCAATCAGAAGAAAACAGTAAACGAAAGTAAGTAAACAAGGAAGTGTTTTCAATTGGAGAAAGGCGTCAGACTTAGGAAGTTCTCGGGAATTATGCAATGTCAGATACTTAACTAACCGGATTCAGATTAAACACAGGTTCAAGAACTAGAAACACAATGCTAAACAATCCAACTCTCGTTGAGATTATTTCTATATCAAACAACCTAGCGATCCAAATCTCTTTGTGATCCAAGAGTTCTAAACAAGCATTAAGAACTGGTTATATCGGTTCACAATTCTCCTAAACCAAATCTCTTTTTATCTATTCAAATTGCTCACACTACGTTTATTCAGATTATAACTCACACTCTCGTGCTAAGTTAATTATCTCAGATCTAAACCCTAGGTGATCAGTCCAGAATTCAATATTAAACGCAACATAGGTGATGAACGAACATATTGTGAATCCTAATAAATCAGTTATCTAAACATGCATAAAACCCTTATGAGAATCCCTAAATCTAAATAGGTTACTACTCAAACATATTATCAATTAAACAACACATCATGAATAAAAAACCGAAAGACTGAATAGATAAGATAAAGGGGTTCGAAATCCTTCTCTCAAAGGTTACAAGTAGCAAGAATCAGCCCCTTAGCAAATCTCTCAATCTCCCAAAAGCAAGAACAAAGTAAGAACAAGATAAGAACAAGATAAACTGAATAATGAGTCTGAAAACCTAATTAAAACTCCTAAACTCATTTTGGGGCTAGATTAGAATTAGGGGAAACTTCAGGATCTTTATACAATTCTTCAAAACTTGTCTCAACTCGGCGTATAGCTTCTCTCGTGCTCAGTGTCGATCGACACTAAAGTGATGTCGGTCGACATCCAGTCGTGGCCGAGACACCAATTTCAGCTCCTTGCACAAATCACCAGAAACGTCCTATAATCCCACTCTTTGCTCCAAACGCAAGCCTACCTGTAGAAGACTCAATAGACTCGAAAAACCAGGTTAAATACTCAATATACACAACTATATCATGGTTGAAAACCTAGAAAAACCATGATATATCAGCTCCCCCACATTTAGCTCTTGCTTGCCCTCAAGCAAGTAAAAGAACTAAAGCATAAGAAAGAGGTTTGAAAACTCATAAACTCATTTCGTCCTAGGAATTTTCGCATTCACATTTACTTAGTAAACCACTGAAAACTTTCCTGCAGATGTCAAGACCACAATATACTTCCCCCACACTTAGCAACTGTCCCAAGTAAACTCCACAATCAAGTTAGGATATTCAAGTTCACCACACTAACCTCTGTATACAATTAGATGCGGTCTTACAGAGGGAGTTTTGATCAGAGAACACATGGAATCAACTTAGTCAGTACTGACCACCAAACTATCGGTTTCTGGTTCCTTTCTTTTCCCTTTCTCCCTTAGCAATTGTTTTTTCCCCACTGGGTATCATTTTATTTTATTTTATCAGTGCTCTTCCCTTTTTATTTGGGGTGTAACGTTGGATCTTTCCATGGATACACATGAGGTAATAGGGGTCTCTACCACTCTTGTGACCATTTCGAAGCTACTAGCTTATCCTCGGTTTTAATCTCTTTTTTTTTATTCAAGGGAGGGGAAAATCAGAAACCATACTCAAACAGGATCACATGCTGTGTCAAGTACATCAGAGGAATCCGATCCAGAGATCTCAAGCCCCTAAGTAAGAAAATCAAGTCAAGTTTAGAGGTGAAGTTAGTGATGGATCCTCTGAATACCTGGTTAGATATGGGTGTCCTTGGTAAGTTGATCCGTTTGGGGTTTTCTAATAGTCATAGAATTACTGCAGGTCTGTCCAATGGTCACTTAGTTCATGTTCCAGCCAAAAATTTCCTCGAAAAATCATAGTTTCATACACACTTTGACTCAATAAAACAATTTTGAAAACAACTGAAAACAAGGGACTGACTCTAAGAAAACAAAACACAATGTCAGTAGCCACCTCCCCCACACTTAGACTGCACTGTCCCCAGTACAATCGTAGTATGAGATCAGGAGAAATCAAGGTATAAGTAACCGAGAACTTTAGAAACCGAAATCTTACCTGTTGGCGCAATCGATGTCGACCGACACACAGACCACGTCGGGCGACATTATCCTTTGGTCAACATCGATTTACTCATAATCGAGCGTGGTCGATTTCCATCCGTGTTTTCGAGTCTGATGTCGACCGACATCAATGGTGATGTCGACCGACACTGATGTCTGCAAACCTGTTTCTTACGGCTCTGACACACAAAAAACAGAAAAATCAAAAGACTCAAGGACAAAGACTCAAAAGAAACAAAAACTAACCTACACTGGGTTGCCTCCCACTCAGCGCTCGTTTAACGTCAATAGCTTGACCGTAATGCAATCATGCATTGGGTGGATTATCCAGATGGACAATGTTACCTTCTGGAATCGCAGCTTTTGCCCAGTAATGTTTTACCCTTTGCCCATTGACAGTGAACTCCTCGCCTTTGGAATTCATCAAGATAACAGCTCCGTGCGGTCTAGCCTCCTTAACAGTGAATGGACCTGACCAACGAGAACACAACTTCCCAGGAAACAGTGTTAGACGAGAGTTGTAGAGAAGTACCTGATCATTGGATTCGAAGTTTCGTGAGATGATCTTCTTATCATGATATGCCTTTGTACGCTCCTTGTACAGCCTTGACTTCTCATAGGCATGGTGGCGAATCTCATCTAACTCATTGAGCTGTATCAGACGTCTCTCAACTGCAGGCTTGAGGTCATAGTTCATTTGTTTGACAGCCCATCTAGCCTTGTGCTCAAGCTAAATTGGAAGGTGACAGGCTTTCCCATACAGGAGATGGAATGGTGTAGTCCCTAGTGGCGTCTTAAACGCAGTCCTGTAGGCCCACAACGCATCATCCAACTTAGCAGACCAGTCCTTCCTAGTCTTTCCCACTGTCTTCTCCAGAATCTCCTGTCGGTTTGAAACCTCAACCTGTCCACTAGTCTGAGGGTGATATGGAGTAGCCACACGATGATTAACACCATGCTTCTTAAGCAACTTCTCAAAGACCTTGTTGATGAAGTGACAGCCACCATCACTTATCACAATCCTAGGCACTCCAAATCTGGGGAAGATGATAGTCTTAAACAGCTTAAGAACTACCGAAGAGTCATTGGTCGGACTTGCAATCGATTCAACCCACTTGGATACATAGTCCACATCAACCAATATGTACCGGTTCCCATAGGAAGATGGGAATGGACCCATGAAATCGATGCCCCAGCAGTCAAAGACTTCAACCTCGAGGATGAAGTTTTGTGGCATCTCATGTCTCTTGCTGATCTTCCCTCTCCTCTGACACATATCACACTGAGAGATGAATAACTGAGCATCTTTGAACATTGTAGGCCACCAGAAGCCTGCTTGAAGAACCTTAGACATTGTCTTGAATGTATCAAAGTGTCCAGCATACTCAGAACAATGACAGTGGTATAACACATCATCAACTTCACACTCATCAATGCAACGTCTGTAGATACCATCAGAGCAGTGCTTGTACAAGTAGGGCTCATCCCAATAATAGCGCCTGATTTTCCTAAGGAACTTCTTCTTAGCATAGCCTTTAAACACTTCAGGCTCATCATCTGCAACAAGGTCATTGGCTATATCAGCGTACCAAGGTCTAGTGGAGAGAGAACCTTGGGCGACTGCAGCTATGAACATGTCAGCTTCATCATCGAGAATAGCAGCCTGCAATCGCGACTGGTGTCGACCGACATCAAGGTTGATGTCGACCGACATTGCCCCTAATCGGCCAAACGGTGTCGAGGATGATCGATTATCGTTCGCTTTTTCGAGTCGGGTGTCGACCGACATGAACTGGTTGTTGACCGACACCTTCTCTGCAACCCGTGTAGAAGGCAGTGAACTCACAGAGACTGCCTAAAATCCTGTCTCAACCTCGTAGATGTTCTCCTATGGTAGAAAATCATCCATAGGAACGTCCTCATCGATCCTAATCTGTGATAAATGATCAGCAACACCATTCTCTACCCCTTTCTTGTCCCTCACCTCTTTTTCAAACTCTTGGAGCAACAAAATCCATCTTAACAGCCTTGGCTTAGCATCTTTCTTCTGCATCAGATACTTCAGTATGCACAACTACCTTGGATCCAATCAGGTAGGGGCGGAACTTCTCGAATGCAAACACAACTGCCAACAATTCCTTCTCAGTGGTTTCATAATTTCTTTGAGCTTCATCGAGAGTTCTACTTGCGTAATAGATAGCATGGAGCTTCCTGTCCTTCTTCTGCCCAAGCACAGCTCCTACAGCATAGTCACTGGTATCACACATTAACTCAAAAGGAAGACTCCAGTCCGGTGGTTGCACAATTGGAGCTGAAATCAAGGCTTGTTTCAGCTCTTTGAATGCAGCATGACACTCATCTGTGAACTCAAACTTCACATCCTTGCAGAGGAGTGCAGTAAGTGGTCGAGCTATCTTGCTGAATTTTTTAATAATCTCCTGTAAAAACCAGCATGCCCAAGAAAACTCCTTATTCCCTTGACTGAATCCGGCGCTTGCAGTCCTGTCATCACTTCAATCTTAGCTCTGTCCACCTCAATTCCTGCCTCAGAAAATCTATGCCCAAGTACAATGCCATTCTTGACCATAAAATTGCATTTCTCCCAAATCAAAACCAGGTGCTTTTCCTCACAGCGAGCTAGCACCTTGCATAGGTTATCCAGACAAGCATGGTAAGATGGTCCGTAGACAGAGAAATCATCCATGAAGACCTCTATAAAATACTCTATCATGTCTGTGAAGATAGACATTATATATCTCTGAAATGTCGCAGGAGCATTACACAGTGCGAAAGGCATTCTGCGGTATGCAAAAGTGCCATAGGGACAGGTAAATGTGGTCTTCTCCTAGTCCTCTGGGTGGATAGGGATCTGAAAGAAACCAGAATAACCATCCAAGAAGTAGTAGTAAGGATTATTCGCCAACCTTTCCAACATCTGATCAATGAAAGGGAGTGGAAAGTGGTCTTTTCTGGTGGCTGCATTCAACTTCCTGTAGTCTATGCACATCCGGTGACCAGTTATCGTCCTCGTAGGAATCAACTCATTCTTCTCATTCTTCACCACTGTGACTCCTCCCTTCTTACACTACAAGAAAACTGCGTCATAACCGACGGATTTCCCGACAGAAAATTAGCCGTCGGAAATTCTGACAGTTTACCGACAGATCACCGACGGTAAAATAGTCGTCGGAATTCCGTCGGTATATACCGACGGAAAGACAAACCGTCGGAAATTTCCGGACAGATTCCCGACAGGACGCGTAGTCTGTCGATAGTCCGTCGGTAAGCCGTCGGTTCCTAAAAAACCAGTAGAAGAACGGGCTCGAACACGAGACCTTTGGATAGTTTAGCTCAGTTCCCAAACCACTGTGATACGTTGTGTTATTCGTTTATGTAATTCAACATTAGTTATATATCTTGAAATTAGTATATATATTTTTTTTAAAAACAAATTTTATTTATGAATCAAACCAAAAAACACAAGTTCATTATTAATTAAAATAAAAATTAAATTATTAAAATTTTTAATTGTTATTATTCTGTGATTGGTTCCCAAACCAATCCCCGACGTTCGTCTCCCTCCATTGGTTGACCATGATGTTCCACTCTCCCGCCGGAATCCAAGACGGTCTTCCTTCACCCCGTTGCCACCGGAGCTTCATCCGCCGCATCTTCGTCTGGAAAACTTTCCTTGCTGTCCGGTGAAACTCCCGCCAAACAATGAAAACATTATCTGGAGAGAATGTAAATTATTCCTAAAAAGGGGAAAATTAGTTGTGTAACTTAAACTTTTAAATTAAAATATTATTAAAAAAAATTACCAGAAAATCAATGAACCATGAAATTTTCAGGGTCGTCAGGACGTTATAATACGTCAGATATCTCCCAGACCAGCGATTCTCGATGATGTCGCTGATTACGGACGGGATGACCGCATTGGATCCAAACCAAACAGCCTGATGAGCTGGACGAGATGGGTCGAGATTTAGCAACGCCTCCCGACCAGGTTCCGCGATCATTTGCAGAATGGTCGTGCGGGCTTCGGCAGACAGAAAGACGTAATTAATATTTTTTTTTCTTGTATTATTTTTTGTTGATGGAAAAAAGGGAGAAACTCGGTGTATATATATACAAAATTTTCCGACGGCAATACCGTCGGAAACCCATCAGAATCTGGATTTATTTCCGAAGGGACAATTACCAAATCGATGCCTTGGTAAGAAAAGTGAGTAAATTCTCTTTTTGACCGTTTACCAAATTTCCGACAGATTACCGACGGATTAGGGATTATCCGTCGGTTTTCTGTCGGTTTTCCATACCGTCGGAAACCATTAATATTACCGTTGGGCCGACATAGCCGTTTTGTAGTACTGTTGGGCTGACAAAATTTCCGACGGAATACCAACGCTAACGGCTAGTTCTGTCGGTTTCCCCTCGGTTTTCCGTCGGTTAATTCCATTATATACCAAGCATTTCTCCCTTCTTCTCTACACCATTCTCTCTCTCTCTCTCTCTCTCTCTCTCTCTCTCTCTCTCTCTCTCTCTCTCTCTCTCTCTCTCTCTCTCTCTCTCTCTCTCTCTCTCTCTCTCTCTCTCTCTCTCTCTCTCTCTCTCTCTCTCTCTCTCTCTCACTTTCTTACGAGATCAAAATGTCTTCGTCTAATTATTTCAGATCGTGGATGGACGGACCGAGGGTTGATGAGACGACGGACTTAGTGTATAAACCATATGCACTCGGTATTGTGAAATTCATGACGATGGGCTGCAATCAACCTCATACGCAGAAAACCGGTAAGATGAAATGCCCATGTACTCACTGCCGAAATGTTAGAAATCCTACGATTGGCGAAGTATGGCATCACTTGTACTCAGTTAGGTTTATGGCTGGTTATAAGATTTGGTATCTTCACGGGGAAACATTTGATGGTGCAAGTAGTAGTAGAGAACCTTTTGGTAGTACTAGTACGCGGGAACCTATCGGTAGTACTAGCGAACATTATAATATCGCGGATGAAGATGTTGGTGTAGGTACTGTTCAGATGGTTAATGATGCATTTAGAGAAAATATACAGGAAGTAGGTGAATATCAAATTCCTAGAGTAATGTAGAAACTAGGAGATTTTTTGATATGTTAGATGCAGCGAAGCGTCCGCTTTATGATGGTTGCAAAGACGGACATTCGCCATTATCATCTGCAACTAGACTAATGAGAATAAAGACGGACTATAATTTGGCGGAGCCATGTGTGGATGCTTTCTGCGAATTCCTGAAAGATGTTCTTCCTGAAGATAACCTTGCCCCAGGTTCATACAACGAGGTCGAGAAACTTGTTAAAGGGCTTGGGTTATCATATCAGATGATAGATGTGTGCATCGACAACTGTATGATATATTGGCGAGAGACGAATACCGATTGGAATGTAAGTTCTGTAAGAAACCGCGCTTTGAGGATACAGGGGAAAGAGCTAGGGTTCCATTCAAGAGAATGTGGTATATGCCGTTAACCGATAGGCTGAGGCGCTTATACCAATCAGAGCGAACTACAGGGGAAATGAGATGGCATGCTGAGCTTATAAGAGGAGCATAGATTGCACATCCGTCTGATGCTGAAGCGTGGCGACATTTTCAGAGTGTATATCCAGATTTTGCATACGAGCCACGTAATGTGTACCTCGGATTATGCACAGATGGTTTCAACCCGTTTGGAAGGAATGGGAGACCATATTTGTTGTGGCCAGTTATTTTAACTCCATACAACCTACCGCCATCTATGTGTATGCGGCGAGAGTTTCTTTTCCTGTCCGTACTCGTTCCCGGTCCAAATGATCCTAGAAGATCACTTGATGTATTCTTGCAGCCATTGATACATGAGTTGCAAATGTTATGGCTACCCGGTGTTGTAGCCTATGATGGCTCATGCAAGGAAATTTTTTTGATGAGGGTTGCATTAATGTGGACCATAAGCGATTTTCCGGCTTATGGTATGTTATCAGGATGGACAACGCATGGAAGGTTAGCATGTCCTTATTGTCAAGAAAAGACCGATGCATTTCAGCTGAAGAACGGACGCAAATCGTGTTGGTTTGATTGTCATAGGAGATTTCTACCGAAGGATCATCCATACCGGAAAAACACTAAACTTTTTACAAAGAAGAGGAAAGTGTTTGATGATCCTATTCTCCAAGACAGTGGGTCGTCTACTTTGGTTTTCTTTGAAGGATTTGGTGCATTAAGAACTCGTGAATGTGGTGGTAACGGTCATGAGAATATATATGGAGCTGGTGTAGTCCACAACTGGCACAAGCTGAGCATCTTCTGGGATTTACCATATTGGAAAGATTAGCTACTAAGGCATAATCTTGATGTCATGCACATTGAGAAAAATTTCCTTGATAACATCATGAACACGGTTCTCAACGTGCAAGGGAAGACGAAAGATAATGTGAAGTCTAGGCTTGATTTGCCTGAAATTTGTAATCAGCCTGAACTTCATATTCCAACGTATTGGGTAGATCAGAAATCAAAGGAGGAGTTCTTCGAGTGGATTACACGACGAGTTAAATTCCCTGACGGTTACGCATCAAACTTGCGTAATTGTGTGGATACTGATGGGGATAAGTTTATCGGGATGAAGAGTCATGATTGTCATGTGGTGATGCAACGACTACTACCGTTTGCATTTTCTCATCTCCTCCCCAAAGATGTTCATAAAGCAATAGCCGCGGTTGGTGCTTTTTTCAGGGATATATGCACGAGATCTCTTACATCAGACGGGATTCGATGCTTAGAGGATAACATTCCTAAAATCATGTGCAATATAGAGAAGATATTTCCACCGTCTTTCTTCGATGTTATGGAGCATTTACCCATTCATATCCCGGGAGAAGCTAGGCTAGGTGGTCCGGTACAATATCGGTGGATGTATCCCTTTGAGCGATATATGTTCCACCTTAAGAAGAAGGTTAAGCCCCCAAAATAAAAATATTTCCCTTAAGACATTTCCCTTAAGACCCCACCTTAAGACCCTCGCTGCCCAGTACCACAACGAGGAAGCGGCGACATTTGCCGGATATTATTTCCCTTCACAAATACGCACAAAGAGTCGACGCCCGGCTAGAAACGATGATAGAGGCGAGAGACAAATTTATCCGTCAGTGGTTCCCAGCATTTTTAAACAAGTTGGACGGTTAAGCGGTAAAGTTGGAAAGCGACAACTGACGACCGAAGAACACGCACACCTTCAAAAATATATTCTAAACAACTGCGAGGAATTATTTGAGTACGAGAGATATGGTTAGTTTATTTTGTTTAAAACATTGCATTTATATTTCAAAATAATATTTTTATGTCCTTGGTGGAATTTTATAGGTTATACATGGAGTCACTCAAACATCAACATCATGAATTGACCGAAGAAGAGTGTGAACAGTGGAAAGACACATACTTCTACGCTTGGTTACAATATTATGTGAGTTTTTATCTTCATATCACCCAAAAGCCAATAAATTTGTTCATTTATTAAAACGTTTTGCGTGTTATCTATTTAGGTGAGAACCGAAGTCAAATATGGTCGCAGACCAGAAGATTGGTTAGTAGACATACTCAACGGCCACCACTACAACACAAAGTCTTATCCACGATATTGCACGAGGGGATATGCTTTCAAAGTGCATAAGGAAGGGTCCTCTAGAACAACGGCCGACCACGGAGTTTCATCTACATCCGGCGAAGTTGTGTACTACGGTGTTCTTAAAGAAATACTTGAAGTGAAATACATAGGAAAGCTCGGCATGAGATGCGTTGTTTTTCTTTGTGATTGGTACAACCCTATTATCGAGAAAGGTGTATCAATAGATGAGTTTGGTGTGACGTCCATACATTCGAGTAGAAAGCTTCAAAAATATGACCCGTTCATTCTTGCATCTCAAGCAGATCAGGTAAATACTTTGGTTTTAACCTTCACGTATTTTTCCTGCTATCAATAAGAAATAAAGTTTACAAGGAAACGGTAACGTCACAACTAGCGCAAATGGTCCTAACTCTACTCTATTAAAAATTAACTCGCTAGTTCGAGTATCATCGGACCCATTTTTAAAAAGTTATTTAATAATTTCCGACGGATTTCCGACAGCACATTATTGCTGTCAGTAATCTGTCGGTAATTTCCGACGGCTATCCGACATGATAAAATTTTAGGGTTTAGGGTTTCAAACCCTAAACCCTGTATTTGAGAAAACTCTCGGAAGCTAGTATTAGTGTGTACATTAAGATTGTTTGACCTCCTTAATCACAAAACCAATGGTATATGTTATTTCAGGAATACGATGTTTGACGGATGAAATAAATTCTTAATGTCCAATGTCGTTTATGGATAGAGTGAACTAGTCTTAATATCAACTAACCAAATGTACGTTTATTACTACGCAAGTCATTTGATCGCAGATATGGTGAATAACATGTCATATTCTGCTATAGGGGTTAAATAATTTACAAACCCTAACCCCTAATCAAACCCTAAACCAATTCTGTCGGAAATCCGTCGGAAATTTCCGACAGAATTATTAATAACCGTCGGAAATCCGTCGGGAACCGGTCAAAGGCTGCAATTACGCAGGCCTATTAACTCTGACTCTACACTATGCGTTTCATCGAAACGTCTCTTCGAGAAATTTCCGACGGAAGCCGTCGGAAAATTTTGTATAAAAGTGTAACCATTCGTTCCATTTTTTCCACAACCAACGACATTACAAAAACTCAAACACTTAACAGATATGGATTCTGTCTGTATGTCTCCTGAAAACCGCGATTCTTATTTGCGGGAAATTCGTAAGCGGGGTCGGGAACATCTTCCCGTTCTTAATCCGCCCCGAAAAAACCGTTATATTTGGTTCGATTACCATGCAAGCATCTTGTACGCCATCAGCGTAACCATCGAGAATCACTGGTCGGGGAGTTATGTCACGTACTATGCAGTTCCCGACGACCTTAAAGCTGCATGGTTCAAACATTTTCTGGTAGGCTGTTACTCGTTTTACTAATTAATTATAAAGCCACCTTGATTTTCTAACATTTGTAATATCATAACAGGATCACTTTACATTTGCTCCTAATAACCTCTTTAACGTTTGGAGGGAATTCCATAAGATCGCTCGGCGAGTTTTCTAGACGAAAATGTCCCGGTTGAAGTCACTATGGGAAACTGGCAAAGATAAACCGGAATGGATTCCTACACGGTCTTGGAGACGTATGATCCGCCAGTGGAGACAGACGGACGCATGGAATTGATTCGATAACCAGTTCCCGAATTATAATAACTGAACTAAACAAAATGTTGTGCTTTAAATAAAAATGTAACGCTTTGTTATTCAAACATGAATTATTAAACGTTGGTTTTCAAAACAAATATTAAGTCTTATATAATTATAGATGTTATCACATTACAATTAGTAACATATGGCATATTGGTTAAGGTTCCACATACACATCTCACATGTCTTAGGTTCGAGCCCTTTTAATCCCATTTTTTATTAACCGACGGATATCCGACGGATTTTAATTATCCCTCAGAAATCCGTCGGATTCTGAATTTTTACAAATTATTTCGTTTTTGCGCCGAACCGTTTTCATTTTACCGCCAAATAATTGGACCGCCTAGGAACCGACGGATTTTTCGATGGATCATTAATTGCTGTCGGAAATCCGTCAGGTTCCTAGGCAAATTTATTGATTAAACTTCTTCTTCTTCCCCATTTCTCTGTGTTTTCTCTCTCTCTCCACCGCGAAACTCCACCTCCTCTCTACCTTCCGACGACGATTCAGGCCACCGCTAGACATTTCCGACCGCCAAAAGCATGAACAACTTGTAAGCTTCCTTTCTAACCGATCAAAAACAAAAAAAAATTAGAGTTTTAGGTTGATAGATGTTTGGATTTAGGTTGCATGTAGTGAATTAGGTGTGTTAGATCTTAATTAGGGTGTTTTCTATGATTTTTCATAATATTAAAAACGTTTTACAAATTATTTGAAAACGTTTTTGAAATTTTAAGTCTTTTATTCTAATTACGAAAACGTTTTTTATTTTTAAAACTATAATTAAAGTTTTTAAAATTTTTGGGATTAAAAAAGGGTTTTAAATATTTTAAAAACGTTTTTGTATTTTTATGAATTTTATACTAATTATGAAAACGTTTTCTTAAGTTTTTAAAATTTAAATTGAAGTTTTGAAATTTTTTATGATTTAAAAACGTTAAATATTTTTTTAAAACGTTTTTCAAATTTTTAGTATTTTTTAATGAGTATGAATTTTTTTTTTAATCACAAAATATAATTAAAGTTTTTTAAATTTTTTTTGGATTTATAAACGTTTATTATATATTTTAAAAACGTTTTTGTATTTATAAGTATTTATTACTGATTATAAAAACGGTTTGAATATTTTTAAAAAATTTAATTAGGGTTTTTACTTTTTTTTATGAAATAAGAACTTTAATTTTTTGTATTATAGGGATTACGGAGATTTTGAGGTTTTCTTGTCCCAGACCGAGGGATTGCTTCCGGGGAACACTTCTCATCCTCCTGTGGCAATGTCTTCGCATCCTCAGCCTCAGCCTGTTCTGACGGGATTGCCACCTCCTCGCCGATCTCGGTCGACTCAGGTTAGACCGACGCAGTCGGTACCACAACAGTCAACCCCTTCAGGCAGCAACTCTATGTCCTAGGTCCCGGCTACCCCGGACGACGATGCCCCGGCGACAATTGCACCGGAGATAGAGTTGTTGGTCGAGCAGCCAGGTCGGTAAAAGTTGAAACGACTACATCCGGATCCGTTTAACAACCCGGAAACGTATTGGTAAGTTGTTTTTACTTTAACAGTTATATTTTTAAAAAAATTTATTTGTTAAACGTGTTTTTATTTGATGAAGTTTTGAGATTAACTTGTTACATGTTCAATATTACGTCTTCGAAGATCACCAAGTGCATTTTAGGAATGATGTGTAGCATGCTCCGTCATCCGTACCCCTTGTACGCGAAGATGCCCAGGTCCGAACAGCATAACTGGTTCCGAGCATTTGCGGTACGTACACCTATAGTCGGTTTCTATCAAAGTTTTAGTTTTTTTTTAATCTATGCTAACGTTAATCTATTTTTTTAAAGCAAGAGTACACTTGGGACAAGCACCATACGATCATTGTGGAGAAGGCGTTCCACAAGAAGGCACGGTCCCACTACACTCACGTCTTCAACGAGTGGAAGCAGAAGTGGGCCTTAGCGGAAGACCCGAAGGGAGTGAACCCAACGCTGCTTCAAGGGTTCATCCGCCACTGGTCCAAGCCCACTACAGTAGCAGATTCGTCGACGCATTCCCAAAACCGCAAGAGTGAGAGAAACGGTTTGGAAATGGCGACTCATAACGCGGGAGCTAAGAGCACTACACAACGAAAAATTGAATTTGTAAGTATTGGTTTTATTCAATACTGGAATTGATTGGATTCGGCTAACCGTTTCTAAAATATGCAGAAACAAAGAACAGGAAAGGATCCAACTTTTGTTGAGCTAACCGAGGAGGGCCACACTAACAAGTTTACGGGCCAGATCCAGGATCCACTCGCTCGGAGAATCGTCGAATCAGCAAAGAGGCGGGTTGACGAGGTCCAGACTCAAATGTCCGAGGAAGTCGGTTCAACGGAGGAGGTACCGTCACAAAGGATCAACTAGATCTTTCTTGAGGTAAGTTCGTATGTTTACTCACAATTTACATAGCTCTTGATTACTTGAATTGTTTAACTAATATTTGTTAGTATACTTTGCAGGAAACGCAGTGCAGGAAGGGCCGTGTTTTCGGTTTAGGAAACATGGGGAAGCCTCGACTCCGCATTCCCGCTTCCGACCTGAGAGCGACGTCTTCGCCGAAGCTCTGCGCGAGAAAGACGTGAAAATTGCAGCTCTGAAGGAGAGCTTTGAAGCTCGGATGCGAGAGGAAAGATCCGAAAATGAAAGAAAGATGGCGGCGATGCAAACACGGATCATGAACTACATCCGGTTTGGCGGACCTCCTCCATGAGAAAGATCGGACGGGACTGACCGTGTAGCGGAACCGGGAGTAGGAACGGGAGCATCAGGAACGGGGACAGGTTCGGTTCAGGGGTTGGGAACGGGACTGGGACCCGTTACGGATCCCAATGCTATGTAATTTTGAAAAATAAGTTTATTAAATAAAATTAATAAAAAATTTATAAATATTTCGTAAATTTAAATAAATAAATAATTAGAAAATAATTTATATATAATATTAATATAATTATTTTTACAAATAATAATTTTTAAAAGTTTCTATAACTGTCGGAAAACCGTCGGTCAAACCTGTCGGTTTACCGTCGATAAATAACTGTCGGTTTACCGTCGGTAAATAACCGTCGGTAATTAACCGTCGGTTAAATACCGTCGATATACCATCAGTTTATTCCCGTCGGTAGACTGTCGGTTAGTTCCCGTCGGTTCACCCTCGGTTATCAAACGTAGGTTCACCCTCAGTTATCAGCCGTCGGTTCACCGTCGGTTCATAACCGTCGGTAAATAACCATCGGTTTAACGTCGGTTATCTACCTATCGGTATACTGTCGGTTTATTGATCGTCGATAAGCCATCGATAACCTGTCGGAATAAAACCTGTCGGAAAACCGTTGGAAAATATTGACGGTTTTCCGATGAATATTTTTTTCCGACGCCATGGAACCGACGAAATTGTCCAGCGGAATTCCATCAGAAAATGCCTTTTCCGACGGTATACCGACGGTTATGTCCGCCAGTTCCCGGTTGTTTTCTTGTAGTGTTAGGAACCACATGAACTAGGCTGACCCAATCACTGTCTGAAATAGGGTAGATGATCCCAGCTTGCAGCAGCTTCATGATCTCTTTCTTCACAACCTCTTTCAGGTTAGGATTCAAACGCCTCTGGTTCTCAATTGACGACATGCTCTCATCCTCAAGGTGTATCCTATGCATGCACAAGTCCGGAGAGATACCTGAAATATCATCAAGAGAATAGCCAAGAGCTTTGCGATACTTGCGCAGCTTGCTTAGCAGTAAAGTGAGTTCTGCGTTATTCAAATCAGCATTGAAAATGACATGATAAGTGGAGTTCTTACCTAAGAATGTATATTTGAGGCCTGCAGGTAGCTGCTTCAACTCGATCTTTGGAGCTTTTTCCTCGCTCCAATCCTGCGCAACAGGTGTCAACCGATTAGCTTGTGGTGTCGGTCGACACTGAATGTCATCGGCCACTTCCAAGTTCATAATGAAGGAATTTCTAGCAGTTCCTAATCCAATTAGGAAATCCTGGTCTGAATTCCAAGCCTAGGATCTAGGGTTCATATAATTGAATCAATGCGATCTCAGAATTACCTGGTGATTAGCAGCGGAAGATTTGCAGATAATCGAGATCTAGAGCGCCTCAAATGCTGCGCCTCTACTGGTATCCACACGCACACAAACTGAACAGGAGGGATGCTAGTGCCTATAGAGATCCAATCTCTTCAGAGGTTTCTATTCAAGTTCTGGTGGTTGTCTATTAGGTTCGAAATCAGTTTAGGTCGACCATATATCTTATATATGTCGACTTAAACCATAACGGAATTAACCAACGATTAAACCGAATTAATCTGATTAATCCGCGAGTTGCATCGATCGATGCACTGTCTGCATCGATCGACACTGCCCCAGAATATTGATATCGAATGCATATCAAATATGCATTCACTGGATCATTACATTAATGATCAACCTCGTCTTTAACGCCCAGTTTGCTTAGGTGTGTGACCCTGTAGGATCATATAACACTAGCAATGAGTTCTAAACTCATTGATCATAAGTGGCTTCTAGCAAAGCATTATGACTACCTAGTATTATATGATTGTCTCATCTCGACAATACAACTATCACTTAGAGCAAGTACAATAGATTTCAGGACATTCCCAACAATCTCCCACTTGTACTGGAATCATCTATTCCCATAATCCCTTCGTCACTATATCTCGATCTGGCATAAGGCAAGATCTGTGTCACCCTTATTTAGCCAAGATCATGTTCATCGAACTCCGATTTATACTGACAAGACAAACGACTGACAATCACCTCGTTTGAGTGTGGCCACACATTTCTCAGTATCAAATTTTCGATGGGCCCTGAGATATTTATCTCCTGTTATATAGGAGGGAAAAATCCCATCTTGTTCCATCCCTGTCTCTTCACACACTTCATGATACGCCCAATAAATGCCTTTATAGTCACCAGTTACGGCTGACGTTTGACAAGGTTAAAGCGGACTAATTCACATGTAAGAAAACATGATGAACTCAGGTCTAAGGACTATACTCTATAGTCGTAATGAAAACTCTCATGACACTTATATAACTATCCCGTAGAGTTCTCATCAGTGGATCATGTCCGATCCTGTGTTCTCCAACACATATCTATGTGATTGACTTTAATACTCTTATTAATGACTCCATGAAACTTAGTCATCAGTCACCTCACATACTAGTCTCACGCGGTTGTTAATGTCCCATTTTAACAACCTTGACCAGGGACCAATCATAATTTATGTCATTTATTATCTATAGGGTTTCATGATCAAGTCACATACTTGATGACCTATAAAATGTCATAAATTACTTTGGGACTATTATTTAATAACCATTATTAAATAATACAGATGTCAGATTTCAATAACATAATCAAATTATGTTTATACGAACATCATATCATAGCTAAAATTAATAACAATGACTCCCACTAAAATTAAGATCACATCTTAAGACATCTAATGCCTTTAGCAGTAGCCTGACCCTCATTCGCCCTTGCTCAGCGTGTGTCGAAAGACACTGCGTCTTGCTAAGAGTAATACCAAGAGTCATTTGCACGAAGTCCTTCTTGGAATCCTGCATATTGGACATGTGCAAGGCCTTATCACTATAAGTATCTTGACACAATCCAATTAGCTTATCCAATCTATCTCTATAGATTCTTATTCCAAGAATGTATACGGTTTCTCCCATAATTTTATCGAAAACAACTTTCGAATCAAGTCTTAACAGACTGAAACAATGGAACTTCATTTCCGAGAAGTGGTATGTTATCAACATATAATACTAGAAATGCAATTGCGCTCCCACTAGTCCTCTTGTAAACACACGGTTCCTCTTCATTCCTGACGAAGTCAAACCTTTTGACTGCTTTATCAAAACGAAGATTTCAACTCCGAGATGCTTGCTTCAATCCATAAATGGTTTGATGAAGCTTGCATATCTTCCTAGCTTCATTAGGATCAATGAAAAACTTCAGGTTGTGTCATGTACACATCCTTTTTCCAGAATTCCATTAAGAAAAACTGTTTTCACATCCATCTGCCAGATCTTATAACCATTATGAGTGGCGGTTGCTAGGAGAATCCGAATGGACATTAGCACGGTGTCTGGGATTAGGTTTCTTCACAGTCAATACCATGAATTTACTTGAAACCTTTTTTTGCCACCAACCTAGCTTTGTACATCTGAATATAACCATCCATGTCATCTTTTCTTCTTGAAAATCCATTTACTCACAATGGCTTCTACACCATCGGGTAAATCAACCCAAGTCATACTTGGTTCTGTGACATGGATCCCATTTCGGATTCAGCGGCTTTCAGCCATTTTCGGAGTCAAGGCCCATCATTGCTTCTTCAAAATTCGCAGGCCTGTCACTTTCAATGATCAGTAGATCACAGCAATTGGTTACGAGAAATCCATATTTCTCGGGTTCGTGACGGATCCTTTCGGATCTGCGAGCTTCAGTTTTCTGTAAAAGTCGCGCACACATATCTCATATGTATACTTTTACCATGACCTAATTAACCAAGATTTAAACCGTAGTTAATTAAGTCATAAACCAAAATCAATATTTGGTTCGCGATCTGTGTCGATCGATGCAACTTTTGTGTCGATCGACACTTCTTCAGAAACTCGCCATTTAAATGTATATCGAATATACATTCACCAGATCCTTTATAAACTCTAGGCACCACATGTGCAGGTTCTACAACTCTTTGTAGATCCAACTGCTGCTCTTCCTCATCAGGTTGAGCAGTCTCCTGTGATTTTTGAATTTCTTCGAGTTGTACTTTTACTCCCACTGTTCTTCTTGGAAAGAAAGACTTTCTTAAGAAAACATAGTTCCGAGCAACAAACAATTTGTTCCCGAACTGGTTGTAAAAGTAACATGCCTTGGTTTTGTTAGGACAACCAATGAAGTAGCACTTATCAGATTTGGGTGTGAGCTTATCAGAGATTAAACGTTTTATATAAGTCTCGCAACTCCAAATCTCCATGATGGATAAATCAGGAACATTTACATTCCACATCTCATGTGGTATCTCTGTAACTGATTTTGATGGAACTCTATTTAAAGTAAACTCAGACATTTCTAGACCGTATTCTTAGAAGGATAATGGAAGATCTAAGTGACTCATCATTGATCGAACCATATCTAATAAAGTCCGATACAGGAGGAGTGAATTGTGAAACACTTTCACAATCTCTCAGATGATCACTAAATTCTTGACCTAAGTATTCACCTCCATGATCTCATCGTAGAGGTTTAATACCTTTGCCAAATTGATTATGTACTTCATTTTGGAACTCTTTGAACTTTTCAAAGATTCTGACTTATGCCTTATAAATAAGGCATAACCGTACCTTCTGAAAATATCAGTAAAGGTAATGAAGTACTGAAATTTTCCTCTAGCACTAGCACTAGTGCTCATCGGTACCTTTCGACACTACCTCTGTTGAAAGGAGCGTTTGTCGTTTTACTTAATAAACAGGATCCACTTTACTCATTATGATTCTCAATCAGATGAGCCCAAAAGCCCATCACTATGGAGCTTCTGAATCTATTTCTCATTTATGTAGCCCAAAACGACAATGCAAGAGAGAAGTTTGACTCGTATCATTTGACTTGAATCTCTTTGTATTAATGTTATAGTTAGGCACATTCTGGTTTAGAACACAAAGTCCATTCTCTAATGGATTGCTACTATAAAATATATCACTGTAATCAAATGAATAACACTTATTCTTAACTTGAAAACTGATATCCTTCCATATCCAAACAAGGAATAGAAATAATCTTTCTGCTCATAGCAGGTACATAGTAGCAGTTTTAAGTTCAAAACATGCCATAAAAGGAAAAACAAATGAAATACTCCTACGGTTAATGCAGCAACTCTTGCTCCATTCCCACGCATAGATCCACTTGTCCTTTCTCCACAGTCCTACTTTTGCTCAGGCCCTGCACATTTTCACAAAATATGAGTACCACAGCTGGTATCCAATACCCAATAAGTAGGACTATAAGAAGTAACATTTACTTCCATAACATAATACCTGAAGAAGAAGTCTCGTACGTCTTCTTCAGCTTCTCATAATCTTCCAAGAATTTATTGCAGTTTCTTTTCAAATGCCCATAACCATTACAATAACGGCACTTAACATCTTCAGAAGGACTGGTTTTAACCTTAGGAACATGGCGAGACTCGCTTGGATTCACAATCGAGCTCGTCTTGCCATCACCTTTGTTCTTACCAAGTTTCTTAAACTTTTTACCCTTTTGTACCATAAGGATATTTGGGGTGTCCTTCTTGATGTTAGGTTCAGCAGTCTTAAGCATCCCATGCAATTCAGTCAACGTCTTCGTCAAGTTGTTCATGTTATAGTTCATAACAAATTGATCATAGCTTGACGGCAGTGACTGTAGAATGATGTCAGTAGCCAACTCTTGGCTAATGGGACAATCCAGTTTCCCCAGGTTATCAATATAACCCATCATCTTAATGACATGAGGACTAACTGGTTCGCTCTTTGGTAGCTTGCACTCAATCAGAGATCTAACCGTCTGGTATCTCTGAGTTCGTGCCTGCTCCTGAAACATACTTTTCAGGCCAGTGATCATCTGTATTGGCGACTCTACGTACTCATATTGCTTCTGCAATTCCGAGTTCATGGTAGCCAACATGAGACAACTCACATCCACCGCATCATTAGAATGCTTATCCCAAGCATCCTTATCTGACTGCCAGGCATTGGCTCGGTACTTCTTGGGGAGAACTTTCTCAAGGACATAGTCCTTTTTCTCCTGTTTGAGAACAATTCTCAAGTTCTGATACCATTCAAGAAAGTTGGATCCATTTAACTTGTCCTTCTCAAGGACGGATCGCAAGGAGAAATTGTTACGATGGTTTGTGCTAGACATAGCTGAAAAACAAGGGAGGTTTTAAAAATGATGTTCAAGAAATGAGAAGTCTTAACTATTAAGAAAACTCGCATTATATTCAAACAATGTTTCCTCAGATGAATATAATAATCCAAGACCCATACTTCACTAAACTTGAGTGAGCCACTGGCTATTACCCAAATTTAGCTATCTAGGTAAGCAACAACTTTGCTAGTTATATCCAATATAACTCTTGGTTGTGGATTGACATCTCATGTCCAATCCACCTGATGTCTCTGAGCCCAAAACGATTTTGATGGCCCAGTCAAGTAAACCAATCTCTTAAGTCATGTAATTGTCGATGTCTTGCACTGCAAATCCATCAACACGATTACCTCTGCCTTACTCATGAAATTGTGGACATCTTGCACCGCAAGTCTATCACACAATTAGATGGGTCTTGACAGTTGACAAGATTGGAAAGACATCAAGTATCACTTGATATTTGGTTGAGGAACGAAACCATTTAAAACGTTCAGTTTTATTATGTTTTAATTCTTCTAATTAATTGATTTATCTTGCTTTGGTTATGTGATTTCAGGTTCCATAACCTAAACCATCGAATCTTGTGTCGACCGACACTACTTTAGTGTCGATCGATGCTGATTAACCAAAACCAATCTGCGATAACCGATCAATCCAATTGACCCGGTTTTGAATACCGGTCAGTGTCGATCGATGCTACATTAGCATCGGTCGGTACCAACCCAATCGCAATAAACCATTCTTAGCGTTTAACCATCATTAACCAAGCTCGATAACCGGTCCAATCCAATTGAACCGATTCATCAATCTCGCGAGGTTTGTGTCGACCGACACAACTCTTGTGTCGATCGACACTAGGCGAAACATAAGTTTTATTCGGGTTTTCGCCCTGTGTCGATCGACGCCGGATTGGCATCGATCGACACCATGCGAAAAACCCTAAATTTTGTTCGGGTTTTCGCCCTGTGTCGATCGATGCCGGATTGGCATCGATCGACACCATGCGAAAAACCCTAAAACGTTTTTCGAACAAAACCCTAAATTAGGTTACTTTGATCAAAACGAGTTTTAGCATGCTTGTATCATTCATACAGAGATCCAGATTCAACCAATCTAATCAACATGCTACAGATTGAATTTCTAGCAGTTCCTAATCCAATTAGGCAATCCTGGTCTGAATTCCAAGCCTAGGATCTAGGGTTCATATAATTGAATCAATGCGATCTCAGAATTACCTGGTGATTAGCAGCGGAAGATTTGCAGATAATCGAGATCTAGAGCGCCTCAAATGCTGCGCCTCTACTGGTATCCACAGCACACAAACTAAACAGGAGGGATGCTAGTGCCTATAGAGATCCAATCTCTTCAGAGGTTTCTATTCAAGTTCTGGTGGCTGTCTATTAGGTTCGAAATCAGTTTAGGTCGACCATATATCTTATATATGTCGACTTAAACCATAACGGAATTAACCAACGATTAAACCGAATTAATCTGATTAATCCGCGAGTTGCATCGATCGATGCACTGTCTGCATCGATCCACACTGCCCTAGAATATTGATATCGAATGCATATCAAATATGCATTCACTGGATCATTACATTAATGATCAACCTCGTCTTTAACTCCCAGTTTGCTTAGGTGTGTGACCCTGTAGGATCATATAACACTAGCAATGAGTTCTAAACTCATAGCAAAGCATTATGACTACCTAGTATTATATGATTGTCTCATCTCGACAATACAACTATCACTTAGAGCAAGTACAATAGATTTCAGGACATTCCCAACACATAACTTGCCCAATAGCGTCCATTAGCCTCAGATATCCAGTAGCAACTTCATCCTCTAGCTCCAACTCATGCTTAGAACTCATTAAGGCTCTCTCCAAAGGGTCGACATAATGCATTCGATTTAGGAATTATGCAGCCAGATTCTCAATCGTATCAACATAGAAGGTCTGTCCATCAATGGTGAGATGTCTCATCAACTTGTCCATGTCAAAATTCATCACCCACATTCAGTCCAATCTTTCCTCTCTTCACATCAATGATCGCACCAGCTGTAGCCAAGAATGGTCTGCCCAGGATGAGAGGGTCCTTAGGCTCATCATTGTACTATAGGACCACGAAGTCAGTTGGGTTAACAAATTCACCAATCTTCACCGGTACATCTTCCAAGAGACCTTCAGGAATCCTTATGGAGCGATCAACTAGGATCAAGGAGATCCTAGTAGGTGTAAAATCTGTCATTCCCATCTGTTTAGTGACTGAATATGGCATCAGATTGATACTTGAACCCAAATCACAAAGTGACCTCTCAAATCTGTCTCTGAAGATGGTACAGTCCAAGACAAAGCTTCATGGATCCTTTTGCTTCTCGGGAACTCTGTTTGAGATGACAACACTACAGACTTCAGTAATCATCATCAAACTCTCTTCATCTCCCATGTCAGAAGTCAACATCTGCTTCAAACATCTCTTCAACACTGGGTTATTGTTGATAGCATCCATCAATGGCATTGGGAGAGTGAGCTTGCTCAGCATAGCCATGTATTTAGCCTTGAACCGTTCAAACTTAGACTGCTTCGGGTTTCTCGGGAAAGGTACTTTGGGTTTATACACTTTCCCACCAACTATAGGGGCTTTCTGCGTAATATTAGAGTATGTACGCTGATGATGTCGACCGACATCATCTTGGTGTCGATCGACATTGGTCGATTTTGATTTATCATCGACCTCACAATCGATCTCGGTCGATTTCCGTTCGTCACGAGAACTCGAAGAAGTTGGTGTCGTCCGACGTGCAGAGACAGTGTCGGTCGACGCTCGTTTCGCAGCCTCATACTCTTCTTCAAATTCTTCTATCTCTTCGATCTCCTTATCATTGATCTGCCTAATAGGTATGGTGTGCAGCTCCTTCCCATTCCACAGTGATATGGCGTTGCAGTGATGCTTGGGGTTGGTATCTGTGCTTCCAGGAAGGAACCCGGCTTGTCTCTTAACAGCTCCAACAGTTTGAGCAACTTGAGAATCCAATTGCTTCATATGTGTACTCAAGGATTCAAACTTCTCATTCAAATCAGCATAGACATCATCTATCTTCTTGTTGAAATCCACAGCAGTCTTTGTCTGACCTTCCAGCAACTCCTCCATCATAGCTTTCAGTTTACTCTCGTGAGCATTAGTAGCAGGAGGTGTCTGATAGGAAGATGATCCATATGTCCTCTGATAAGAAATGTTTTGCTGAAAAGGCTTCTGGTAACCAGCATTCTGACCATATCCAGAAGAGTTCTAATTGCTTGTGAAAGCACTCTTCTGTCCACCATTAAAGAACTTGTTGTTCTGCTGATTCCAAACCTGTTTCCTTGAAATCCAGAAACACTAATATAGTTCACATCTTCTTCTGTGCAACCTTCTTCAGGTCCAAACTCTTCAACATCTTGAGCAAAGTGTACATGTTTCTTACTAGTCAACAAGCTGTGAACAGAATCCAACTTGTTCTGGATCTTAGCCATCTGTAGATGATCCAATTTTCCACCAGACTCTTTCCTTCTCTAATCTGCAGTCTTAGCACTGTTGCTGCTCACCAATTTCTCAATCAACACTCTAGCTTGTTCAGGAGTCTTTGTGTTGAAGTTTCCATTGCTGGCAGCATCTAACGCAGACTGGTACCAGAGATCCACACCTCTGAAGAAAATGCCCAACAGCTGAACTTCAGAGAATCCATGATGAGGACAATCTCGTTGGTACCTCTTAAACCTCACCCAAGCAGACTTAAATGGCTCTGTAGGTCTCTGAGTGAATGTCAGAAGATCCTGTCTGAGCTGATCTGAGCGTGTATCATCATAGAAGTGTTGCAGGAATTCTCTCTTCACTACATCCCAAGTAGTCAACTTCCCAGGTGGAAGTTGCTTAAGCCAAGCTGCAGCTTCTCCAGCAAGAGAGTATGGGAAAAGCTTAAGGTATAGGAAATCATAACCCACTCCATTGTGCTTCATCCCAGTGACGAAGGCTTCAAAATCCTCAATGTGGTCCATGGGTTGCTCATTGGGAAGACCATGGAAAGGATTCTGCCTCAGGAGTGTATAGTAGACAGTCTTGACCTCAAAGTCATTCCTCTCAAAAGGAGGAGGTACAATTGTTGACCAGTTAGCATAAAACTCATATGGTCGGTTGTAATCAGAAAGAGTCCTCTCAGCAGCATGAGGATTAGGTTGCTGTCCATTACCTCCAGCATTGACCATATGCCCCTCACCTTGAGGCTGCTCAGGTTCAGGGATCACACGTCCCTCAGTATCAATCCTTTGCCCCTGATCATTGTATGGGTTGTTCTGTGGGTCTCTCAGAACTCCCTCAGCATCTGGTCTCAAAATCAAACGATTGTTCATCATTCTTGTTCTTTGACCCTTTCTGTTCGTCCTCTCAAGTTTAGCAAGCTCCTCAAGTCTGTGGTTCAAAAGTTCTTCGCTCTGAATGCTTTGGGTGTGTCGATTAGGCATACATTGAACTCAAAACACTGTCTCGAGGTCGATGTTGGGCGACACAAAGGAGGGTGTCGGTCGACACTGGATGCGGATATCGATTCCTGCAGCAACAAAACAAGCCAAACCGAGAAAAATCAGTAACAAAGAAATAAAAACGACTTAGACTAAACTCTAAAACAAAATCTATCGGCGAACTCAGTTGAGTCCCCGGCAACGGCGCCAAAAGCTTGATAGGCTCAGAGTTTTATCCTATTCTACTGCAAGTGTGATGCGAATGTAGTACTTAGGGTATCGAATCCACAAGAACTCATGACTCACACGATAGATTGTATGTTCTCAAGTTAAGCTAAATCAATCAGAATAAAACAGTAAACAAAAGCAAGTAAACAAGGAAGTGTTTTCAATAGGAGAAAGGCGTAAGACTTAGGAAGTTCTCGGGAATTATGCAACGTCATATACTTAACTAACCGGATTCAGATTAAACACAGGTTCAAGAACTAGAAACACAATGCTAAACAATCCAACTCTCGCTGAGATTGTTTCTATATCAAGCAACGTAGCGATCCAAATCTCTTTGTGATCCAAGAGTTCTAAACAAGCATTAAGAACATGTTCTATCGGTTCACAATTCTCCTAAACCAAATCTCTTTGTATCTAGTCAAATTGCTCACACTAAGTTTATTTAGATTATAACTCACACTCTCGTGCTAAGTTAATTATCTCATATCTAAACCCTAGGTGATCAGTCCAAAATTCAGTATTAAACGCAACTTAGGTGATGAACGAAAAGATTGTGAATTAATCCTAATAAATAAGTTATCTAAACATGCATAAAACCCTTATGAGAATCCCTAAATCTAAATAGGTTACTACTCAGACATATTATCAATTAAACAACACATCATGAATAGAAAACCGAAAGACTGAATAGATAAGATAAAGGGGTTTGAAATCCTTCTCTCAAAGGTTACTAGTAGCAAGAATCAGCCCCTTAGCAAATCTCTCAATCTCCCAAAAGCAAGAACAAAGTAAGAACAAGATACGAACAAGATAAACTGAATAATGAGTCTGAAAACCTAATTAAAACTCCTAAACTCGTTTTGGGGCTAGATTAGAATCAGGGGAAACTTCGGGATCTTTATGCAATTCTTCAAAACTTGTCTCAACTCGCCGTATAGCTTCTCTCGCGCTCAGTGTCGACCGACACTAAAGTGATGTCGGTCGACATCCAGTCGTGGCCGAGACACCAATTTCAGCTCCTTGCAAAAATCACCAGAAACGTCCTATAATCCCAATCTTTGCTCCAGGCGCAAGCCTACCTGTAGAAGACTCAATAGACTCGAAAAACCAGGTTAAAGACTCAATATACACAACTATATCACTGTTGAAAACCTAGAAAAACCATGATATATCAATCTGGAAAGCTTAGATGAGTTAGTTCCAGAGCTTGACAGTTTGGGTGATAGCCTACCTGTGTGTTTACAACCGCTTTATCCAACATCTTCGACAAAACTTGCATGCATATAACAAAAAGATAGGGAAATAGAGATCACCCCTGTCGTAATCCTCTCTTGATTTTAAAATACCCCGCCAACTCACCATTGACTTGGACAGAAAATCTTTCCATAGTTATACATCTTTTGATCCATAAAATGTATTTATCCGAGATCTTTAAGGCAAAGAGAAAAGCTAGCAAGAAAGACCACTCCACTGAATCAAACGCTTTCGAAATATCAATCTTCAAAGCACATCTAGATGATTTGTTTTATTTATGGTAGTTCTTGACTATCTCTGAGCCAAGTAAGACATTCTCCATCAGTAATCTCCCTTTTACAAAGGTCGATTGATTCAGTGAGATGAACTTTGGCAACAGCTTCTTCAGCCGGACCGCAAGAAGTTTAGAAATTACCTTGTATATTACATTATAGCAAGAGATTGACCGGTAATCCTTGATGTGTCCTACTTCGTCTTTCTTCGGTATTAGAGCAAGAATTGTTGAGTTTATTCCCGTTGGCAAAAAACCCATGTAAAAAAACGATTGCACATCCACCACAAAGTTTTTTCCCACTACAGACAAAGCGGATTTGTAAAATTCACAAGTGTATCCATCAGGACCCTGAAATTTATTACTTGCCATTGAGAAAAGTGTCACCCTTACCTCTTCTGCTGTCACAGACTTAACCAGCATTTCTTTATCCTCATTTGCGCCCTCAAATCCTAGAAGGGCAGACATCTCCTATGTATCAATGCTATGCACATTTTACATACTATAAGAAAGAAAACCAGTAAAGTAATTGACAGCTTCCTCATTTATCTCTTCTTGAGATTTGGCAACTCTACCATCTTCTTTCTGTAGTTCTCTTATGGCATTCCTTGATTTTCGAACTGTAGCGACATGATAAAATGTCTTGTTATTTCCATCTCTCACTCTCAGCCAATGTATATTAGCCTTTTGGCTAATAACCTTTTCCTCTATGGTAGATAACAAACTGCATCTATCATATATTATTGATTCTGCTTTCATTTCACCTTGTGATGGGTTGAGTAATGTTTGTTGCTGCAGATCACAGAGAGTTTTAAATGCTTCTCTTGTCTTTTTAGCAATGGTTCCAATGCTTTCTCTACTCAAATTTCTCAGTCCCTGCTTTAGAGATTTTAACTTCTTATCCAACCTAAACAAAGCAGATGTTGAGTTGTAAAGCTCATATGTTTCCTTCCAATGAGACTCCACCAAAGGTAGAAATCCTTGGTGATCAGCTACTGTGTTGCAAAATTTAAATGGTCTCTTTGGTTTTTCAGTGGCTCCCTGAATTTGTATCCGACATCGAAGATGGTCAGAGCAACCAACTGCCTCAAAAATGCAGTAACTCTATGGGAAGCTCGCAACTTGTCCTTGATTCATTAAGGTTCGATCTAGTTTCTTGCATATGACACCAAGTCAGCTTTGGCCCATGATAATTTATATCCATGAGAGAGCAATAATGAGTTATATATTGGAAATATCTCATACTTGGAGGTATCGTCGGTGAGTCTTCATAACCCGAGTGTTCCTCCATATCTAAGATTTCATGAAAATCACCAAAGACCAACCACGGTTTATTTTTAAATAGTGGCAAGTCTTGATGATTTTTAATGTCACTCTAAAGCTCACGCCTTTCTTCAACCGTATTTGCAGCATAAACGAAAGAAATCAGAAGCTCCTCCTCAATTTCTTCCATCTTTACATGATATGTAATTGTTTGCTTGCTTGTAAAACAAGGAGTTATCCTTACTTTCGAACACCAAACAACCCATATCCTTCCCTTCCGACTTCATAGTTTGATATAAAAGACCAGTCCCGAAACACTAAACCCACAATATTTCCAGACTTATTTTCCTTCACCCTTGTCTCATTTATGCAATCAAATTGAAAACCTCCTGAATTAATCCAGTCTCTAACTATTCTATGCTTATTTACTTTATTCAACCCTCTTATATTCCAAAAGAAAGCTGACATCAGGGATTTCTTCTGGCGTTCCTTTTGTTCAAATTACTAGGACCTTGGTTTTTGGCTTTTTCAACGGTCTAATCCGAAAAGAATTTGTGATTTTCCTTTGAGCTTCGTGGCAGAGACTGTCTCGGCTAATACTTTCTGCTTCTTTCACTTTCTGAAATTCATTCTCCTCCATAACAAGAACCTCTTCTTGTTGTGTTTGCGACTCTTCCTTCTTCTCTAGATCCATATTCTCTGTTACATTAGCCTCCAACTTCGAATTTCCATCATCATGTTTTGGCTCAGATGCTTCCTCCAAACCTGGCTCTATAATTTCCCCATCCTCACCTTCCAGACTTAGGACATAGTATCTTGAATTAGATAGTATCAATTTTTGTCCATACACAAATTCATTTTGTACTGATTTGCTTGCCTTAACCGGCTATACCGTTAACCACGGTCTCTCTTCTATATCGTCAATCTTCGGTGGAGTATTAAACTCCTTGATCACTTCATTTTCCTCATTCTCCACAGATTTTTCCACCTCCATATTTCCTCCTTCTATTTTTTCCTCTTCACTTGGTTTTTCATTTTCTTGTTCCACATCTTTTTTTCTCCACCAGTTTTCATTCATTTGTAGCTAAGCAGGATTTTGTTAAATGTCCTCATATTCCACAGTTTGAACAACCTGTCGGAGCCATGGATACATGTATTATATCAGAGTATCCTTCCCCTGATAGTTGAACTTCATTGATCTTAGTAATTCCTTTGTTAAGTCTGCTTTAACAAAGACCTTTTCAACTTTAAAATTATCACAATGTGTTGTCTCCAAATATAAACGATCTGGAGTTCCCACCGGACTGGACACAAAGCTAAGAGCCTTCCATGAAAACAAGCTTGTAGGGACATTTTTCAGATGAACCCAAAGAGGAACTGTTTTCAATTCAGGCTGAGTTTCTTGCCCAAAGGAGTCTATTTTGTTATTACCACATGAATATCTGCCAAATTCCACATTCTTCTGCGAATCACTCGGTTTCTGGTTATAAGATTTGCTATTCTAAACTTCATTGTCGATGAGTTAACCATGAACACATCAATCATCTCTGTTTTTTTCACCAAGAGCCCAAATCTTATTCAATATGGCATGAACTTAGAAATATGAGGAGCTTTAGCGAGAAATCAACCTATTAGGAACTCTTGCCAAACACTTCCTCATGCACTACTACAGAACTTACTCCATCTTCCATCATTATTTCCATGTAAAACTTTGATAAACCTCGTTTTTTTTTGCACTACATCAGACAACTTGGTGCGTGGGTTGATTTGTGAAACTGATTGTTGTTGTTGTTGCTCACCACTCGACTCCCGTGCGACGATCTTATCTCCCGTCGGAGTCATCGACGGCGGCGAGGCTGCCGTGAAAGAGAAGATAGAGAGTCGAAAGCCATAATCACCCTAAAAATCTCCCTCAGAGCAAAACGCTGAGTTTTTGAGTTTTGATCCCTAGAATTCTCAACATTGTGGTGGATGAAAATTTAGCATAGCCAAAGGGTTTATTGAATTCGAACGGCTTACTTGTTCTCTAAAAAAGGGGGATTATTTTAACTGACCTATTGGCATTTTAGAAAAAGCCAAACTTCAAACCTTTTTAGTTTTTATCTTTAACTCGTCAAATGAAAGATATTTAGCAAACTCCAAAATTGCTGTACCAAACGAATCAAACTGAAAATGATAGGAAAAGTTGGTTGATGATGTGAATCGAACCGTGATTTGGGCTCTCACCCATAACACATTCGCCACTACACTATTTAATCTTTTTAATAGTTTACGAGTAACATTTCATAAGTACAAGCTCTTAACAAATGAAAGAAACAAAAACTGGCTTGGGAAAGACGTATTACCGTCGGTCCGTTGGGAACTAAGTTGCTATTGTTTGGTCACATGAAGATTGGGCTATTTTTTAGACTTCATTAGACAACCCAGGGCCACACTAGTTGTAGGTGGTGTCCCATGGGAAATTAGTTAGGTTTCAATCCAAATATTCCGATTAATCAACAAAAAAGAAGGTAATCCTAATTGTCTTTTTTGTTTGTTTGTTAAATTTCGTATTAAAATGAAGGAACCCAAATTGGTCTCATTTGACGTTTTAAAAGTCTCAAAAATTTTAATTAAAATTAGGTAAAAATGTTGACAAAGAAAAAGCTATCTAATAGGCATAGGACGAGAGGGTCGAGAATACCAAAGGGCAAGTAGCTTCCACCTTTGCTGTGCTTCTCGGGCGTAAAGGATTCAACCCCATCTCCTCAATACGAGGTGCATGTTACAATGTTAGTGGATTTGACCCCGAAGCAAACAATCATTAGATTGTCTAAGAACTTATATTTTGTTTCAAAAAGCCCAATGTTAAAGTACTGGATTAGTGTTGATTTTTTGTTGTTGAAAAGATGTAAATACATAACCTTCTTGAACTTGTTATTAGAATGCATCATATGCTCGCATGTGATGAATCCTTAAGAGTTCAATCCGCGCATGGTGAATTCACGGTTCCTTAATATCGAAAGATCCACTGTCTACATCCACTTGGCTGCGTTCACCCCTTCTCTACTGACCTTTTCATTGGTTGACTTTCATATGCCTTCTGCTTTACACTCAATCTATATTTTTCTTACAAATAAATAATATAGTGGATGGAGATTGGTACAAGTTGCTAGAGTTTGGACTACACTATGAAGGCCTCGTTTGACGTTGTATATGGCGGAGAAATCTCGTCCATGCACATGCCAATGATAGTATCCAAACAAATAGACTTTTTAATATCGTAAAGTCAGTTTTTAAATATTCTGATTTAAATAATATTTTTCTCTATACGACTATACCAAATGAGGTTTGTATCCTTGGCACAAGAAGAACCAGTCTTTTGTGTTACCAATAGATCATAGTATGCATTTGCTTCAAAGAAGTAGACATTGCTATTAGACTTTATACACTTTCAAGTAAGATAATATATATAAATCTGTAAGTCTTATCAAGAAAAAGAAGACGAAAATGCTAATTAACTAGATAACTAGTTAACTAAATTAAAAACTAGATAACCAAGGGTTTGTAATTATAATACAACAAAATTTTGTTATCTTTTTCACTTGCAATACTACTAGTTTTATTATCTGATACTTTTGCTTATTTTATTTATCTGTTTAGGACCAATTAGATATAGCTAAGGTTTGCTTAATAATGAAAAAGTCATGATAACACTATATATATATATATATCAGTTTACTTCACCATAACACTACATATTATGATTAAACTTTAAAAAGAAAAGTCAGTTCTCCAATGACAAAGTTTCCTAGAACCGCTAGCATGCAAATAATGCCTATATAAGTGAGATCCCCCAAGCATATACTCATACTTACTCACAAAACAAACAATCTATTCTCCTCTTAACACAAACATTAACGAATCAGAAAGAATTCGATAATGAATACTTTCACATCCACATCACTTCTAATCGTTGCAATTAGCTTGTTGCTTATTGCATCCAGCGTTCAAAGCACTGAACAGCAAGACTACCTAAACACGCACAACGCCGCACGTTCTCAGGTCGGAGTGCCGAACCTTGTATGGGACGCAACAGTTGCGACCTATGCACTGAACTACGCAAACGCTAGAAAATCCGACTGCAACCTCGTGCACTCGACCGGACCGTATGGAGAAAACCTAGCCAAGGGAAGTAGCAGCACGTTCTCGGCCATATCGGCCGTGAATCTTTGGGTCGCCGAGAAACCTTACTACAACTACACTACCAATTCTTGCACAGGTATATCATAAACAATTCGTATCCCATTATTTTAACAAGGGAAAATATAGAACATAATAATTTTCTTTTGATTAACATTTACAATTAAGGTTCAAAAAAAAAAACATTTACAATTGTTTGTTGAATTTTTTATTAGTTTACTGAAAGTACGATGTGTTCATATTAATATTTATTGAGTTCACTCATTTTTGCTAAGAATTTTAATAGTTTCATATACTGTAGAGATACTACATACACTGGTAAAAATGGTTTACTAAAATTTTACCATTTACATCTAATTTTGTGTGTTTTCAACCATATGGTTCAGCTTTATTTACAAATTAAAAATTGTATTCAAATGTGTAAGAAATAAATAAACATTAATTATGAAAATGTCTTTCTAAAGTATTATGATTTAATTTGAAGATAACACATCAGTTTAACATGTAACATATTAGCAAACTTAAAAGATGGGTACGTAAGTAATAAATATTGTATATTATTTGACTTTTTGAAAATTAAAATTTACAGGTGGAAAACAATGCTTGCATTACACGCAAGTGGTGTGGAGAGACTCGGTGAAGTTAGGGTGTGCTAGGGCTCAATGCACCAATGGTTGGTGGTTCGTGACTTGTAACTATGACACACCCGGTAATTATATCGGTGAGTACCCTTACTAATCTTGACACTAATATGAATTAACATAAAATATATATAGATAATAACTATGAATAAAGTTAATCTGTTTGATGTCAAAAAAAAGAAGTTAAATCTGTTTTAAAAAAAAGAAAGAATAAAGTTAATCTGAATTACTGCTTTTTTAAAGAAAATAAATCTCTTTTAGTTTCAGGATGTACGTAGTAACTTATGATTTTCATAAAGAGGTTGTAAGGTTTACCATCCTTTACCATGAATCAAATGTTGTTGTTGTTGTTTATTTGCTTATCTAATTATGTATCAAGAATGTTTGTTCTACTCCTAAATGTTATTAATATCTTTTTGTACGTATATTTATTTATACTGTTTCACGAAATTGCTGGAAAACCAAACTTGAAATTTAAATTTAGTTTTAATTCATTGGAAAAAAACAATCCAAATTGTAAGTAATTAACCTACATCGTAAAGAAAGCAGTCGAACTCAACAAGAGTAACTAAAATAACTGAACAACAAAATGAACAAAGGTGTGGCAGGTAACATCCTCTCTCTCTCTTTTCGGGGTTCGCCCTAGTTTTCTAAAGCCGCCGCTCTACTCTTTCTCCGATCTGATTTCGTCTACGGCGCCAGTGGCTTCCATAGCACCGGCGTCGGTCGGATCCTTTGTTGTTTATATGTGATTCATCTCTTCTTTGTTTCGGGCTTCGTTGGTGTTGGGACTTGACGGCGGTTGATTTTGGCGATGTTCTCCGGTATGGAAGGCGCATCCTCCGCGGCGTCGCGGGGCTGCGGTAGAGGTGAGTCGCGCCGGTCTGATTTGGTGGTGTCTCGCATCTGCCTTCTCCTCCTCCCAAGATCTGGTTTCTTCCATTTTGCTCCCGGCGATTTTTCTTCTCAGCAAGTCCTCGGCGTGTCTGGTTCCTGACGACTCGCGCTCGATGGCAGCGCGGTGAATGCGAGGTTCTTCTCCTTTTTCGGGCTGGTCTCTCTCGCATTGCGGAGGAGATGGTGTCTGCTCTGGCTAGCTCCGCTTAAATCTTCTCTCCGGCGGTTCGTGACCTTGAGGACGGGTCCTCTGCCAAGCTCAAAGGTTGATGGCGGTTATGGTTAGGGTTTGCTCCATGGGGGTGGCTCGCGGACTCGGTTAGGTGATTGGATCCATTGGTGGAGGCTCCTTGCGTCGGTTTCTGACGGGTGAGACGGCGGATCTGTGGCTCCGTCGCCGTTAATCGACGTCGTGGCCGGGGTTCCTTCTCTGGTGTTTTGGGTCATGCTCAGTACGGGATATGCGGTATGGTTTCAGGTTTGGGCTCTGGTTGCCTCCGGTTCAAACCGGTGTTGTTCGTAGGTCGATTTTGGACCTGAGTTGTAGAGGCGTCGGGGCTTTTAGGGTGGCTAACTTGGTTCCTGTGGGGGCTGGTCTCTGAGAGATCCGTTCACTCGGAGATGGTAATTGGAGTTGACACTTCGACAGCCCGCTTGGGCTTCCTTGTCGACAGCGGCTAATTAGTCCGTCTTAGCCCCGGAGATCCCGTTAGTTTACGGAGAAGCTGTAGGTTATTCTCTTACGAGGTTTTGAGGGATGGCCTTAGGAGGATTCTTGTGGCAACAATGATGTGAACTCTAACTCTTCGGAGTTATGGAAAAAACGGGGTGGTCGACGGTTTTCGTTTGATTGTTGCTCTCTTGTTCGGAATTGACTCGGTATCAAAGTTTTCAATCGGTCCGGTCCGGACCTACTAGCATGTTTCTTATTTGAGGTTTGGCTGTTTTTAGCTTTATTTTGATTTATTCTGTCTTCTTTGTTATCTCTGTATTCTGTAAAAATTGAAAATCGGTAATAAATCTTAACATTTGTACCACACAAAAAAACAAAATGAACAAAAATTTATTTGAGAAATTAAATAAAAAAGGAATGAAAATGAATAAATAGTTATATTTTGTTCCAAGGCAAGACATCAACTCAACAAAAACACAGGTTTGCCCTAGAACCTCTCAGACACACGAAGCTTGCGGTGCATCTCAAAAATCGATTCCATGCCTCTCCGGTGGTCGGCTTTCTTTGCCGGAGCCGGAGAAGGGTTTTTTCCGTAGTTTTTTGTTTTCGATGATCCTGCATGGTTCTATTTTGTGGTGGAAACGGTGAGAGATGGTTGCTCCCTAGTGTTTGCGTGTCGGAGCTCGACGTTTGAGGTGTGGTTTTCAGATCCTCTTGTATATGGGCTTCTCTGGTTTGTGTCTATCACTACAAGAAAACATGGCATTTACCGACCGAATTACCGGCAGAATAAAATCCGTCGTAAATTACCGACAATAAACCGACGACTTTTCGACGGGACGTTCTTCGACGGAAAACCGTAAAAAATTTCCGATGGGTTTCTCATTCCGTCGGAAACACCCGACGGAAACCCGACGGTTTAGTTTTCCATCGGTTTTCCGTTGTATTTTGGTCGGTTTAGCGTCGGTTCTTTATAGCCGTTAATATGACCGTTAATGTGACCGTTTGGTTGAGTTAAAACGATGGATTTCCGACGGTATTTCGTCGGAAGTTGTTCTACATATACCTTATGCCTCCTCTCTTCCCCTCTACACCTATCCCTCCATAACTCTCTCTCTCTCTCTCTCTCTCTCTCTCTCTCTCTAATACTTATGGTAACCGAGAAAAATGTCTTCTTCTAACTATTATAGATCGTGGATGGACGGAGTTAGGATTGATTAGGCGACGAAGCTAGTGTACAAGGAATATGCACTCGGTATTGCAGAGTTTATGTCGCTAGCTTGCAATCAACCACATAGGCTGAAAACCGGTAAGTTAAGATGTCCATGTCCTAATTGCCGAAATTTTAGAAATGTTACGATTGGCGAAGTATGGTTTCACTTGTATTCAGTTGGGTTTATGTCGGGTTATAAGATTTGGTATCTTCATGGGGAAACTTCAGATTATGCAAGTACTAGTAGAGAACCTTACGGTAGTACTAGTGCTTGGGAACCTAATGTTAGTTCTAGTGAACCTTATAGTGCCGATGTAGATATTGGTGTATGCACTATACATATGGTTAATGATGCACATAGAGAAAATATTCTAGAAGTAGGTAAATATCAGATTCTTAGGGTAGATGAGGAACCAAATGTAGAATCTAGGAAATTTTTTGACATGTTAGATGAAGCGAAGCGGCCGCTTTACGCTGGTTGCAGAGAGATGAATGCTCGGTTCGAACACTTTATGCAGCACGACCATCTTCCAGGAGCCGCACCGGCGAACCAAGGTGGAGGGGGGGAAAGGAAAACGGAAAGGAAAATAAAAAGGGGATGGGAGCGGGATCGGGATCCGCTCCCCAATGAATGTAATTAAAAAATCGAAATAATTTTAGTAAATTTTAATAAATTTCTTTTTTGCTGTTTATTTTTTTTAATAATTAATTAATTAATTAATTAATTTCCGAAATATATTTTTTTAAATAATTTTTACCTATCCGTCGGTAAACCGTCGGTATTATTCCCTCGGTAAACAGTCGGTAATACACCGTCGGTGTGCCACCAGTAATATTATGTCGGTATACCGTCGGAATACCACCGATAATATTCCGTTGGTTTAGCTCCGTCGATATATCGTCAGAATTCCGTCGGTATTCCTTCCGTCGAAAAACAGTCGATAATCCGTCGGTTTGTTTTCCGACGGTAATCCGTCGGTATTTACTGACGAAAAACCGACGGATATTTTTTCCGACGAAATAGATTTGACGGAATTTTTTGGTGGGAAATCCGCCGGAAATGGTCATTTCCGACGGAAAGCCGTCGATTTCTACCCTAAAAATGACATGTTTTCTTGTAGTGTATTGGCGGTTTAAGCTCCGGGTTCGTCGGAGTTTTGGGTTGTGTTCAGTCGTAGGTTCCGTCGCAAGTTTCTTGTTGCGATTCTTCATCTTCGTCCAAGAAGTGGTGGTGTGACATCGTCTTGGTTTGTGGGGCTTTTCTTTTGGTGGTCTTTTTATGGCTTAAAACAATCTTTAAGACAAATGAATCATAGATTTGATACTTTCATTAAATCTCAAGGTTTTAACAGATGTGTAAAGGATCCGTATGTGTATTAGAAGGGAACAACACTTGAAGAAGGTGTCTATTTGTTGCTTTACATGTATGACATGTTGATAGTTACTAAAGATATGAAGAAGATCAAAGCTCTAAAGGATAGTCTAAAACCAGAGCTTGAAATGAAGGATTTAGGTTCTGCGACCAAGATCTTAGG
This sequence comes from Orychophragmus violaceus, assembly GCA_030180135.1. NCBI lineage: Eukaryota > Viridiplantae > Streptophyta > Magnoliopsida > Brassicales > Brassicaceae > Orychophragmus > Orychophragmus violaceus. Next base: position 77,436,876 of record CM058229.1, read on the forward strand.
TATGGACAATATCAGAGATCGAGAAAAAGGGATTCTTAAGCTGTCATAGAAAAGGTATGTGAAGTACGTATTGGAAACTTTCAACATGGTAGGTTGCAGGCCTATGGTTACTCCTGTCAATGTGCAATTCAATCTAAAGCGCTTGTAAGATCTCAACTCGGTCTATCCCAAGATAGCAAGAGTTTTAGGGTTTTCTTAAGGGATTATAAAAAAGGATTTAAGAATACGGTGAGATTATGGAAATTAGGGTTTCGTTTTAGGTTTCCGAGATGGAATAAAGCAGCGGAAGAAAGCTTAAATCGCCGGAGAAAATTAGGTTAAATCGGTTCACTAATGTCTCTCTAGCAAATTATATTTAAAGAAGCGTGAGTTTATTGAATGATGAGATGCCTTTATATAGGCTTACAAGTCGGTTTAACGAAAAGAAAAACTTGAGATAAACATGAATCTTTTCTTTTATTGCGGTTTGAGCTCATCTTTATCCCGGCGTGCCGGCTACGCGCGCCGCTTTCCTTTTCTTATTTCTACCTCCCTTGTCGCCCTAATTACCATATGGCCGAGCCGAGCTAGGTTAACTCGAAACCCTACTTTTCTGATTTGGCCGACCTAAACTCATGAATGAACTTTTTGGGAAGGGTGCTAATCCTGACTCCAACAGCGCTTAACTCAAGAATAGGGGGAATCATAATCTACTTATATGGACTTAGTTCTTTATGTTAATGCAGTCCAAAGTCTTATCCATGCAATGATATTTATGTCACTAGAGTGCACTTATTTTTCGATCATTTGTTTTGAAAAATATTTAGAAGTAAGCGTGTTTTAGCTTGGAAAGTCTCGGATGGTGGCCTACTGAAAAATGATTTGCGGCATCGTGCGAAAAAAACATAATAAAAAACCTCGTGATGACTGGAAGGTTAGTAAACAAATTTTTTGAGCCTCTTGAACTAACGAACCTGCTGTCGAACAAAGATGAACCCATACCAAAAATGGACGTGGGGCCCACAAACCGTAGCACTCAGGCAGATTTCCTTATTTTGCTTTTAATTTCAAATTTATGATAAAATTTTTGTAAGAATAATTGAGTAAAATGTTTATAAATAAATAACATTGGGCTTATGATATTTAGCCAGATATTAATTTATCCAGAAATTAGTTGGCTCAAAATATTAAATTTAAACAGAAAATTTATTAATTTATCGAATATTTTAATACTCTAATGATATATAATTATACACACTTTGGTTCACGTTAGCTAAATGTAGAAACCGGAGATCTCTTTTTACAAAAATTATTTATCTGGTCACTTTCAAATTTATATATAGGAAATAAAATTATTAATTGATATAAAATTATTAATTGATTGTTTTAACCGATGAAAATAGTTATCACACAAAAAATATGTCAACTTACAAATTAGTCTTTCAACTTTTTAAATACTTTTATTTATGACTAAAACAAATAAATATTAATATTTCTAATAACTAGTAATATAATAACTAACAAATTATAAATAATAATATTATATATTTAAAATAAATATTGAAAAATCAAAATATATTTTGTTTGAGGAAAACATCTTTTGGTCATTTATGAAAAAAAATATGACTGGACATTTTATCCGGATTCGGAGATCTTAATCGGTACTGATACGATAAACTCTTATTTTGGTACTGAATCAGACAATATCTGAGATTTGACGGGTATCTGAATATATCCGAATTTATATGATTACTTTCAGATAAAAATATAGAATCCGCACCGGATCCGATCCGACACCAAAAAAATTTAGATATTTTTCTAAATACCCGATCCGATTTGGTACCAATCTGAATCCGATTTGAAATATAATATTACACTATCGATATCATTTTGTTCATATCTGAAATACCCAAAATTCGAAATACACGTCCAAACCCGATCTGATAGGTGAATGTTCATACTTAGAAAAAATACATTAATATTAATGGGTAAACAAAAATTTAATATGTTTTATAGTTTCTTAAGATGTAATATAATTTTATATAGTAGATATTTAATTTAAATAATATTATAATTTTATAAAAATTTATAAAAATAAAATAAATGGGTTAATTTACAATTTTTATAAATAAAAAATATAATTAATAAAATAAAAAATATATGGAAAAAATATTAGAGCTAATATTCTTTTTTAGAGAAAAACATAGAAAAATACATTGTAGCAAAACCCAGCTCTATGATAGAATTCCTCTACTTTAAAGGTAAAAATAGAAAAATACATCTCCTCTTAATTTCTTCCTTTTGTTTCTCAAGTTAGATTGTTGTATACCACAGATTAAATCGAGAAGAATAGTATTCCTATTAAGGCTTTACGTTATGTTATGGTCAGAGTTGTATTGAGGGAGAAAAAAACAAGATCCAACAGATAACGATGAATGTATTGATGATTAAATAAATACAGAGTCCTCCTTCACAAAAAGTGTTATCATTGATAAAAACATTCACTCCACTATTTCTCAATTTATATAGTAAAAGCAGAATCAAAGGTTGGAGGATCCCCAATCCCCACCACGTGATGGAGATAGTGACCTCTTCCTTACCAATTTAACCTCAGTAACTCTACTTCTTTACTTAGATATTACCCTTCTAATTCTTCAAGAAGACACATCTCATCTTTTCCCTGCATCTTCACAACCCAATGAGCTCAGGACCTTGGAAGTCTTCGTCTTCCGTTGGTAATGACAGAGAATAGGTGGGGTTGAGTGAGATCGTATCTATCACGTTACCAACAGACTGTAACTGGATTCCTCTTTTTATGAACAAAATGTTGTAGAGTTCACCACAACGAGGGATTTCAAGTTTGGGCAGTTGTCAAGAAAGATTAGTAACCGTTTCCAGTGAGATAACCAGAGATTAATATGAAGGCGTGACAAATTACCAAACTGAGGCAGCGGTTCTGATTTCAAGTATTGACACATAAACTGGAACAACAAAAAAGGAAAAAGAATGTTGGGTCAGGAACTTTCATGATAGAAAAATGTGGAATTAACATGCATACCGTGATCCTGAGCTTTGAGATCTCACGGACAGGGCAGAATGAGCATTCAAACGTCCAACAATATTGCATCAGCATTCAAACCTCCAACAATATTTAACTCCTCCAGGACAAGGCAGGATGAGACAGGTCCAACAATATCAACTCAAACATTCAAGTGAAACAAAATGAAGAAATCAATTATAGCAAATCACATGGTATGAATTTTGAATTTTACCAAAGGGTGTTCATTTTGGTGAAAGAGGTCAAGTAGACAAAGCTTAGAATCAGGTTGCATATAGCCAAATCACCTTGTTCCCAACATGCGTTGCTTTTGTGGACGAAAGATACTCAGCAAAGAGAAACAAATAATGGTCCTTCAAAATAATTAACAAGAAAAGAACAATCACTTATTATCAGAGCTGTGAAGGTAAACATAAAAGCAGGAACAGAGCAGTTAGAGACCAAACAAAAACACAGATTCTCCACTCATGAAATCACTCGGGAAAAAAAACATATATGCCTGTAAACAAGAAGCACAATCCCAGTTTGTTATTGAGTCATGCCTGTAAACATAAAGATAAAAACATGTCGATGGTTGTGGCTCACTATTGAAGTAGAAAGGACCTATATTTTACCACCACGAGAGATCCCACTGTTGGAAAAATGAACTGACATGTTGTCATAGGTTGTACGCTCAAGGCAATAAATAATTGCAAAAATATTTCCACATCACTTGAGCAAGTTGCACAAATCAGTATAAGAATCATCGTAAAGATCTCTCCACCAACAGAAACAACGAAAAATATAATAAAGAATTACCAGAGTTGCTCTACTGCTTCCTCCACTATAAGCAGAGCATATGTGTCAGAAACAAGATGAACACCCCCAGATTTATCTCAAGAACAGCAACTTAGAATAAAAAAATTCACACACACAGACAGAGATACTCAAAACAGCTAAAATAACTTATATCCCGCGAATTGATTCACTCCGCAGACGATATAAACAATAGTTTAAAGTACAAGGATTGAGAAGACTGGAATTTCAGACATGGACAGAAGTAGAATATAAGACCTTAATGCTATCTGAGTGTGAGCAAGGATCAAGTTTGAAGACGGCATCGGACCATTCAATCTTCCCCCAAACTGAGCCTCCCTCACGTCTCTCCACGGAAATCTCGGCAGACCAAAGCTCCAAACTCTCAGGATTTCGAAGCTGGTTGTTCCAAAAGATGACAATGTTCCCAGCAGAGTTGCTGCTGAGTCTGCTAATATCATATTTGAGCGCTGTGTATGGATTAAGAGTATGTTGGACTTGTCTCGAACCAGAGAGAGACTGTTGCAGCTCTTCCAAACCCTTCACCTCTTTCCAGTCCAACTCATCTGGCTCACACCACAGTATTCTCCCGCGAGTACTACGACAGAATAACAGTTTCCCTATAGCACACCAATCGTTTCTGTTTCCTGGCTTCGAATCTAATTTTATCATTGTCAAAAACATACATTCACTTGGCATAAAGTAGAAGCTTCGATGCCCCTCATCCACCCCGTAAAGCTTCTTCCCCTCTATCACCACACTTTGGTGGATATTGTAGCTCAACTTCGGGATATACCAGTTACCCCAAGTTTGGGTCTTTGGATCGAATATCTCCGCCCAGTTTGCCGAATCAGCGTCCTCCCCACACCCTCCAAGCACGTATATTTTCCCATCTACTAGGCTTGCCGATGAGCAAGCACGAGCAATTTTCATTGACGGAACGCGGCGCCATGTGTAAAAGAAACAATCGAGGAGCCAGACATCCGAAGTGCGATTGCCGTTTATGAGTCCACCGATTATATAGATCCCCCGATCCACAACCACGAAAGAGGATGATTCCTGAGCCTGACAGGGGTTCGCCGGGATCGGGATCGGGCCCAGCCGACGATTACGGTTGAGGATGAACCACCGTGGGGTTGGGTCAGGAAAGATGCGCAAGCATATGTAGAAATATGTCTCTCTACAACCCATCCGCCATCTTAAGTCCCAGAGGTCAGGGGAAGCTACGAGAGAGCGGTGGCACTTGGAGGCGACAGTTAAGGCCGCGAGGTCAGATCTCGAGGCATGAGCCAGGCAGTTCACAGCCACCGCCTCTGGCAACGACCATAACCCAGACCACGACGGAGACACCATATTCGTCGTCTTCCAGCTTTTATTGAAAGGCGGTGGCACTTGGGGGACGTAATTGGACATCGTCAATCCCGATTCACAGGAGAGAATTTCCTTTCATTGATTGATTACCGGAGGAATTCATTCTCCTTCTCGGTTAACTCCAAAATTTAGGGCTTTTGAGAGAGAAGGAACTCGCTATTTCGCTAGTTACCGAAAAATCTGGAGTAAACTTAGAATATATTCGGACATAATTTTTTTATAATAAATTTTAAAATTGTTATACATATATTTGTGTAAGACCATCCACATCGGATCCGCCTTATGGAAGTATCTACATCTAAAGACTCTAGTCAGGAGAGAATTTGGCTGGGTGACCATTCTCCACAGTTGCTTCCCGAGTAAGCTAAGATTAAACCTCTCAATATCTTTGAAACCTAGGCCGCCTGTTGCTTTTGGCTTACTCAATGAATCCCATGTTGTTCCTTTAGGGTCAAGGCCGTCGTATGTGTGGAGAAGTATTCATGCTGCTCAAGAACTAATTAGAAGTGAATGCAGAAGAACAGTGGGAAATGGCAAATCAATTTCGATCTGGAACCATAACTGGCTCAGTCAAAAACCTGCGAGGCCAGTTCAAGCGACTCTTAGGCTGCATGAATCAGGTTAGCATTTGGTAAACTCTCTAGCTACGGTCAGTGCTCTATTGGATGACTCTGGCAGGGAATGGAATAAGGAGATATTTGAGGAAATATTCCCAAGTGAAGAGAGGAACCAAATAGAAGCAATCAGACCAGGAGGTGTAGCTACTCAAGATGGCTTTACATGGGATTTTGCAAGGAATGGTGTCTACTCAGTTAAGTCAAGGTATTGGGCTCTGAACAAGATAGATGAAAGGAAACAAGGACCCACTGTATATGACCAGCCGAGCCTTGATAGCCTATATCAACAAGTATGGAAGCTGGAAGCCAGTCCAAGGATTCAGCAATTTATGTGGAAAAGTCTTAGTAATTGCCTACCTGTTGCAGCGAATCTGGCCAGTAGACATCTCTCAAAAGATAGGAACTGCCCGAGATGCCTTGGGAAGGACGAGACAGTGAATCACATGTTGTTCTTATGTCTGTATGCCAGACTGGTGTAGGCAATCTCACGTGTACCAGCCCCTCCCCAAGGTATATGGTCTGATTCTTTATATACCAATCTCTGCAGAATCATGAATATTGCAAAGGATTGTCCAAGATAAGCAGAGACAGGAAGGGTACCACCGTGGATAGTTTGGGGTCTATGGAAGAGCAGAAATGAGTTTATCTTTAAGGGTGTAGACTCTGACCCATTGGGGCTCGTTACCAAAGCGTGGGATGAGGCGGATGAGTGGTTAAACGTGAGTAAGGAGCAACAAAGAGAGCCCATGAAAGTACCTGCAGAAGCTCTCATTAAATGGTGGAAGGCGCCGGCACATGATTGGGTAAAGTGTAATACAGATGGTGCGAGGAGTGAGAACGGTACCCAGTCCGGTTTAGGATGGGTGATGCGCAATAGTGAGAGCAAGGTATTATGGCTGGGAACGAAAAGTCTACCAAGGTTGCGGACGGCTGTGGAGGTTGAGATCGAAGCCATGAGATGGGCAATCCTCTCTTTGTCCAGATTCAGATATAAAAGGGTGGTATTTGAGTCTGATTCCAAGAATTTGGTGCAATGGCTTAATGGATAGGAAGTACCGGCAAGCCTAAGTCCACAAATCCATGATATCAAAATGCTTGCAATCTTTGAAGAGACTAGTGTGAGGTTTATTGGAAGGGAAGGAAATAGGGTGGCAGACAGAATAGCGAAGGAAGCTCTTTCGAGTACGAACTATGCTCCTAAGTTATATTCTCTAGTGCCAAATTGGTTAAGTGATTGTGTTCAAGCTGATGTAGCCTGTGATAACAATGTTGGTTAATGTTAAAGTTGATGTTGAGGAAAAAAAAAAAAGACCATCCACATCCGTGAGACCCATCTATGGGTTTTTTTTTGAACAAGTAAAAAAATAGCACCATTCCCGTCTCGCCACGTCACGTGAACAGTGACGAGACGGATTCTTAAGATCTATAAACTAAGAAACTATTGGGGGTGGGGTTCTTAACTATTGCATGGAAAACCGCGCTAAGAACCCCATTTTATAACCAATGGAGGTGCTCTAACATCATAGGAAAATAAAATCATGTAAAAGAATTCATCTAACCGATAACTTCTATTAAAAATTCATCTTTAAAAAAAAATCATAAAACCTGAATTTATAAAAAAAAAAAACCTAAAACTAAACCAAATCTACTTTGGTGGACAAAAGTAGCAACAACAACAGAAAAATAATATATTTAGCATTATTTTACAATTATACACTTTTTTATTCTTTATAATTTATAAATAATATATTAAAAATAAATAAAAATATAATTTTTTTTTTGAAATAAGAGGTTAAAATATATACGATTCGTAAGCTTTGCAGATGCGAAAAATCTATACGATTTTGAACTTGCGACATTGGTGTCGATCGACATCCATCCTCAGTGCCGGCTGACACCAGAGCCAATTCTCGAAATTTCGAATGTTAACGGACCAAAATCGACCGAGATTGATATAGAAGAAATGGTATCCAACGTCAGTGTCCATCAATACCCACCTAGTGTCATTGACGATTTTCAAATGTTAACAGATCGAACCGATCGAAGTCAACAAAGAAAATTTGGTGTCGACCAAAAAGACTAGTGTCGATCGATACTCGTCTTTCTTTTTTTCCTTTCTGATTTTCTTTTTCTAGAAAAACAAAAATAATTTAAAATAGTTGGGGTTAAAATGATAATTGCACATGTGGTTTAATGAAACGAAGCTATATATAGATCCACAGAAGATATTTGAGTGTAAGTGTTAATCAATTTTAGGAATAAATGAAATTAAATGAATAAAATAAATTATTTTTTTTTTTTAAAAAAAAAAGATAATTATTTTATTCCATTCCACTTATCCTTTCATTCATAGACTTTTTCATTTTGAATAATTTCTAATGTTGTTTACAATTTTCTTCTTTATTCAACAAATATGTGTGGAATTAAATTTTTTTGTTCATCTATATAATTGGTAACTTATTTATAGAATTAACATGAATGATCAATTCCACATTATTCTATTCATAAAAAAGTATTCCAGTTGCAGCCTTTGTGATCTGATTTTTAATTTTAAAGGTATCCTAGCCATTGATCTCACATGCTCTCGTGTGATTATTAGCTTGATCTCAAAAATGTTTCTAGTCATAGTAATTACAATTCTAGGATTGAATTGACTATTTTAGACCATAAAAACTCATTAACAAGCTTAAAATGTACTACCATTGTTTGAATATTCGTTAGTCGGACGGTCGGTACTATGACAAAATTAGTCAGTGTAGCAGAAAAATCGGGGATTAAATGAGATTTACGCGGAGCAGAGTTTTTACTATTTTGTGTATGTATAAGTATATAAATTAAATGTTTCCATTTGAACATTAATTAAATCGTAGCTCAGCGGCTAAGTTTACAGTTCACGGGTCCGAACCCCATTTTGTTAAATTTTTGACTATTTTAAGTTTTCATTTAATGCGGCGAAATAACGAGTGTACCCTCGTCTTCAACATCTATTTATCTCCTGCAAAAAGTTTTTAAATCCGTCGACTGCCAAATTTTTTCAGAGATTAGCATTTTTAACTTGTTTTTATGTATTTTACACCCAAATATGACAAATCTATAGCCAAATACTCGATTTATAACTCAAAATTAAGAAAATGATTTTTTCAGATTCGATTTTTTGGACCGATTTACGTAATTTCGGTGGTGAATCGCCGCCGAACACCTCACCGGCGATTAAACGGGCCTCAACGGCGCGTTTTCGAACATGGTGTACTACTAACCATCGTCACATTTGACGTTTTTACTTAATTATTTATTTTCTTGTAAAATAAAAGTACGTCATTGAATAAAAATAAAGAAGAATCACTAAACTAATTAAGGTTTAATTTAACCTATGTTGGTTTAAGTAATCAACAATTGCCAACAAAAAAGTAGTCAATCAATACTTAAATGTTGAATTGCATCTCCTGGCGTTGACATCTCAGCATCCGTGTTTCCTGAGATGTTGACATCTGTCTTAATGAAAAAAATATAAGCCAATCAAATTAAAACATTATGCTGACATGTATCCACCTGTGTAAAAAAAAAGATACAAACGAGTTAACCTAAAATTTTATTCATCTCTTTCACCGACTTTTGTTCTCTCTCTTGCTTTCTATATCTCTCTCTCTCTATTTCGTCTGGAAAAAACACCCATCTCTCCTTACACTCACAATTACCATCCTCTCTTCTTCACCAACCCGATTCTGTTCCGAGATTGAACTTCGATTCCCTAAATTCTCTTCCTTTTCCGGAAAAGAAAACAATCTGAGAAATGGGTGCCAAAGGAGAAGGAGTGTCTCTTGAATTCACTCCGACGTGGGTCGTCGCCAGAGTTTGTACAGTCATCGTTGCGATTTCTCTGGTGGTGGAGCGTTTGCTTCACCATTTCGGTACTGTTCTTAAGAAGAAGAAGAAGCAAAAACCCCTTTTCGAAGCCCTTCAAAAGGTTAAAGAAGGTACCCAAAAAAAATTCAACCTTTTTTATTTTTCTTCGTTAGTGGGTTCCACGGATCTTTTAGGGAACAGTGATTCATAGTTTCAATCGAAATCTACAAATAAATTACAGATTATATGTAGTTTGAGTCGTCAAAGTTTTAATCTTTGGCTCAAATTTTGTGGATGTATGATAAATATTTTTGGGGGAATTTGCAGAGTTGATGTTGTTAGGGTTCATATCTTTGTTCATGACGGTAACTCAAGGATTCATCTCTAAGTTCTGTAACTGAGTTAACAAAGGATAGATATCCGAGGACAAGGCTGCTTTCGTGTCTCTGCTTAGTTGTCATATACAACACTTCTCCGTCTTATTTCCTAAACATGGGAACCAAGTCAAGTTCGATAACTACTCTGCTCGAGCTTCTTAACGAGCCTGGTCAATCTGGAGATGATGCTGCCTTTGGTTTATCTTCTCTGATCACGGAAAAAGAGGAGTTACAGAAATTAGCTTACGAGGCCAACGCAATCAAGAATATTGTTGACATCTTGAAGACAGGTAGTGAGCTCCAGCCTAAACGTCTTCAGGGCTTGTTTTTGTCTCTAGCTGAATTGTGTTCGAAGCTTGAGGATTGCAGGTGTAGCTTCCTATCATTGCAAGTGAGCTTCCACATTGCCATTTTCTGATTGGATATCCAGATAGTTTAGTATTTTAGTTCTTCTACTGTGCTGAATTTGTCTTTGTTTCCTTCTACTAGGTGTTAGATCCGCTGATCAATGCGCTTAGACACAAAAACGCTGATGTAAGAACTGCAGCGTGCATTTGCCTTAGAAACGCTGCTAGGTCAATCAAGGTTTGTTAACATCCTATACATTGCGAATGCTTTTGATATTTTCAGCTGCTTTGTATTAAATGGTAAGCCCCTGAGACATGTCATTTAGAATTTGAGTGCATGATGTTTTACCACCGAGCATGTTATGCTTCCTTTGGTTCAGTTATTGCATGATCCATCGTCCTTTGTCCAGGTAAATTGTCACATTTCCTTGACTTCATTTCTGGTGTGATGCAAATGGCAGAACCGGCTTGAATGTATATATATTAACCATATATCGTTGACCAGGCTGCAGATTTTGGTGCTCTGAGCAATATAGTATTGGATTTTTCATCATCTAAGTCGACATTTATAGAGTATGGAGGGATAAAACAGCTTATTGAATTATCAAAATCAATGGATCCAAACGCTCGGTGTAGCGCTTTACGGTCTTTGAGGAACCTCATGTTCCTGGCAGACCATAAGCGTAAAGAACTCTTTTATTCAGACGTCAAGGCTCCATGATTTGCTTCCCTTATCAGTGGTAAATCATTCTACAGTGTCCTCTAACCAAAAAAATCTTATGATTCATCTTATGCTCAACTAACAGCAAACAAAACCCATTCTCTTCAGATCTCGAGCCCCATTTACAAGAGCAAGCTTTGGCCCTCCTTCGTAATCTTGTTGATGGAATTATCAACTCCATTGAGTTTGTATTTGATGAAGATGTTCTTATCTTAGATACTGACAGTATCTAAGATATGGACTTGTCCATGACCGGTCCATAATGTATTGGACATGGACAGTCATGTCCAATTAAGTGTATTAGACTGTCCATTGGACTGTCCATGTCCAAACGCGTCCGGTCCATTTTGTCCATGTCCATTTATGTCCATGTCCATTTTAGTCCATTAAAATATGGACTTGTCCATGACCGGTCCATAATGTATTGGACATGGACAGTCATGGACAGCCCGTCCATTTTGACAGCTCTAGATACTGTTGGAAGGCAACTGAGGAAAGCTCCACATCCCTATTGCATTCATTTGTGTCTATATAATGTGTTTTCATACTTAGAATAAAAAAGGAATGTCTACATAAAAACTTTAAAATAAACTTAGACATAATTATAATTCATTTAATCTATAAAACTATTTTTCTATGTAAAATCTCAAATAAATTGGCAAATTAAAATTCTAATAAAACTATTATTCCTTAATTACAGTTAAACAAATGAGCTGAACACATTATAAAGCTCATTAAGCATACTTACTAAGGGCTAAGGAAATCCAGCCCATTTTTTGTATATGATAACCTATAAAAATTAATCAAATTGGGTTGATACAAACTGTGCTCATTTTATTTGAGTGTTGGGTTTACTAAATAAATGAGTGATATGAGGTTTGACAAATGAAAATAATAATTAGCCGAGAAATGATATTCAAATTCAAAAATTTTTTGGCAACATATTCAAACTCTAATATTTTCTAGAGATAAAGGTTTAAGCCAATGATTTGGAGTAATGTTTTTTTTTTTTTAAAGATAGTCATCTTCCTCATTTAAAACCTAATATTCTAGTTGATCACATACCATTTTAAACTAATTAGACAAAAGATGTAGGACAAAGGAGGCATAATGAAACGATGAATAACATAAACGATAATCATGGAATACAAGAAAGAAGAAAAAGCAAAACACTTGAATATATCCATATACATACATTTTGGATTTAATTTTTATTCTTATTTTTCAAATAAGCAAAACACATGATTTTCAAAAATCTTTTAGCTCTTTCAGTTCATAAGTACTACATTACAACACTGTATATTTTTATTAGAAAATAAAACACAAAAAATTATTAAAAAATATATGATGCGTAGCGCAGATCAATACCTGGCATTATTAACAAATAGTATAATAAGATTGATCATTTAGGTGTGGACATTCTTTTGATCGAATGTCTTGCCTCTCATTAATAAAATGCAACGCTATAAGTGTTAGATTAGTTCTCTCTCTCTACCACATGGCATTTTTTTTTGACTCAACAACAACTTTCATTCACCAAACAAGCAAGTGATTACATCAATGTTTATCCTTTTCAAAGAAATGAATTAACCAATTTGGCATTAAAGAATACAACTTAGGAACATTGTTCTCAAAAGAGATAGCTTCCTTTGCTATTCCATCCGCCATTCCATTGCATTCTCTTCCCATGAAGCTAACCTTGTAATCTCCCATCTTACCAAGCATATGAAGACAATCATCAGTAAAGGTGTTCAAGATTGGGTAGCTTTCCTCCTGCTTAAGGGCTCTTACCATATTCAGAGAATCGGACTCGAAGATGATTTTATCATAGTTGAAACGGCTTAAGCATTGGATGGCCCATCTCATAGCTTAAGCTTCGTTTTCGATGGGAGAGTGTAACAGAGGTAGACTTCTTGCACCAACCCATAAGACTCTTCCATGATGATCCCGCAAAACCCAGCCAATACCACTCTTATTTCTCTGCTTATGCCATGCTCCATCCACATTACACTTCACCCAATCAAGTGGTGGAGGTTGCCATGAGTCTTGCTTCATTTGGCTCGGGTCCTTCTTGCTTATCCCATCCTGAGTCTCAACTCTGCTTTTCCACTCTTCCATATCCTCCACTGCCTTATCTAAAGTATCCCTGGCGTCATAGTCTTTGCCCTTTATTAGTAACTCATTCCTGTTCTTCCATAACCGCCAGAGAATCCAAGGGCTTAATCTACCTGTGTTATCATCAAACGGAAACTTTGGCTTCAAGGTCATGACTCTGTAGAAGTTTTCAAAGAGAGAGCTGCTCATTTCCCCTTTAGGCGGCGCTGGCAGTGGAGATATTGCCCATACGAGTCTGGCAAAAGGACATTGGAACATCACGTGATTGACTGTTTTATAATCCTATTGGCATCTTCCACATATTGGATCCTTGGCGAGATGTCTGTATTTTAATCTTTCAGCAACTGGCAACACATTAGCAAGACATCTCCACAGGAAATGTTGTAGTTTAGGGCTAGTGTCAGTTTTCCAAGCAATGTTAAAAGGGTTCTAGGCTCGGTTGATTCACCAGATGATCCTCATTACCCTGCTCTATAGAGGTAAGGACCCAGTAACCTGATTTAACGGAATAATGCCCTGTTCTACTAAAAATCCAGATATAGCAGTCTTGACTAATTATTCCACTGGGACGTATTCTTTCTATGCGTCTAGCCTCCTCAGCTCCAAACAGTTCTATCAAAAGATCTAAGTTCCATTCTCTCATATCCTGATTAAGAAGAGTGCTTACTGTTTTGAGAGAGGAGACTACCTTGCGGGTGTTTGGAGCAAGATTAGAGGAGACTGCTAGAACCGACCTTGCTGGCTTTATATCAACCCAAGGATCTTCCCAGATATTGGTATCATTCCCATTCCCAATGATGCGTCTGGCTCCCTTCTTGATAAGCTCCTTAGCTTTAAATATGCTTCTCCAAGCATAGGATGGTCTGGATCCTAATGTAGCATTGAGCGGGTTTGTGTTGTGGAAGTATCTAGCTTTGAAGATTATGGCTAATAATGAGTGAGGCTGAGTTAGCATTCTCCGGAGTTGCTTTCCAAGCAAGGCAGTGTTATAGGCCTCAATGTCTTTAAATCCTAGACCACCTTCTTTTTTAGCCTTGCTCAAACTCTTCCAATCTTTCCAATGCATTCCTCTTTTATCCTTTGAATTTTTCCACCAGAAGTCTGCCATAAGTCCAGCTATTTGTTTGCAGATTGACTTTGGAAGGAGGAAACATGACATTGTGTATGTTGGTAATGCCATGGCAACCGCTTTGAGTAAGATTTCCTTCCCAGCAGGAGATAAGAACTTGTTTTGCCAGCCATATATCCGTTGCTGCATTTTCTCCTTGATATAGCTTAGGATTGATACCTTGGCGCCACCAAAGGATTCAGGGAGACCCAGGTAAAGTCCATCTCCTCCTTCCTGTTGAATGTTTAGCTTCCTTTTTATCCCATTCCTCTGGTGATCCAGGATTAATTTTTCGAAGTAAACACTCGACTTTTGATAGTTGATCCTTTGTCCGGATGCTAAGCTGTATTTCTCCAAGATTGCTAGTAGTGAACTCAATTACTCCTCATTACCTTTACAGTAAAACATACTATCATCAGCAAATAGCAAGTGCGTGATCGGAGGCGCTCTTCTAGCAACTTTTAAGCCTGTTAGCTTCTTCTCCTTCTCAACCTTCATGAGCATTCTAACCAATAATTCAGTGCACAAAACAAAGAGATATGGGGACATGGGGTCCCCTTGTCGTATGCCACGCGAAGGCTTAATGCTTCCATAAGGCTGCCCGTGTATCAGCAATTGATAGGTTACTGCTGAGACGCAACTCATAATCAGCTTAGTCCATCTCTGATCAAAACCAAGCATCTCCATAGATTTAGCAAGGAAATTCCACTCAACACGGTCAAAGGCCTTTGATAGATCCGTTTTGACAGCAATAAATTCTTCAGCACACTTGTTTTTTGATTTAAGAGCGTGAAGTAACTCATGTGCCATTAGAATATTATCCGTGATGAGCCTTCCTTTGATGAAAGCAGCTTGAGTTTCAGAAATCAGATGTGGGAGCACTTTCTCAGTCGGCTTGCTAGAACCTTTGCAATGATTTTATAAATCACATTGCTCAAACTTATTGGCCGGAACTCAGACATCCTGACAGATTTTGTTTTCTTGGGAATCAGGCATATATTAGTACAATTGATCTCTTCATCAAGCTTC
The DNA here is from genome assembly GCA_030180135.1 of Orychophragmus violaceus. Taxonomy (NCBI): domain Eukaryota; kingdom Viridiplantae; phylum Streptophyta; class Magnoliopsida; order Brassicales; family Brassicaceae; genus Orychophragmus; species Orychophragmus violaceus. The sequence goes on from CM058229.1 coordinate 77,452,236, forward strand.
CCTGAATCAAAGAAGTTCCTTACAATCTGAAATACATCTTCACCTACGTCTCCCCAGAATTGCTGAAAGAAATAACCATTAAGACCATCAGGGCCCGGACACTTTGAAGGATTTATTCCAAAGACCGCTTGTCGGACCTCCTCCCTTGTAACTTGTTTCAACAGTTCATGGTTCTGAGTAGTTGTAAGCAATGGTCCATCAGTAAAGTCCAGGTCCTCACTGCTTAGACAGATCCCAACATCTTCAAATCCAAATAATTTTTTGAAATAATCTTCAGCAACTCTTCCAAGGTCCGCTTCAGCTAACCATTCTCTTCCTTCATCATCAATAAGACTTTGTATCCTGTTCTGAGCTCTCCTATTTTTAGTAGCTGCGTGGTAAACCTTGGTGTTTTTGTCCCCATTGTTTAGCCAAGATATTCTGCTTTTTAACTGCCAGAATGACTCCTCGTTCTTATATTCTAAATTGAGTTCCTTTTTCATCCTAGATATCTCCTGTGAGTTATGCTGGGGTTGTCTTGTTGCCATGTCAATCTGATGGGATAGCTCCTGGATTCTCTTTGCAGAATTAGTCTTGTTCCTTCTTTTCCAGCCAGAGATGACCTTCCTGCAGTCCCGGATTTTCTCAAACATGGATCTCTGTCTACCTGATTCCTTGTTCCATTCTCCAGCAACTAGCTTTCGGAAATACTCATTTTGAGTGAGTCTGTGATCATATTTGAAGCTGGCTCTTTTTCTCATTTTATCACCAAAGAAGCTAGTGATTAAGGGACTATGATCCGAGTTAACTCGTTGGAGATAAGATGCAGTCGCTTGAGGAAAGCTTTCCATCCAGACGTGGTTGGCTACAGTCCTATCTAGCCGGCACTGAACCAGTTCCTCATTCCTTATACCATACCATGATAACTGGTGACCAGAATGTTTAATTTCCCAAAGGACGCAACATAGCAACATTTGCTTGAATTCTGAGCTTTCTTCCTCATTTCTTATTCTACCTCCCTTCTTCTCACTTGGATCCAACAGCTCATTAAAATCTCCAGACAATAGCCATGGCCCTTTTCTTTCCAAACCAATTCTTGAAAGACGTTCCCACACTCTACCTCTGAATTTCTTAACTGGATCCCCATAGACACAAGTTAAGTAGAATTCCTTGTCCTCCCATATGACTTTTGTGTCTATCATCCTTTTATTTGCATGAATTATTTGTACTGAACATGATTCTTTCCACAACAAGGCCAGTCCACCACTCTTCCCTGTTGGCTCTACTGTATGCAGATTAAAAAATCCTAACTGATCCACAATATCTTCCAAAACTCTTCTCCTGTTTTTGGTCTCACGGAGGAATATTATCTCAGGACAATATTGTCCATGTATTGCCTTCAGATGTCGAACTATAGGGGTATTCCCCACCCCCTGACAGTTCCAGCTTAGTATCCTCATTGGGTGATCGAAGGGTTGGTATTAACCATCAACCCTTCTTTCAAAATGATACCATCATCACCAGCCTCATTAGAAGCAGAGTGAATCAAGTTTTGAGCTGCCAAACCGGCAGAGTGAGCTGCTATATTAGCAGAATGAGCTGCAATGTTAGCAGATTGTTGAGTCTTTTCAAGCCTCGAGAAGACAGACGGTGACGCTTTCTTACTGTCTGATGAGCTCTTCCTAGATTTCTTGGCATTCCTTTCATCACTGTTACTTAATCTTCTTTTCTTCTGCGTTGACAAGGTATGTGGCTGTGACTTTGGAGAACCTATACTTAGTCTTTCAAAGACGTTTTTGTCTGAACTTCCTGGTTTATCAGAAGAAAACTCTTTCTGGGATCCAGAGTTACTCTTTGGAGAGCTAAGTCTCTGAAAGACTGAAATGCCCGGTGCTTCCTTACTTCTTAGAAGAATTTCCCCCCTCTGAAGATTTTTGCTCAACCATTTTTTACCTCCGCTGAGATGAATGAATGGAATCACCATTACTTGCTGAGCTTCCTCCATCAGATACCTTGCAAGAAGCTTGAATTTCCTTTTTTCCAAACTTGATTAGTATTGTAGTTGATGGCTTTAGAGTTGCGCCAAGAGAGACGCTCCTTAGCACCTTTTCTTTGCTGACCTTCTTTATCAGATTGCTTTGCCCTATCCCGCTTTCCTATATCCTGATTTTTAGAGCTAGTGCCTCTGATTTCAATTTCCTTCCCTTTCTTGTTTGAGTGAGAAGTTATTGACGCTTTACTCTTCTCTTTGGCAGTAACACTTGTTCTCCCCATTTCAGCCTCTACAGGGATTTGGAAAGGGCATACTTTTTGGTCGTGAGTTAATCTCTTGCAAAGGAAGCAGACTTTGAGTAGCTTCTCATACTCCAACTCAGTCTGAATTCTCTCTCCAGTCTTGAAGTTTGCAACTCTTCTGAATTGCAGGGGCTCATCTACCTTAAGCCAAACATGAGCCCTAATGTACTCCAGAGAATCCGACTTCTGCGCGTGCAACTCCACGTCGTTGATTCTACCCAGAGGCGAGATTCAGCTGTCGACTACTTGGCGTTTTAGAAGGTGGATTGGAAGGCCTCGGATGCGAATCCAGAATGGAATCAGGTTAGCAAAGTTTGGACCTGGGTTTGGAGTCCATTGATCTAGAGCAACCATTCAACCATTAACGAACCATGGACCCTTAGTAAGTACAAAGTTTAGGTCTCTCTCGCATTCGACGATAAACTGAGCCTGTCTTTCCCCAACTCCTCTTCCTTTAACTCTATCTTCCAGTCCCCAGATCGGAGGGAGTGCTTTGACCAGTCCCCCAACCTTATGCGCCGCCGGGTTGAGGCAGCGGACAATGATACTCAAGGAGTTTTCTTCGATGAGACCTTCAATCTCCAGATCTGGAATTTCAACTTCCTCACCTTCATCTTCAAGCAGATTTCTTTCCTTGAGTTCCTCCATGAGCGAGGGCTCTTTTTTCTTCTTCTTGTGATACATCTTGAAGGTCGGTTCTATCTATCCAGAGAGCTTCGCAGTCCAGATGAGGATGAGAGAATGAAATAAAGAGCAAGCCACCAAAGCCTAATGAGCAGCGATAGAAACAGAAGCTATTGCTGAATGAGATTTGGATTCAGATCTGGAAGGAAAAGGTTCGACGCTGCTCGCAGCCTAAAACCCTAATCGCCGCCGCTCTCATTTTTTTCAGATGGCTTTGCATTTTGTTTTTCTACCACATGGCATTTATGGTTGGAGTTCTTGGAGTTTGACAATCATCACATAAATATAATCTTTTATTTTTATTTATTTATTCTTTAATTTATTATTTGGTTTTTAATGTAAATTATTAATACTACTAAAAAATTAGAGTCAAAATAAAACTAACATTTATTTCATATGTTATTTACAGATTATGCCACTGGAGTTATAAGGGTATTTTTAATTCTCATTAAAGGTAAATTGGGGTTTTTTGAAATTAGACTTGCACTAAAAATACGGATCTGGATCAAAAAAATTTATCACACGCGGATCTTTTATATTTTTAATCTTAGCTCGTAAGTTTTTAAAAACTAATCATAACCGTCCAATTAAAATCAGTACTATTAGTCAAAAAGACATGCTGGATCGTTCATATATCCTAACAAATGGGATAAAACCTGTACGTTGATATTATTAACAATGAACTATATTAAATCATATTTTGCATCAAAAATTGGAAGATTCATCCAAAGTATTGCAAAGAAGGGGGGGGAATATTGGGCGATTCATCAGAACTATTTTCCAATGAAGAATAAGTGGTTCCCGGAGGGGAAGCCTCTGGCCTTCTCTCCGCCGTCTGCCTCCACTCCTTGTGACAGTCATCTTCGGCCACCACCTATCCCTCCTGATCCTCCAGATCCTTCTCTTGCTTTGGATCTCTTTCCTCCTCTGTTGGTTCCTCCTACTAAGGCTTCTACTGTTGAGCCTTCTCCTGTTAAGGTTTCTACTGTTGAGCTACAGTCCTCGTTTGCCATGGATGAAGACTCTATCTCTTCTATGGCTTCTAACCAAGCTAATACTACTGCGGATCTGTTGGTGGGAAAAGGCCATCCATTGGCTTATACAACAAAATCTGCTGTCACTTCTGGATCTAGATCTGGAGCTACAGTGCATAAAAAATACACTATTCTCAATTCTAAGAACTCTTCTCCTCTCGTACTAATGGAGCGGCTGGTAAGGCTTTACCGGTTACCCCTGTTTGTCAGGTGGATTCTGATGGTGGTCTTACAAGTGGTCCTGAGAATCATCATCCTCTATCTGGTACTGGCCCCAAGGGCCCTTCTGTTCCCTTCAGTAATATTGGTCCCTCCACATCTACTGCTCCTCCTAGAGAGGTCCCTACTGGTGCTCCTGCTTTTCATGCTGGTCAGTACAAGAAAAATGCTTCTATTCCTTTGGTTGATAAAATAAGGAAACAAATAGAAAGAAGCCTTACTCGTCAGGGACCAGCTTTATTCAACTCAGCAGGTAATCCTACTGTTGTCATTCATGAAGCTGTGTATCAGAGAGGAGCTGAGCTCCATAAAGAATACCTTAACTACTACTTTTGTGGCCGTGCTCCTCCCTACAAGCAGATATTATTAATTACATGTGGGGTAAAGGGAAGCATATTGAAATACACACCAACTTGCTGGCTGGTCAATTCAATGATTGTCAGGGTCCCAAATGACTTTATTAGGGAAAAAATTCTAGAGAAATGTATCTGGTACATTGGAGATTCCATGTTCTATGTTCACCAATGGGGCTCACATCATACTGCTTCCTCTCCTCCTCTAACTGCCATTCCCATCTGGGCCCACTTACGAAATGTCCCTCTTGACCTTCGTTCTTTAGAGGGTCTTGGATGGGTTGCAGGTGCTTTGGGAGAGCCGAAAGAAACGGATGATTTTACTATAAATATGGTTAGCCTTGTTTTGTCTCATGTAAAGTTCGAGGTTGATTTGTCAAAGACCTTACCTCGTACTATTGAACTGCCAAGAAATGGTGGAAAGGTGGCTATTGTTGAGGTGGATTATCCATGGCTCCCTCCCACATGTGCTAACTGTCGGGAACTAGGGCATATTGCTAAGAACTGCCTCTTGCAGCACAAGGATCAAACTACTCAGTCTCCTTTACATAACATGGGTGTGCCGGCTCATGAGACTCCTTCTAGTCCCCCTCTTCCTGCTGACTGCACTGGCTCCATTGCTTCTGATGTTCTTATGCCTAATATTGAGAATGCTTCAAGTGCTGGGACTGGTAAAAGTAGCCCAGACCTTGTAAAATCTATTGATATTGCTCAAGAGGTTTCACAGACTCAGGATTCTCCTCAAATTATTCTTAGCAAGGACCATCAAACTGTTAAACAGCACCATGACTCTGTGGCTAATCCTCCTACCTCTAGTATCACGTTTGGTAGTTACTCCCCTGATATTTTGAAGAAGTGTGTTGTTAATCAGCCTGCTGTAGAGATGGGTGTTTCTCTCACGGATTCTGTTGGCCTTCTAAGTAACTCTTTGCAAGATGCTTTCTCCTCTCCAACTAAAGGTCCTGCAGATGCTTCTCTTATTAGTGAGCCCTCTACTGGCTCCTCTTCATCTCCTGATCCATGGAGTATCCCAGGGAGTATTAAAAGGTGGGAGACTATATACTCTCTAAACCCTCTTGATGTCCCTTATGTAGTAGCTCTGCCTGCTACCATTACTCCGTCAGGGTTACCTTACCCTCACAACCCTCTTCAGGAGTGTGCCTTATCTGCGATTCCCAGGAAATTCAAGCCCCCTCTCCCTGCTCCTATGAAGCCCCCACTTGCTTCTGCTGACGCCTTGAGCCCTAAGGCTCTTGCTCCCTCAGTTGTTGATATTGATGCTCACTCTCAAGGTACTGGCTCTCTGAATCATATCTCTGAAGTGTTGCAGCCTGATTTGTCAGGATCTCATGTTTTGATTGATGATCACCATGTCCACTTGGACGCTTCTCTTGATGGGTCTCTCTCCTCCTTAGGGGAGCCTCCTCATCACCTATGAGTATAAAACAGTTTTTTGGAATGTTAGAGGACTAAATGACTCTAGCAAGCACCTACCTTTTGCTAACTGGTTGTTTGCCCATCAACCTTGTTTTGGTGCTATTTTGGAATCGCATATTAAAGCTAATAATTTGGATCTTATTATGTCTAAAGTCTGTAGGGATTGGAGTTTTACCTCTAATCACGCCTCTGATGAAGTTGGTCGTATTATCCTTATTTGGAAGGCCCCGACTCACTGTCGTCTCCTCCACCAAACTAGACAATCTCTCACCTGTGAAGTTACTATTGGTACTTCAGAGCAGTTTATCTTCACAGCCATCTATGCCTGCAACACTGCATCTGAGAGGTCAGACCTTTGGGTTGATTTAATCAATACTTGTAATGCTCTCTCTCTTGAGAACAAACCTTGGCTAGTGGGAGGAGATTTAAATCAAATTCTTCATCCTGCTGAACATTCCTCTATGGATGTGGTTGCTCTTGATAGTGGTATGTGTGAGCTAAGAGACACCCTCCATCAAACTGGTCTCTTTGACCTGAGGTACCAAGGTCCTACTCACTCCTGGTCTAATATGCAGCCTCTGTCTCCTCTAGCAAAGAAACTAGATCGTCTGTTAGTTAATAGCCATTGGATTGACAAATAGCCAAACAGTGTTGCTTCTTACCTTGCTCCTGAGTTCTCGGATCACTGTCCTTGCCTCACTGATTTCTCTTTTCAGCTCCCTTAGGCAGGTACTAGGCCTTTTAAGTTCTTTAACTACTTAACAAAGCATCCGGATTTCCTCTCTGTTGTGAATGATTCTTGGAATCTTCTTGGTGCTCCTGCTGCTGACCTTTCTCAACTTTGTTGGAAACTGAAGCAAATAAAGAAAGACCTGAGGCAATTAAACAAAAACAACTTCTCAAAGATTCAGGAAAGGGTCACTGGAACTTATCTTGATCTGCAGAGGGTACAATGTGATGCTCTTAGTAACCCTTCACAAGTTCTTTATGAAGATGTAAGGGTTCTGCATGATAAGTGGATGTTCCTAAGGCTAATTGAAGAAAGTTACTTCAGGCAAAAATCTAGGATAAACTTCCTAAAAGAAGGTGACTTCAATACCACTTACTTCCAGAGAATTGCTCAAGTCCGTGCTGGTTATAACACCATAAGGTCCTTCCTCCTTTCAAATGGCACATTGCTGCTTGATCCTATTGACATGAGCAATCTGGCTATAAAGCACTTCACTACTATCTTGGCTCCCTCTATTGGTACAGTCTATAATAACTCCTTGGATTGGTTCAGAATCATCAATGCTTTTCGTTGCTCCACTGATTTCCAGTCGACTATGATCAGAATGCCTTCTCATGTGGAAATTAAAAAATTTATGTTCAGGTTAAACTCCAGCAAAGCTCCTGGCCCTGATGGGCTTTCTGCAGGTTTTTTCAAAGATACTTGGGGACTTATTGGGGAAGAAGTTACTGTGGCAGTGTTAAAGTTTTTTGATTCAGGTTTCCTGCCTGCTAATGCCAATGCTACAATCCTAGCCCTTGTTCCTAAATTCCCAGGAGAAAGCTCTATTGGAGAGTATAAACCTATATCTTGTCTCAATACAATCTACAAAGTCATTTCTAAGCTTTTGGTGGTGAGGTTAAAGCCAATGCTTACTGACCTGATTCTTCCAAATCAGACAACCTTCATTAAAGGTTGTCTCCTCCTTGAGAACACTGTCCTTGCTGCTGAAATTGTAAATGGTTATCACAAGGACAAGGAACCTAAACGTATTACTATCAAAGTGGATATAGCAAAGGCCTTTGACACTGTGAATTGGGACTTTCTTCTTACCTGCTTAAGAAGTCTGAATGTCCCTGCAAAGTACATTCGTTGGATTGAGGCATGTGTGTGCACTCCTAGTTTCAATGTGGGCTACAATGGCAGGATTCATGGCAATTTCAAAGGAACCCGTGGTTTGAGGCAGGGAGACCCTTTTTCCCCTTATCTCTTTGCCATTGTGATGAACTGCTTGTCCTCTCTTCTTAACAATGTTGCAGCAATGAATTTAACTGGTTATCATAACAAGTGTGAGGATTCAAAACTCACTCACTTATGTTTTGCTGACGACCTTCTTATCTTTATTGATGGGAGTCTGAAATCTGTCCAAGGTATGCTCCAAGTGTTGCGACAGTTTGAAACTCTCTCTAGCCTGGCTATTAGCATCAACAAGACAAGTTTTTTCTCCTCTGGTCTATCTCCTCAGGAAATCTCGGCTATCTCTGTTTCCACTGGTCTTTCCCATGCCCAGCTCCCAATAAGATACCTTGGAGTTCCTCTCTGCACCAAGAAACTGACAATGAGCAACTGTGAGCCTCTTTTGAATCAAATAAAGTTAAAAATATCAACTTGGAGTGCTCGCTCTTTGTCTTTTGCAGGAAGATTAGTTATAATCAATACAGTTATTGCTGGTATTACAAATTTCGGGTGCTCCACATTCATTTTACCAAAGCAATGTATTAACAAGATTAATAGTCTCTGTGGGGCTTATTTATGGAAAGGAAACCTAGAAGGTCGGTCTACTGCTAGAGTTGCTTGGGAGACTGTTACAAAGCCAAAAAAGGAAGGGGGTCTAGGCATTAGAAACCTGCTGAGTTGGAACAAGGCTTGCACTATGAGACTTATTTGGCTCCTTTTCTTCAGGTCTGGATCTATCTGGGTGGCATGGTTTACTGAAGAAGTGCTCCAAGGATCCACTATGAACTACTGGTTTTTGGAAAAGAGAAGTGAGTATTCATGGCTAGCCAATAAGCTTCTCAAGCTTAAGACTGAGGCTTTTAAAAGAATAAAGATAACCATAGGGAATAGGCGTACCTCCTTGTTTTGGCGTCACAACTGGTCCCCTTTTGGCGACCTTCATCATTATCTTTCCACTACCAGCCATAATCTGCTTGGCATTCCCTTGAGAGCAACAATCCATGATGTGTATAATGATGGGAGATGGCTGCTCCGTCCTGCTAGAACTGATGCTCAATTAAATCTTTACACTTTCCTTACTACTATATCTATGACTAATGAAGAAGATGTGTGTGATTGGATTATAGATGGAAAATCTACTTCAAGGTTTTCAACAAGACATGTGTATAATGATATGAGACCTCGAGGAGATGAAGTACCGTGGGCAAAGGTGGTCTGGAATTCTCCTGGGATTCCGAGGCATAACTTCCTTTGCTGACTTTTTGTTCTTAACAGATGTCCAACTAGAGATCGTCTTCTCCAATGGGGGTTGTTAACTCCAGCTTCTTGCCTGCTTTGCAACTCTTCAATGGAGCCAAGAGACCACCTGTTATTTGATTGCTCCTTCTCCTGGAATATCTGGAACTGGGTTGCCAGTCGTTGTAGATTTACGTCGGTAAGAAACTGGTCTTCCTTGATGGCTTCCTTGCAAAACATTACCGGACCTAGATACATGCAAAGGCTTCTCCTCTTGGCCTGGCAATGCACGATTTATTGTCTATGGTCTGAAAGGAATGCTCGCCTGCATAGACAAGAGTTCAAATCGTTGGATTCGCTTCTCTTAATCATTGATTCAACAATTAGGAACCGTATTGCAAGCTTAAGGGATACTAACCCTAGATTATCTTCTTCGTTGCTGCAAGCGTGGTTTTCCACTTCTGTCTGATCTTGTGGGTCTGGCTTCTCTGGTATTCTGGTTTATCTTGCTCTCTGGTCTTTGGGCTCTCTGTTTCTCCTGGCTTCCCTGGTTTTCCTTTGGATTTCTGGTCTCTTGCTTGGTGATTCTCGGATCGCTTCCTCGCAGTCTTTGACTGCTCTACTTCTTAATCTGGCATCTCTGATGTGTGGCTCACTTCGCTCGATGGGGGGTTGAGTGATCACCACATCAGAGTTTGTCAGATCTCTGGTAAGAGGGTCTATTCGCTCATGGGGGGAGTTGATTGACCTTCTTCCTTGTCTTCTGGCTCTAACCATCGTTTGGCGTCTGTTACTTTGTATTTCCAATCTATCTCTTTTTGGGCTTTAATTTTTTTGGGCTTAGACTCGTTTTATATTGCTTTAGGGCTGTAAACTTTTGGGTCTTTAATTTTAATAGTAAAAAGTGTTTCAAAAAAAAAAACTATATTAAATCATAGCAAGTGTCAAAGTTTGGTAGACTGATAAACTTGGACGTCCTCTTACATGCACATTATTTCCTATAATCATACAATTCCATCAAGTTAGAAAATCATTAGCATGCTAAAAATGATTGGTATGATTGTATCTATAAAGGAACCATACATCCTTATGAAAATTGTATAATTCATCCTAACCGTCCAATTAAAATTAATATTATTAATTTGTGTTTATCATTGAACCGAACCATTAATATAATTGATTCTATTAACAAAACCAGGCATACCAACTTTATCCGAGAATCTTCATGTAAAATCAAAAATAACTTAACATTAAGTAACACAAATTTTAATGTGAAATATTACAATTTTAAAACGGACACCAATTATTAGAATATATTGGATAAATCTTTGAATATCTTAACAACCTATTCAAATGGTAAATATCTTATAAATATCACATAAAATTTAGTGAACAAGTAAAATCTACCGAGAATTTAGTTACCTTTTTTAAATAAAGTAGGAATGAAAATCTAACATATTTAGAACTCATCAACGGAAACAAGTACAACCATAAAAAATTACCTAAAACTTAACTAACAAATCTAAATCATTATAGTTATTAATATTATCTTAGGTAACAAGAAAACCCACGAGATATATATATTTAAACAAAATCATTCTATCATAACAAAAAGATTTGCAAGTCACAACTTTCGAATTGTGATATTTACTCAACCTCTATTTTAAATATTCATAGCAATATACTTTAGCCAATTATGATTATTAAAGTTTTCAAAACAAAATTTGCATGAGTTTAAAATATAAAAATATACTTTATTTGATAAAAATATAAAAATTAATTAATATTTATATTATTAAAATATACAATATCTCAAATTGTGGTTAATGTTTTTACGATTATAGTTTTTAACGGGTTGTTTTTTAAAATTTGCAAATTATTTATATGACTACAAAACGTATTAAAAAAATATTAGCTAATTTTTTTTTTTAATTATTAAATACAAATTTTACTCATTGAAAAACGGGTTACAAAGACGAATTAATAATTTTCAATTATATAAACATTAAAAATAAACTAAAAACCAATGAAAAAATATAAACAATGTTACAAAGATGAATTAATAATTTTTAATTATATACATTTAAAACCAATGAAAAATATAAACAAATTATGATGTTTCTACTTTTGTAAATATTTATTTATTAAAATATTAAAACACATAATAAATTTTGCTTATAAACAAAAATTATTCTACAAAATGTTATAGATATGTGTAATAGAGATTAAATTTATATTATATTACAACAGTTTGTTTTGAAGATGTTATAAAATTATTTCTAAAACCATGATCTTACGTTAGAATGCGGGTTATGATTCATAATGTGAAATCATGAATTTGATTTTTTATCTTTATGAAATAACTCCTCTCAAATAATATATATTTCATTTAAAAACATCAAAATCATTAACTTACGCTTTATAACACATACTAGATTTTGATCCGCGCTATGGAAGCGCGGATATATGTTTCTTTTTAAAATATTTATTTTGTCAATAATTTATATATATATTTAAAAAATATAAGTTAACTATTGAATATAATCTATTAAATGAATAATATGATGTTGTCTTAATTTGATGCAAAAATTTTGCGTGAATCATATGATGATACAGTGATATTTGTGCGGTGAATTTTTGAAACATTTTTTTTTTGATATTGGTTGTTGGTTATTGTTATTATTTTTGATCATTAATACAATGAGAGTATATTTATCTTCTAAGAATAATTAGTTTAACTAAATATTTTTTATTAAATATTAATAATAAAATTTGTTAATATTATAGAATATGAGGATTAGGAACGAATTGCGGAATTGAATTGTATAATTTAAGTTTGCTGTGTTAAATATCATTTTATTATAATTATAATATGCATATATCAGAATGGTGGTATAAAGTAATTAACATATATTAATTTTAAAATTCATTAATTATTTATCTATTTTCAAATTTATAAATAAATTATCAAACATATTTTAAAGGTGAACTAGATTTTGACCCGCGCTAAAGAAGCGCGGGTTTATGTTTTCATTCTTAGAATATATACTTTTATCTTAAATTTATATTTTTATAAATTAATTTCGTTACCTATTTCGTCTCCCATTAATTTTGTTACCTAGTGTCTGATCCGCGTTTAAGTGTTAACGCGGATTTATTCTTCTTTTTATTTAAATTTTTAGATTTAGTTGAACAATAATGTTAAAATATTTATCACTTTTTATTATATTACAATTTTTGTTGGTTGGGTTTAATTTTTTTATTATTATTGTCATGTTATGAATTAGTTTTTGTTTTGGTTTTTATGGTTTTTAACACTTTATATCGTTTTGTCAGTTTTTAGTGTTGTATTTTAGTTATTGAATTTATACCCGCACGCTAGTACAATATTATATATTACTTTCTTATTTTAATAATAATTTATTAATTTTAATGATTATATAATTTATAAAATAATTATGTATTAAATTATATAATTATATGTACCAATTGATTTAGTAACTTAATTATGCTTGATTTTATTTCTTTAAGTTAAATTTTAGTTAAGAATAATTTATAATATTTATTTTAATATTAATTTTAAAATTAATTATTATTTTACTAAATTTTTGAAAAAGATTTTTGTTAAATATGATTAGGATAGAAAAAGGAAAACAAAAGATATTATAAGATATTATGAATAAATCAAATATAAATTGTTTTACAGTTTTACCCTTAATGAAGAATACAATTCATAATAAAATCAAGGACAAATTTCGGAAACAACATTTATGTACCATGGTCAATATCCTGTTTTAATAGCGGGTCAGACCCGTGATTATAATTTAAATATTTTAAAATTTGATAAAACAACCCGTTAAGAAGTACAATCGTAAAAAACGTTTTTTACAAAATAAATAATTTATACCCGCACGCTAGTACATTATTATATACTACTTTCTTATTTTAATAATAATTTATTAATTTTAATGATTATATAATTTATAAAATAATTATGTATTAAATTATATAATTATATGTACCAATTGATTTAGTAACTTAATTATGCTTGATTTTATTTCTTTAAGTTAAATTTTAGTTAAGAATAATTTATAATATTTATTTTAATATTAATTTCGAAATTAATTATTATTTTTATTAAATTTTTGAAAAAGATTTTCGTTAGATATGATTATGATTGAAAAAAAAACAAAAGATATTATAAGATATTATGAATAAATCAAATATAAATTGTTTTACCGTTTTACCCTTAATGAAGGTTACAAATCCTAATAATATCAAGGATAAATTCCGAAAACAACATTTATGTACCATGGCAAACCTTCCTGTTTTAATAGAATAGATATAAGTTGATCCAATGCTTAATACTTTTGAAATTTTTATTTCACATATATGTTGTTCTATATTTAAAATACTCAATACTTTAGTCCTTCATATTTCAAAAGTTATATAATGTTTTAAATTATGTTTCCATTTTTTATCTCTAAAAACATAATATGTACATAAAATATATAATGAGGAGATGCAATCGACTTAATCTAGTTTGCAAGGTAATATCACCATAATCTTATGGTTTGCAACTAAGAAAGATTTAGTTTTGATTTCACATTGATATTATATTTCAAAGATTCTGGGAATCCCAACAGTTAGTTTAAGTTGCTATATCGTGTGTAGGAATTAATTTCGACATTACTAAAAAATAGGCATATTACTTTTTGTTTCCGGTTATTAATGTTTTCTAAATATTAGAAATAGTATATTAAAGTTATATCTATATTATTAAGAAGTGAAGGATTTCGGTATAATTTTTCTTAAATTTATATTTGTAATGATCTGTTAATAGTAGTTAAATCATACCGTAACAGAGAAGTATTGGATTATGCATATGGATGATCATGAAAAATTGTTCTTGGTGGAGTTTTGCTAATGTTGATTTTCATTTTTCGTCTATAGTGAAAGAAGTCTAAAAACAGTCCAATAAAGTTTATTAGCTATAACAACGACCATGTTGAACAATGCATTTAATTTTATAGTTCTTGTTTAATTACACTAATACAATGTTGTTGATCAGTTTGGTTTAGATGGTTAGTAACATATCATTTCCGTTTAATAAATTTAGAGATGTAAATAAAAGGACAGAATTTTGACCCAAAAAGGACACAAATTTTGGACGGACATGATTGCATACATATAAAATAAACGGTCAAGAAGATTTCATAGATACAACAGCGTATATGTATGTGGCTAAAGCATGTTCATGGAAATATTCTATCATGTGTTACTAAATTATTTTAATATCATCTATACTATTAAAACAGAAGTACAAAACAATTAATATCCTGATTTTTTTATTTATTTACAACCAAATGCCACTGGTTTTCTTCTTTATTTTTGCCAATTCATTAAGGTCTCTTTGGTAATTTGCCATGTATGTTCACATAACAAATTGATCGTAAGCTAACCAAATTTAATTCGCATGTTAACCAATTGATAACCTTGGTATATCACAGCATACTATCTAACGACCGGTTCTATTATTGACAGGTTATCGAAACATAACATATTCCATAACCGATCCTAACATAGAAAGATAACAACGCTTAACACAAAATCACGTATTCAATTCATCAACCCCAATACAACAAATATTGGTATACGTTATGGTGGTTGCGTCATGGTATATATTTTCTCCTTCATGATGATCAAATTTGTTAACCTACACAAATTTTTATAAATGATTAGCTTTACATAAACCACTAATGCACAATATCGACTAAACTGTCTTCTAAACCGATTAATTATTTCCTATTAATCTCGACTAACAAATCTAATATATTAAACAAAATATATACTCTATTAATGTATCAAGACACTTTCAGAAGTTTATATTCATAAACCGTTACAACCATATTTATTTTCCTAACATACAATAAATTTTACAATGTCGATTTTTTAGATATTTTAAACTAACCTAATTCGACTATAAGAATTTTAAAAAAATAACAATAATATCTTAACTTTACTAAATATACTCGATTTGAAGCTGTTAATAGTTATTCTGTTTATTTTCAACTAACAAACAATAAGATTTTTTGGTTAAAATTTCCAATTAATACTCTCATAAACTGCATTTAGTTAGCCTTATCCCGCCAGCCTTTTTAAAATAGGATTTAACTCAATGTATCAAGACTAAAAATCCATATTATTCATTATCAAATAAAGAAACAATATTTGTTGAAAGCATATTCGTATAGAATATCTTTAGGAGATATTCGAGTTGTATTTAGTTAATATCGGTAGTTTAATAAACCCTAGAACTCTATACACTATAAATAAGCATATAACCAATCGATTATTATCAATCACCCTTCACATAAACCCAACTTGCTAAACAGATGTCAACTTTTACAAATAAAACAACGGTTTTTACTGACATTGCAAATGTCAAACCCTTCAAAACTTGCTGGCGAATCCGATCCGTGTAAAGGTGCTTCACTCAAGAAAGAAATTATATGTTTAATTATATGTTTGTAAATATATAATTAGAATTCATTTATTTCATTTATTTCATACTTTGACTAAAATCGTATGTATTTCACCTAAAATATTTAGAACTCATTTATTTCATACTTTGATTAAATTTTCTTTTTTCTTATGAACAACCTTCCTCACGATATGGAATTTTACTGAACATCATTCATCCTAGACATGAGGAAGCAAGGTTATTTTTTGAGAATCGTTTGTTTTATTATGCATGCTTTCTTTTCCATTTTATTGTGTTTTTCATTTGTTATTTCGCAGGTTCTAAACCTAAAATTAATAAATCATTTTTTATTTATTTTAGACTATGTTATTTTATTTATGTAATAGTTAAAACTTATTAATCAAACAAATCTTCTTTACTAATCTAATTATCCAGCAACCTAAATCGTTCTATGCGTCAAATAAACAAATTTAGACCAAGTTGCAAACCTTATTATTTTCCATAGAAATGGTTCGAATTTGTAATCACTTCCACCTCTGCATTTGAGATAACAATCGAGGTTTGTCCAAGAATACCATAACCTGTCCAAAAATACAATAACGATTTTTTTTTTAACAATAGACTAAAAAATATACTTAGAAAATGTGCAATCTTAGAAGAATTCCAATTTGACAATTTTTTTGAAAAATTAACAATTTTGAAGCAATATAATAAAACAGTTTAGGTCACTTAACCATAAAATATTTGTCAATTATATAATAAACCAATAATATTGAAAATTTAAAATTATAAAATACAATATATGTGTTTTGATATTATAACAAAACCAAATAATTAGAATAAATAGTAAGATAAACATGATAAAAATTACAAATAATATAAACAAAAATATTATTAATAAAAATAATAATCAAAAAATATTCCGCGTTCAGCGCAGACCAAATTATATTGAACCTCAACAGTAGTTTTTATTATCACTACTCTTTTTTTGACAATTCCGAATGAACACAAAAAGATTTGGGTTTTGTGATCGCTATTATGCATGCCTAATAACATCATTGTATATCATAAGGTATTTTACTTTTATTTTATCAAAAATATATATATGGAGAAGTAAAAAAATAAAAAAATTTCTTTTATTTATCAAATAGAGAAAATCTTATCAAAACTTTCAAAAGTTTCTAACAACAATAATTAAAATATTAGTTTTTAGTTTTTGCTTCAAGTCTTTTTGTAAATTAAACATCTTTATTGTTCTTTTTATGTTGTTAAACTAAATTCTGAAAATTAGTTACTTAAAAACAAAAATTAAATTTGGTTATCAATTGGTTAACATGCGAATTAAATTTGGTTAGCTTACGATCAATTTGTTATGTGAACATACATGGCAAATTACCAAAGAGACCTTAATGAATTGGCAAAAATAAAGAAGAAAACCAGTGGCATTTGGTTGTAAATAAATAAAAAAATCAGGATATTAATTGTTTTGTACTTCTGTTTTAATAGTATATATCACAGCATACTATCTAACGACCGGTTCTATTATTGACAGGTTATCGAAACATAACATATTCCATAACCGATCCTAACATAGAAAGATAACAACGCTTAACACAAAATCACGTATTCAATTCATCAACCCCAATACAACAAATATTGGTATACGTTATGGTGGTTGCGTCATGGTATATATTTTCTCCTTCATGATGATCAAATTTGTTAACCTACACAAATTTTTATAAATGATTAGCTTTACATAAACCACTAATGCACAATATCGACTAAACTGTCTTCTAAACCGATTAATTATTTCCTATTAATCTCGACTAACAAATCTAATATATTAAACAAAATATATACTCTATTAATGTATCAAGACACTTTCAGAAGTTTATATTCATAAACCGTTACAACCATATTTATTTTCCTAACATACAATAAATTTTACAATGTCGATTTTTTAGATATTTTAAACTAACCTAATTCGACTATAAGAATTTTAAAAAAATAACAATAATATCTTAACTTTACTAAATATACTCGATTTGAAGCTGTTAATAGTTATTCTGTTTATTTTCAACTAACAAACAATAAGATTTTTTGGTTAAAATTTCCAATTAATACTCTCATAAACTGCATTTAGTTAGCCTTATCCCGCCAGCCTTTTTAAAATAGGATTTAACTCAATGTATCAAGACTAAAAATCCATATTATTCATTATCAAATAAAGAAACAATATTTGTTGAAAGCATATTCGTATAGAATATCTTTAGGAGATATTCGAGTTGTATTTAGTTAATATCGGTAGTTTAATAAACCCTAGAACTCTATACACTATAAATAAGCATATAACCAATCGATTATTATCAATCACCCTTCACATAAACCCAACTTGCTAAACAGATGTCAACTTTTACAAATAAAACAACGGTTTTTACTGACATTGCAAATGTCAAACCCTTCAAAACTTGCTGGCGAATCCGATCCGTGTAAAGGTGCTTCACTCAAGAAAGAAATTATATGTTTAATTATATGTTTGTAAATATATAATTAGAATTCATTTATTTCATTTATTTCATACTTTGACTAAAATCGTATGTATTTCACCTAAAATATTTAGAACTCATTTATTTCATACTTTGATTAAATTTTCTTTTTTCTTATGAACAACCTTCCTCACGATATGGAATTTTACTGAACATCATTCATCCTAGACATGAGGAAGCAAGGTTATTTTTTGAGAATCGTTTGTTTTATTATGCATGCTTTCTTTTCCATTTTATTGTGTTTTTCATTTGTTATTTCGCAGGTTCTAAACCTAAAATTAATAAATCATTTTTTATTTATTTTAGACTATGTTATTTTATTTATGTAATAGTTAAAACTTATTAATCAAACAAATCTTCTTTACTAATCTAATTATCCAGCAACCTAAATCGTTCTATGCGTCAAATAAACAAATTTAGACCAAGTTGCAAACCTTATTATTTTCCATAGAAATGGTTCGAATTTGTAATCACTTCCACCTCTGCATTTGAGATAACAATCGAGGTTTGTCCAAGAATACCATAACCTGTCCAAAAATACAATAACGATTTTTTTTTTAACAATAGACTAAAAAATATACTTAGAAAATGTGCAATCTTAGAAGAATTCCAATTTGACAATTTTTTTGAAAAATTAACAATTTTGAAGCAATATAATAAAACAGTTTAGGTCACTTAACCATAAAATATTTGTCAATTATATAATAAACCAATAATATTGAAAATTTAAAATTATAAAATACAATATATGTGTTTTGATATTATAACAAAACCAAATAATTAGAATAAATAGTAAGATAAACATGATAAAAATTACAAATAATATAAACAAAAATATTATTAATAAAAATAATAATCAAAAAATATTCCGCGTTCAGCGCAGACCAAATTATATTGAACCTCAACAGTAGTTTTTATTATCACTACTCTTTTTTTGACAATTCCGAATGAACACAAAAAGATTTGGGTTTTGTGATCGCTATTATGCATGCCTAATAACATCATTGTATATCATAAGGTATTTTACTTTTATTTTATCAAAAATATATATATGGAGAAGTAAAAAAATAAAAAAATTTCTTTTATTTATCAAATAGAGAAAATCTTATCAAAACTTTCAAAAGTTTCTAACAACAATAATTAAAATATTAGTTTTTAGTTTTTGCTTCAAGTCTTTTTGTAAATTAAACATCTTTATTGTTCTTTTTATGTTGTTAAACTAAATTCTGAAAATTAGTTACTTAAAAACAAAAATTATAATCTATAAGATTTATTTTCAATTTTAACATATAAATTAATAATATAATAATGACATTTTATAATTTTACTATCTACTAATATTACAAAACAAATATAAACTATATAATAATAACATCACATAGACAACCAAATTGTCAACAAATTCCAAACACCACATCTACTTATAAAAATATATAAAATAGCACATATTATCATATATAAATATATTATATCCGTGCACGGATAAATGAGAACCATCATATTTTGAATATTTTGTCATAATATGCTCAATAATATACATTTGTATAAATCAAACATAATTTCAACCCATAATCTGATAATTTAGAAACTAAAATTGGATAGAAAATAGAAGGTTTTATTTCCAAGTAAATTAAAACTCATTTTTACAGTAAGTATAAAACTAATAAAGATAAATTTTATAAGTTTTTATACCAAATCTAAAAAAAGACATTCTAAACATAAAATAAAAATATACATAACAAATTACTTATATTTAAATTAATAATATATATTCACCACCATATTACACACGCTTTATATATTATACTAATTACTGCATAAAGATAAAAATATTCAAATCTTTAACAAACAACAATAGAATATGTGTTTTAAAATAATATAGACTACTTTTACAAATAAAAATCTACATGCTATAAAAAAAAATTATTCGTCCTTAGCGTGGATCATTATCATTTACAAAAGAAATAAAAAATAAACTATGTAAAACCTATATATATATATATTCAACATATCTCAAACATCTAAATTTAATATTAATAATATGTTATAAAAGTATAATCATTTACAAATATAATATTTATACACGAAAATATCAATAAACATCAAAACAAAATTATACCCGCCGATCGGCGGGTCAAAATCTAGTAATATCCTTAATGAACAAACAAAAAAAATCAAATAAAAGCAATGGCACAAAAAGTAATATTACACGTAAACACAAAGATAATTTCAGAAAAAGTCACCTGTTTTAATAGTATAGATTAAATAATTATAAACAAAATTATATTGAATAACTAAAAAAACTAAATTAATAATTTAAATTTTGTAAAGAAAAATATATCCGCGCTTTTGAAACGCGGATCAAAATCTAGTACATCCTTAAAAAAGATTTCTTTTGAACTTTTAAAAGAGACATTTTAAATAAACAACTATAATTTTATAAAAAAAAATACAATGAATTGCCATTATAGAAAAAACATCATTAAGGATAAACATCACTTTTACCCATTTGTCCGTTTTTTAGATTGGAATAATTAGTTTTATAGTATCTAGATAAGTACACCACATTCTTTTAAAAAATTAGTAAAAAATGCACAAATTTTTGCACCAACAAAATTTACGGATCTTAAATTATGTTTTTCTTTAACCAAAAACTTAAGCCAAACTGAACCCGACGATTAGAAAATCAGTGAAAAATCAGATTTTAGGAATTTATTATATTTTCTAAATTGAAAAATATATTTTTAATAATAATAAAAGTATTATAAAACATAAATATTCATAAATTTTGAATCACATTAAAATTGTTCACTAATGTATTCATATTTTATAATATATTGATAATTTCGTGCTTTTATAAAATATATAATAATTATTTTATAAAATTTTGAAATCTCTATGGACAAAACTTCAGGATTAACCGTAAATTCCTGCAATTTAGTAAACCACATCCGGTGATATTGGCAATTTAAAAAAAAAAAAAAAAAGATATTGGCAATTTTGTTTGCGTTAACGTAAAAACAACAACGTAAAATCGGGTCCTCTCTTAGTGCATGTTATAATCTTCGATAGCCTAGACTGCATAAGCCCACTGCAAATAAGGCCTGAAATTGCCTTAACCAAACCAGAACGTCAACCAAATCCCCAATTGAAAAACCTAGATCGAGAAGATCCCATCGTCGCTTTCGCCCAAACGTTCCTGGTTACAGAGTAGACAAGTGAGAGCCACAACTGCATTCTCGCACTTATTTCCCTGGATTTTGATCCTTACAAGAAGTAATCCTGTCTTTGATTGTCTGTTCAACTTGCTTCAGGAGAGTCTCCCGAGGACGGTGAATACCAACGGTGAAGACGGCCATTTCTTTCGTGCCACAGCTCATAGATTGTGGCTTGCCAAGCAAGAAGAGTGAGTTAATCTTTGTCTCTATTACCATTTCTTTCGTACCACTTGCTTTATGCTATTTCTTTTCACCAATTTTCTCATTTTCCTCTCTTTCGATTTTGTCGCCACTGTCATTCGCCTGGAAAGTCGAACTCGCGACTCACGAAGATGGATACAAAATCCCAAGATTCGGTAAATGGTTTCGTTTTCTCTCTTTGCTTTCATCGAATGGATTTGAATCTCTCTACTTCTTCTGCGGCCAAGTTCTGTTAATGAAATCAGTTACCTATCATTCACGAGTCTAAGATATTTCTGTCTTCATTGTGATGTTTATATGATTTTCATCGAGGGACTTCATTAGGTTTATGAGGGTTGAGGGTTAGGATTTGATTTTCTTCTTGATTGATCTTTTTAGGTTGAAGAACGACCACAATCCGTTGAAGAAGCCTGGGAAATTGACAGATCTGCTCTTGTAGTTGAAAAGAATTTGGAAAAGGATCTGTAAGAATCAAATTGCTTTATCTATGAGACTATGACTATGCGATTTCTTAAATTATCATGTGACAATTTTTTGGTATTCCTGCAGGTTTTCAGGAAAATATAAAGATATGGAAGTTTCTATCAAATTTCTAAAATACTCAGAAATTTGCAAACTAAAGAAATTTGCTGAAACAAGGTATGTTTTTTTTTTATTGTTATATCATTATTACATTCCTTTTTGTAACTTTTATTTTGTTATGAGTAGGGAATTGTCACATCCAAATTTGATTCAAATCATAGGGATTTGCACAAAGCTGATGAATCATCTAGTGATATTTGGTGAGAACTTTTTTGAAACAAATTTGATACACTGCACCATACAAATTTGTATCGAAATTTGATACAAATCATAGTGATATGCAGTGATACAAATTTGATACAAACATGACTTTTATTATTAGGTTTCTTCTTTTACGACATAAGATTCTTTTCTCTTTTTTGTTTGCCAGAGCCTGTTTCTGGGTCACTTCACAAAGCTATCCACATCGATCACATCAGATTCAATCCTCTAACTCAAGTGAAAATGGCACTTGATGTTGCCAACGCCATGAACTACGTGCACGAGAATGGAATCATCCTTGGTGATTTAAAACCATCCAATTTGTTCTTGAATAGACATGCTGTAAGTTATATTTTCTTCTCTTTAGTGTTTAACTTTTCATTATATAGTAAATATTGAGTTTTTGTTTGAGTTTGATAGGATATTAAAGTGTTTGGACATGGTTTATTGGGAGGACAAAAATTGAACTATGCTTGTTCGATGCATCATGATGTGGTGAGCTATGGAGAAGCTTTATGGGAAATACTTACTAAAGAAGTAAGTCAACTCTTGAAAATTTTATTCTAACTTGTTTTATTCTAACTTGTTTTACTATTTTTCCTTTGTTTTCTGTAGATGCCACTCAAATATGTTGTACAAGAGAAGGGTAGGACTTTGCTTGATGATATATCAACTACATCTCAAAGCCCAATGGATGAAGTTTTCCAAATTCTCAAGAAAAAGATTGCAAAAGAAGATTCAAAGCTGACTCAAATCATAGGACTATGCTTGGCTGAAGAGACACCAAGCTTTGGGGAGATAATTAATCATCTCAAGCCGTCTTTCAAGAGACTAGGAACCGAGAGAAAGTCATCCCAATTCTTCCATTATCGGTGAGTTTTTGACTTTTTTAGATAATAGTTTACAACTAGATTCTATTCATGTAACAACTTAGACCCTATAAAAAACAAAATTAATACCTTTCTTCATATCAAGATTAGTGATGTGTCAAGATTAGTGATGTGTCTCACATGCACAGCTATTCACTAATGTGACACATACTAATCGTGTCACAAACACAACCATTTTTTTTCTTTTTAACTATAACTATCTCTTCATCTCTTCCACTTTTCCATATCTCCATTTCTTACCCTTCTTCTTTTCCATTCTCTCTTTTATTATTATGGATATCTTCAAAGTAATCGTGTATTTTAGTCTTCAAATGAAATTAGACCCATAGTGAGAAGATAGAGTTGAGTATGATGAGTACGTGCTTTAGAGATGTTAAAATAACATTTGCTGGAGTTTGAGTTTGATGAGTGCTTTAGGCAAAAGTAACATCTCGTAGAGTTGATCAAAGCCTAAGATCAGATACATGTTAATGAAATCAATGGCTTGATCAAAGCCTAAGACCGAGGATGTCAAACTAGTGAATATGTCAAAATAAAACCTCATTTTGTTTAGTTGACAAAATAAAACCCAACTTCGTTGTGCTAGTTTCTTCTTCTTCTTCTTCTTCTTCATCATTCTAAGTCTAAAATTCCACAAATTCATTCACAAACTCTAAATCTCAAAAATAAAAAATTAAGGTTTGGCGATGCTTCTGCTGACTGTAACAAACTCTTTGTTACCTTTTTCATTATTTGTGAATTCTCCATTGATTGAATATAGCCTTAAATAAAACTTTATATACATTACTAAAACCTATTACGAAACCCAAATCATATTCCATTTTTCCAGAACAATAGGAATCTTATCTTAGATGATGTTGGTAGGATTCAAATTAGGAAGCTCGCTGAGTTTATGTTTGTTGTTCTTCTCTTTGATTTGTGTTTAGTGATCCAGTACTACCACCTGAACAGCACGATGAGGAAGTGGCTGCACTTTAGCATCGTTTGCATACAATCCCCAAGATGCAGCGTCAGTAAAATCTTTGTAAATACTTATATTCATTCTCTGTGGTTATTATTAAATATCTGTATTGCTTCAAACAGTTGTGTGATTGGATTTGATATAGACCCACAATCTCTCGAAACAGCAACACTAAATGCAGAGGAACTTGAGGTACAATTCTTCTTCATGTAGATGAGTCTTCTTTTTGGTTATCGCAATACTCTTGCTGTAATTTGGTTAGCTTTCGCAGGTGGAGATAGAGTTCGTTCAGTGTGACATTACTAAGTTAGAGTTAAATGGTAAAATATCTCCTTTCATTTCAATTCGTTCCACAAAAAGAAAGAAATATATCAAGGTGGAATGAAACTATTGCCTAATCCATGAATTCTTTTACGCCAGGTTGTGGATACTGTTGTAAAGAATCCTCCCTTTGGTACACGAAAGAAAGGAGCTGACATGGAGTTTCTCTCTGTGGCAATGAAGGTCGCCTCTCAAGCTGTTTATTCCTTGCATAAGACATCTACTAGACAAGTGAGTAGGAGCCTTTCTTCTTCCTTAACTACCTACACTTGACACTTGAGTAGATATTTTGTTTGTGACAACCTTTAAATTATCACAGCACATTAAGAGGGTTGCCTTGCGTGATTTCATTGCAAAAAGTGCTGAAGTTATATGTGAGTGTTAGATCTTGCGTATCGCTAACTCACTATCTCACTGTAATACTCAAGGAAATACTGAATAATACTCGGTATTGATAAGGAAGAATGAATCAAGCTTCGTTACAATCTCTCTCAAACTCTCATGTCGAATCTAAGAGAAGATCGTCGTTCTCATCACGAACGTTCTGCCAAGTCTCATAACGACTTTAACAAAATACAACAAAGCATAAAATCCATCTAGTCAAACAACTATTATTTATATACTTTGACTTCAGCTTCCAATACTCCTTCACTTCCACTCTTCAACGCAACGGCAAACCTTCTGATTCAATCCACCTGTTTGCTCAGTCCCTCCCCTTCACTTCCATCAACTTTCTTATCCACCACCACTCCACCTTTCTTCCTCTTACGGTAATACACTTGATGGTGGTATCTATCAATACCCCCCCCCCCCCAATCGAAATTAAGCTTGTCCTCAAGCTTAAAATAAGGAAACTCCTTCACAAACTGCTTGAATGAAATCCAGGAATTCTCCAAGGAAGGCTTATCCACCCACTTCACCAATAACTCCAATTCACCCCTGGGAGAGTTGCGTTTATCCAAGACTTCTTCTGGTTCCATAGAAAGTTGTTTCTCCTCACTACAAACATCAGGCAGATGTTTACATAACTCATGATCTCCCAAAGCACGTTTGAGTTGAGAAATGTGAAACACCGGATGAACCCGAGAGGTAGATGGTAATGCCAACCGATATGCCACCTGCCCAATCTTCTCCATGACCTGATAAGGGCCGTAAAATTTGGCAGATAACTTCTGGCAAAACCGTTGTTTGACTGAGCTTTGGCGATATGGCCGTAGCTTTAAGTAAACATACTCTCCCACGGTCAATTCCAAGTCCCTTCTATGCTTATCAGCCTGCATTTTCATCATGTCCTGAGCTTTCAGCAAGTTACCTTTCAATTCATCTAACAATGCATCACGTTCCTTGAGTGATGACTCTAACTCATAGTTAGTCGTAGAACCATCTTCAAACCGCAATATAGGTGGAGGATCTCTGCCATAGACCACACGGAATGGAGTAGTCTTTAAAGACTTATGATAAGTGGTATTGTACCACAACTCTGCCCATGTAAGATGTTTACTCCAAGTCCGAGGGTGGGATGAAGAAAAGCAACGCAGATACGTCTCCAAGCACCTATTCAATACCTCCGTCTGACCATCGGTTTGAGGGTGATAGGCTGTGCTATACTTCAACTTCGTACCAGCCAACCGAAATGCTTCAGACCAAAAAGAACTCAGAAAAACAGAACCCCTATCAGAGACAATGCTTTTAGGAAACCCATGGAGTTTGACAATCTCAGTGACAAACTTTCTTGCCACATCCAAGGCTGAGAAAGGGTGTTTGAGTCCCACAAAATGAGCATACTTGCTCAATCTATCTATCACCACAAAGATTGCATTAATTCCTCCCGAAGATGGCAATCCTTCCACAAAGTCCATACTTATATCTTCCCAAATCTGCTGAGGAATTGGCAAAGGTTGTAACAATCCAGCCGGTGATAACGTTGAGTGCTTATGGGTTTGACAAACCATACATTCCGACACATACTTCTGAATCTGTTTGTACATTCCCTGCCAATGAAAGGATTGCTGAATACGTTTCACCGTTTTGAGAACCCCTGAATGCCCTCTGAAGCTACTATCATGACATTCCTTCAAGATTAGTGGAATAAATTTCGAAGTTCTGGGTACCACTAAACGATGCTTCGACCATAACCTCCCATCAATCACCCGTAACTTAGCAGATGTGCTATCTCCTGCAACCAAGTCAGTAATCTGCTTTTGAATACCCACATCCTGCTTAATTTCCTCATACAGTTCTTCCCACTGTAGAACAGATGGAACAGTTAAGGCCAATAACAAAGCTGAGACTGACATACTCCGAGATAAACCGTCAGCAGCTTTGTTTTCACAACCTGGTTTGTAGGATATATCAAAGTCAAAGCCGAGTAACTTCGTCAACCACTTCTGGTACTCTAGGTTGACTTCCTTCTGTTCTAATAAAAACTTCAGACTTCTTTGGTCAGTATGTATCTGAAACTTCCTCCCAATCAAGTAATGTTTCCATTGTCTGACTGCCATGACAATTGCCATCAATTCTCGTTCATAAGCCGGCTTTAGTTGTTCTCGTGGTGTTAAAGCATGACTAAAGAAAGCAATGGGATTCTTGTCTTGCATTAACACCGCCCCCACACCAAAACCGGAAGCATCAGACTCCAAGATAAATGTCTTAGTGAAATTAGGCAAGGCTAATACCGGAGCTTTTATCATAGCCTGCTTCAACTGATCAAACGCAGACTGTGCTTCCTTGGACCAAGAAAACATATCCTTTTTTAACAAAGTCGTCAAGGGTCTGGCCATAACACCATAGTTTCTGATAAATCTCCGATAATACCCAGTTAAGCCTAAAAAACCTCTCAACTGCTTCACATTTGTGGGAGTAGGCCAAACTGTCATTGCTTCAGTCTTCTTCCCGTCTGTTGCAACACCCTTGTCTGAGATGATATGGCCCAAGTACTCAACTTGAGGGAGACCAAATAGACACTTCTTTTTGTTTGCGTATAACTTCTGAGCTCGTAATACGGCTAACACCTGACTGAGATGATCCAAATGGTCTTCCAAACTGTTACTATATACCAGAATGTCATCGAAGAAAACCAACACGAATCTTCTCATAAAAGGTTTGAACACTTTGTTCATAAGAGCCTGAAATGTAGCCGGAGCGTTAGTCAAGCCAAAAGGCATGACTAAAAACTCATAATGACCTTCCACCGTACGAAAAGCTGTCTTTGGAACATCCTTCTCATTCATTCGAATCTGGTGGTAACCCGATCTCAAGTCCAGCTTAGAAAACACCTTAGACCCATATAGTTCATCCAATAACTGATCAATAACTGGTATTGGATATTTATCCGGTACTGTTGCCTTGTTTAATGCTCTATAGTCCACACAAAAGCGAAATGAGCCATCCTTCTTCTTGACAAGTAATACCGGACTCGAAAATGGACTAGTGCTTGGTCTTATTATACCTGACTGAAGCATTTCTTCCACCATTTTCTCCATGACCAATTTTGTAGCGTGTGGATATCTATAAGGTCTGACCGACACAGCTGAGACTCCTGGATTTAAATTGATGTTGTGTTCCTGTCCCCTTATCGGTGGTAACTCAGATGGTAATTCAAAGATGTCTGAGAACTGCTCCAACACTTCCAAAACTGATACACTCACTTCTGGTTGGTGTGATGTTGTTACAGCAGTAGACAATAGCACTTCACTTCCCATTGCTCCACTGCCATATACTGGAGTAAGTGACTTGTAAGATAACTTGGGATAATGCAAAGCTGGATCACCCCGTATTATAACCCTGTGTCCTTGATAATCAAAGGCTAAATACTGTTCTCGCCAATCAACTTCGCATTTACCAAGTGTTTCCAGCCACTGAATCCCCAAAATAACATCCACATTACCAAGTTCTAAAGAGATGAAATCAGATGTGAAATTGGTATGGTTTAACTGAAATGTGACATGCCTACAGACGCCCATTGCACTCACTTTAAGACCATTACCCAATAACACATCGAGGTTGTTGTCTGCACTTATACTCAACTGCAACCTTTGCACAATATGTGGTGAAACAAAATTGTGCGATGCTCCGCTATCAAGCATGATTAACACCTCTTTATTTTTGATTTTACCCTTCAGCTTGGTGGTCTTTGGTGAACCAATTCCTAGGAAAGAGTTCAAAGACAGAGTGCAAGCCTGAGGTATTTGATATTGACTGTCATCTTCCAACTTGTCGTGTTCCACATCCATAACCTCCATTTCCAACCCATTGATCACCGTCATGACCCGTAAGGCTTTATTAGGACACTCATGCTCGCGAGACCATGGCCCTTTACACGTGAAACAAAGTTTGTCTCTACGCATAGCGTCCAACTCAGTATCACTGAACCTCTGCCTCGGTCTCAAGCCCTGAACATTAGGATTTACATTCTCCTTCAACGTGATCTGCTGAGTTCCAGTGGATTCAGTACGAAATCTGTTGTTGTTGTTCCAACGTTGAGTTTTGGATTGAGACTCTCCCTTAGTCTGCTGAGACTTACTGCTCACATCAGGACTGTCCCCAACAACTTTACAGAAGGCACTGGTTTCCATCTTAAGAACAGCTGCAATGAAATTCGATAAGCCTTGTGGATCTTTGATTCGAATGACCTCCTTCATTTCTTTGTTTAAACCATTGTAAAATATACGTTCCAAGTGTGCATCCTCCAGACCAGATACCTGAGTGGAGAGTTCCTCAAACTCCGATACATACTCTGATACTGATCCTGTCTGCTTAAGAGAAAACAATCGTGTACTTGGTTCCTCGTCGATTGATTCCGCAAATCTCAGTATCAACCGTTGTTTAAAATCATTCCAGTCACGAAATCCTCCTCGTTTCATAACCCAGGCAAACCACTTCTTAACTTTACCCTGAACACTCAAGGCTATCATCTCCAATCGATCCTCCTCACGAAAACGTCCAATCCGAAAGAAATGCTCAATATCCATGATCCAATCATGTGTATTTGTACCATCGAACATTGGCATCTCGATTTTCTTAAGCATGTTATCTCTATTCGCAAAACTGGAATAAATTGGTCGATAACCTAGCGGATTGTCCTGCCAATACTGTTGTTCATTCCAATTAGGCGGTACCTGATAATGATGATTCGATCTTCCCGGAGGTGGCGAAGATGAACGATCTTCATGGCTTGGGCCAGCCGGTTGTTTCCCCAAAGATTTCAGAACCGATTTGAGCTGATCCGCCATCGATGAACAATTCATATTTGTCTCCGCTAATTGCTTCATCAGAAATTGATATCCTCGATCCAATTTCTCTACCTCCGATTGAATCGAGTAATCCTCCGCTTCCGCTTCTTCCTGATTCTTCATACTCGGTGATTTGATCATCGCCATCGCGTGATTAAGAACGACCAGTTTCACCGCACCAGTGTTAGATCTTGCGTATCGCTAACTCACTATCTCACTGTAATACTCAAGGAAATACTGAATAATACTCGGTATTGATAAGGAAGAATGAATCAAGCTTCGTTACAATCTCTCTCAAACTCTCATGTCGAATCTAAGAGAAGATCGTCGTTCTCATCACGAACGTTCTGCCAAGTCTCATAACGACTTTAACAAAATACAACAAAGCATAAAATTCATCTAGTCAAACAACTATTATTTATATACTTTGACTTCAGCTTCCAATACTCCTTCACTTCCACTCTTCAACGCAACGGCAAACCTTCTGATTCAATCCACCTGTTTGCTCAGTCCCTCCCCTTCACTTCCATCAACTTTCTTATCCACCACCACTCCACCTTTCTTCCTCTTACGGTAATACACTTGATGGTGGTATCTATCAGTGAGGTAGGGATATAAAGATTCGAAAACATTATATGAAACTGTGATATGAATTGTCTCTGACTTATTCATATTGTTCCCCTTGCAGCTCCGATATGACTTGCCGAAACTCTACAAGTTCCACAAGCGAAAAGAAGTTGATATTGCGGTTGATCTTTGGCGACAGAACTAGACCGCCACGATCATGTGATGTTTAGCTTTGAGTTAAAGCTGATTATATGTGCAAGGATTTATGATATGAACTAAGTTTTATAAATCAACCTATCTTCATGAGCAAAGATACAGCTTTTCGTTGAAAATAAGTGGCAGCTTGTCTACAAAAAAGTTGAGATTTTACTTAAATCTCAATACAAAAACAAACATAGGGGCTAGAGCGTTCCATGGTTTGGAAATTGGTCTCTCAGTTGTCTTCTCCAAGTGTAAGCCATGTAAACCTCTTGACTTTGATGTTTTTGCCGAGAGTAGCCATCTTTTGCCTCACCAGGTCCTTAACCTGAACACTATCATCTTTAATGTCACACTGTAAGGCTGCTTGCCTAAGCCCTGCCAATTCTCCTAGCCTCGTTGAGATACTCCCTTCAACGATCTTCTCCTTTATCTCCTAGCCTCTTTGCATCTCAATCTCATTTTCAATTTCTTTCTGCTTTATTTTCTCTGGCATATCTCATTCGATACATAGGGCCACCAGTGTGTACGCATTTCATGTCAGAGACCAACCGGTTTAAAGCCATTGTTTCAGCTGAGACATTTTCTTGTGGATTAGCCACTGCTTGCATTGCAAGAACAAGTGTAACCTAAAAATATCCGAACAAATTCTAACCCGAACCGAGAATCGAATAATATCAGAAATACCCAAATTATAATAACATATCTAAAATATTAATTATATTTAGATTAAATATAATAAAATTATCTAAAATTATATTTAATTTAAATATATTGGTTAATTTTATACTAAAATATTTAAAATATAATATAAAATAAATATACAAAATTTCTCGTTATATTTGTTTAAAGTTAACAAATTTTTATTTTAGTTAGTCAATTTTTATTTTTGTTTTATGATTTTTCGGGTATTACCGAATTCGAATGAAACCGAACCGAATTCAAATCGAAATTTTCAAATATCCGAATGACTTTTATATGCTTAAACCTAAAAATTCGAAAGATCCGAATCGAATCCAAACGAATACCCAAACGCTCATGCATACTCACAGTTAATCAAAATGAGAAATTTAGTTTGTTTACAGAAAGAAACGGAAATAACCTTTACCTATTGTGTTATTTACGATGTATGCCATTGAGTTTTTGATTTTCATTAAGAATAAAATTGTAAAATAATTTATATTTAATTTAATCATAATATCTTTAAATATCTTTTTTTTTTTTATATTCTAGTCAAATCTAATCAATTTTTTTCCAAAGCTTTAGTAAAATAATAATTAATTTCATAATTAATATTAATAAAATATTATAAATTATTTTAAACTAAATTTTGACTTGTAAAAACTAAAAATCAAGCATGGTTAAGTTATTAAATCAATTGATACATATAATTAGATAATTTAATACATAAGTTATTTTGATAAATTATAAAATAATTAAAAGAGCATACATACAACAACACAAATTTATATTTTCGACATTATTCAAAATGAATCGCATAAAAATAATATTAAATTACCATTAATTATTTTTACTCTAAAAATAAATACTTTTTAAAAAAAACTGATTAATTCATTTTAAAGATTAATTAATTTTATATCATATAGTTTGTTGGGATATACTTGTTGGGGTTCTCACTACAAAACTTTATTGCGTTTGGCTGAGTAATTTCTCCTATCATCAATGTGCTTAAGCAAATTCAGAATGAGCGCATAGAAAACTCCAAAAGACGTCAAGCATATGGTCTCCTTATATATTTCCACAACGTTGATTTTGTGTTTTATCTACAAATGATGATTCAGCTATTAGGACTTACAGATAGCTTATCCAAGGCTTTGCAATAGGCATGGGCATTCGGGTATTTGGGTCGGTTTCAGGTAGGATCCATTTAGTTCCAGTTCTTTCGGGTTGAGAAAATTTTACCCAATGGGTATCTATGCAGTTTCGAGTCGGGTATCGGTTTGGGTCCAACCGGTTTGGGGTCTATTCGGGTCTAAAAAATCAGAACCGGATTTTATTTGAAATTTGTAAAAATATCTGAATTAAACCGAAAAATCTAGATTTTTTCCGAAAACCGGCAAAAATAACTGAAAACAAAGAAAAAACAGAAAAAAAAATTCCGAACTGTCAAAAATATATTAAAAAACCGAAAATAAAAACTTTAAAAATACCCATAATACCAAATTATACCTATAATATCCAAAATAACTAATATATTTAATATTTTTCGGGTCATTCGGGTACCCGATCGGGTATCGGTTCGGTTCCGACTATTACCGATGCCCACGGTTCCAAAATAATTTACCCATCGGATAAATGCTATATAACCAAATCGGTTTCGGTTCGGTCCATTTCGGGTCGCTCCATTTCGGGTCGGTTCCGATTCGGATAATCGGTTCCGGTTAAAATGCCCATGCCTACTTTGCAACAAAGGGATCAAGATATTTGGAATGTTATGTCACTAGTGCAATTAAGAAGAGACAGCTCCAAAAATTTAGTATGATGGCTTGAATTCTCTCTTGGATAAGTTTTTTTTGTGTGAGAAATATGATATTGAGAAGGTTGACATGGAAGAGATATTTTAGTGACCCAAAGAGACCGAGAAAAAAAAAAGAAGAGTAAAAAATATGCATCACTACAAGGTCAATTGTTTGTATGCCATTTTGGATTTGGAGCTTCAGAAGTTTAATGATCGCTTTACTGAGATAAACACCGAGTTGCTTATTTTTGATGCTTCATTATCTCCCATTGGTTCATTTTTTTGAGTTTGACCACTCAAAATTGATGAAATTAGCCAAGTTCTATCTATACGACTTTTGCCTTACAGAGTGCATATCTCTTGAGGAACAATTAACTATATACATTAACAATATTCGAAGTGATGAAAGATTTATCCATTTAAAAACTCTTGGAGATCTTATTTGTCTGCTGGTGGATACACGAATACATATATCTCATTCTCATCTTTTGATTTATAGGCTTTTGAAGTTAGTTTTGATTTTGCCTGTCGCAACTGCAACTGTGTTGAGATGTTTTTCAGCAGTGAAAATCGTGAAGACAGATCGACGGAATCGGATTGGAGACCAGTTTTTAATGACTGTTTAGTTTGTTATATTGAAAAAGATATATTTGAGATTGTTACCAATGAGACAACGATCAAAAAGATTTCAAAATATCAAAGATCACAAGAAAAACATTTACCGAGTAAATACTGATGTTATATTATTTTAGTTTGTATCAATAAAACAATTGACGTTTATATTAGGTTATTTTGTTATTGGTGTAAATTAATTAAGTGATTTAATTAGTGATTTAATTAGTTATGGAACTTCGGTTTTCGTTCAAACTTTTTGCACTCTCTCACATTGCTACTTGAGAAGGTGGCGATGGAAAAATCTTTTTTTTTTTTTTTTTTTGATAATCCAGGGGGATCCCAGACCGAGGTCCAGACTAATCCCCTGGGCCCAGTCAGGCCGCGAGCAGCTTCACCTGGGAGGGTTGTGATGGGCTTAGGCCCACCGCTCGCGTTGTGAGCAGAGGAGGCATTTTTGTTTCCGCCTGGAGTCGAACCCGGATGGTGTTTGCCACCTCGGACCCTTCTACCACTTGGACTACCTCAACCGCTCCGATGGAAAAATCTTTGTATAAATTAATTGGGGACTAGTGAAATGAATCGTAATGTGTATGCTCTAAGAAGAAGAAAAATGATGCGGGGTTATTACATGAATTTTTTTAGAGATAAATAATATTTTCTGTCCATGAATAGTGTTCAAAATGAATATTATTCGAAAATATAAAGAAGACAATAACTCAGTTTTTATTTATGTATTATATTAATATAACAAAGTTATTTATAAATTCTTGATATAATTTTATGAAATTCGCTAATATAACAAAGATAACTACGTAACAACATTGTTAACAGAGTTAACGACGATAAACATTTTGCTGGAAACTGATTTTGTATGACAAGATAAATGAGTTAATGTAGTTCACATAATGAACAATAAACACGCTAATCTAATTATATCTGAATTTTAACAAGATAACCGAGATAATGGTAATTTGTTTATGTTTATATGTAATTTTTTCTTATTTTGTTTGATATGTTAAGCGAGTCAACACGATATATTAACTGGGTTAACATTATATGTTAACTGATTAACTGAGTTAACACGATATATTAGTTCACGAGAGAATTATTTTCAGATGAACAGTATAACCATAGCCGAAAAGTGAATTCGTGGATGATCTGTGTCACCGAGAAGAACATATTACCAAAGAATTATTTTCAGATTAATAACATTTTAAGTAAATAACTTTAATCACAAAATATTATTAGTTTTTAGTTTTTACATGGTTTTCTCTCTTCTTAATATCTAATTTTCATATTATCACCTTTCCCTCACTCTTTTTTTTCACAGATTCAATTGATAGTGAAAACTCAGTGAATATACAATCAGTAGCAAGTATAATCCCCAGTCCAGCACCAACCAATTTTTCTGATTCTCCACAAGACAGCATTGTTTCCAGATCACCACTCACCAACATCTTCCAAAACAGGTAACAAAATCTTACAATTTCTTGATCGTGTGTGTGCGTGACAATGTGATTTGTTGCAGCTCAAGCACAAACTTCGGGATGAAGATACCGGGAAGAGCAAGAAGGGTCGGGAGAGGAGAATCAGGAAGTGTGGTGGGGAAGAACGTTAGAGAGGAATGGTACGATGTGATATTGTACCTTGGGATTATAGATATTTTTCAAGACTATGGTGTGAGGAAACGTATTGAACATTGTTACAAGTCTATTCAACACAGCTCTAAAACAATCTCAGCCGTCCATCCTAAGATCTACTCTTCTCGTTTTCAAGAATTCGTCTCTCAAATCTTCTTATCAGATGAAAATCCTTCGAATTGATATCAACTTCCATGTCTTAATATTTCTTTCTATTATATATATAAGCGTAGCCAAAGTTTGTTTGTTTGTTTATATGACAAAATAAACATTTATTAATTATAGGCAAACCCAAACCCACTTTATTACATTATCATCATCACCATTACAAAACGATGTTGGTTTTTTAGGTTACGTAGATCAGAAGAAATCTTTAAAAGTAGGGAGCTTGATTTCGCCTTTGCTGGTTATAGGGATAGTGATATTCCCGACAACAGGAAGATCAATTGTGAGACCGATTTCGAGCAGATAGTCAATGTCCCAGTCCACACCAACGTCTCGAGCCAAGTTAAACAGTATACTATATGGTACCACCACAGGAATATCAAGAACCGTCATGTCCTTGGCTTTTAGTGAACCAGGGTCCGGTATCTTCCCCTTTCCGATCTCCAGGCAGGCGCTGTGAAAAGTGAAGACAAATTATATTGCCACAGTAACCCCACCATCATCTACATTCACGCTCCCTTTAATTAATGGTTTTACACCTTTACAATCGTTGAACACAGCTGTAAACCTCTGTTAAGATTTGATTATGTCTAGATTGTTCTGTGTAGCTCTATAAGAGCAAGGTTAATCATTCCTGTAACGTAGCAAGTTCACAATATCAAAATAACGGACTCGCGGTTAACGTCTACCTTTAAATAACTTATAAATTATATTATCATAAATCATATATATAGTTTATTTTTTCTACAAGTGTTCACGTTAGTCCATTCACCCAACAGATGACACGTTTGTAACTTGCGCTTATTGCAGATATTTTTTATTTAGATTTAAAAATTATATTTTATATTTACTATTAAAAATAATTATCCATTAATTCACTCGATAAATAATAAAAGGAAATATTATCGTTTGTGTCGGTGAGGTTTTGATATAAAACCAAACCAGGGATCACATCTTCTCCTCACAAGAGAGTAACGAGGGAGGAGCATCAGACCTAATCAGGGACGTGAGAGAGGGATTGACAAAGAAGAAGATTATTGGTGATCAAATTCTTGTTCATCCCAAAATCTTCAAAGCACTCGAGAGATTAAAATCCTTACAAGGTGAAATAAGGATTTTGCTTACTTGTTTAATCCGCAGGAGGATAAAAAAAAGCTTTTACATTCGGAGTAGAAGAAGATATGACAATTCTTGAAGATTCTTTCTACACAGACCTTGACGAGTTATCTGACAATGAAGCAGAACTAGATGCTGAAAAAGAGGAAGAAAATATTGACATGGACATGGCAGACTTAGAAACTCTTATTAACTATGATGATCTTGATAGCGTTTCTAAGCTACAGAAAACTCAGAGATATGCTGATATAATGCAGAAAGTGGAAAAGGCTCTCCGAAAGGATTCCGATGATCCTGATCAATACAAGCTAATCGTGGATTGCAATCAGCTCTCTGTTGATATTGAGAATGAGATTGTCATCGTCCACAACTTTATCCGAGACAAGTACAGACTGAAGTTCCAAGAGCTTAACTCGCTGGTACATGAGCCAATCGATTATGCCCGTGTTGTGAAACAAATCGGCAACGAAACGGATTTAACACTTGTTGATCTGGTAGGCCTTCTTCAACCAGCTACTACTTTTGCTGTTTCAGTTACTGCCTCAACCTCAAAAGGGATCCCATTGCCAGAGGATGTACTTCAAACGACGTTAGACGCTTGTGATCGAGTTCTTGATCTTGATTCCGCAAGGAAGAAGGTTCTTGAATATGTTGAAAGCAAGATAGGATCTATCGCACCAAATCTCTCCACCATTGTCGGGAGTTCTGTTGCAGCCAAGCTCATGGCAACTGCTGGAGGTTTATCGGCACTTGCCAAAATGCCTGCCTGTGATGTTCAAGTTCTTGGCCACAAGAGGAAGAACCTTGTCGGATTCTCTACAGCAGCAACATTACAGTCTCGTGTGGTGGGTTATCTGGAGCAGACAGAGATTTTCCAAAGCACACCTCCTGGACTTCGCATGCGCGTTAGCAGGCTCTTGGCTGCGAAATCGACTTTGGCAGCAAGAGTTGACGCTACTAGAGTAGATCCATCTGGACAAAATGGAAAAGCTTTGAGTGAGGAAATCCGCAAGAAGATTGACAAGTGGCAAGAACCACCTCCTGCAAGGCAACCTAATCCACTTCCTGTTCCTGTTTTGGAGCCTAAAAAGAGACGAGGTGGTCGCCGTCTAAGAAAAATGAAAGAAAGGTATCAAGTAACTGAGATGAGGAAGTTAGCTAACAGCATGGCGTTTGGTACACCCGAAGACAGCTCTCTTGGTGATGGATTAGGTAAAGGATATGGAATGCTTGGTCAGGCCAGCAACAACAATAGGCTGCGTGTTTCAAACAAGCTGAAACTTAATGCTAAGCGCAAAGAAAGACAGTATACAAGTCTGGCTTTCACATTGGTTCAGGGAATAGAGTTGTGCAATCCTAAGGCATTAGGATTAGATAGTGGGACACAAAGCACATACTTCTCAGAGTCGGCAACTTTCTCCAAACTCAACAAGATTTAAACTTCCCACACATTAAGAGACAACTTTTCATGTTATGTAAAGCTGAATGAATACTATATTTTAATTTATTTATAATAATGTTTTCGTTTATTGTTTTTTTTTTATTACTTGTCAGTTTTCCCTGAAACCCAATCTGCCATATTTTTTTCTAGCGACAAAAAATGCTAAAAACAGTGTTATTGTTTCCGTGATCCAAGGATCATTGCTCTCTTTCATTTTGCATATAATTTTGCATTTTGTATTTTGTAATACAACGCTAAACATGTTGAAATTCAATCATGGCTCTCATCTTGTATAATTCTCATGAGCTAACTTAGATTCAAGAAACTAAAAAGTTCCGAGGTTATTGTGCATAAAAAGAAACGTTTCATAATGATTCCTTTGTCATCTTTATCATTTTCCAAAGCTTGAGAGATTGTGTGTACCTGTATTTATTCTCAACCCATATTCTTTGGCTAGTTACGCATGAAGCGTCTTCTTTCACAATCCAAGAACATCATCGAAAAATGCACCTGAAGAATATGGAACGCTTGGTCAGGCTGGGAGCAGCAATAGGCTGTGTGTTTCGAACAAGCTGCTGAAACTTAATGATAAAGTCGCCAAAAGCTCAAAGAACACTACTACAAAAAGAGGCAGGCCTGGGCGTTCGGTCCCTCGGTTCGGTTCGGTTCGGTTCCTACGGTTTTTCGGTTCTTCGGTTCCAGACACTGAGGATCCATAAGGGAACCGCAAGAATTTCGGTTCGGTTCGGTTCGGTTCCCTTCTAGTTCGGTTCGGTACGGTTCGGATACTCTTTAAAATAACCGATCTAATAAACATTTAAAACCTGATGTAGTATATGAATCAAAGGTCACAAAAAAACTTTGTGATTCTTGATTACAAAATGCAAAGTCTTATGTCTAAAAGTACATACCCTAAACCAATATGATCCACAAAGTTCAATAAACTAATGAAGTCTAACAAAGTTATCTCCCATATTTTAAAGTCTAAAACGAAAAAAACGTATACAAGCTTCTTCTAGTCTTTCAGTCATCATGTAACACATGCCAAAAAGTTATATACCAAACAATATCGAGACAGGAAGAGAAGAGTATAGAAGATTACATGTAACTTCTTTGGCTCTCTCATAATAGAAGAGCAAAGAGAAGAGTATAGAAGATTACCTTCTCTATTTCGGTTCTATATGGGTATCCATGGGTATTCGGTTCGGTTCCAAATACCCATGGATACCGAGGATAAGATCCATAGGGTAATTTTGTAGTATCCATGGTTGTCGTGAAGGTCACTCACAGTTATCCTTAGCTGCTCGAGTCATGAAAAAGAAGGCATGAGTGAAAGGGCAGTGAATTCGATTTGCGAAATGTTTACGGAGTTTCTACCAGAAAGAAATCAGGCAACCGATTCACATTACACGACAGAGAAATTGATGCGCAATTTAGGCCTCCCAAGTCGTCCGATTGATGTTTGCTTAAACAAATGTATGATATACTGGAAAGATGACGAAAGGTTAGATAAGTGTCGGTTTTGTAACTCACCAAGATGGAAGCCTAACGAGCAACGCCGTAGGACCAATATATCATACAACCGTATGTGGTATATGTCTGTTGCTGACAAATTAAAGAGAA
Organism: Orychophragmus violaceus; assembly: GCA_030180135.1. Taxonomy (NCBI): domain Eukaryota; kingdom Viridiplantae; phylum Streptophyta; class Magnoliopsida; order Brassicales; family Brassicaceae; genus Orychophragmus; species Orychophragmus violaceus. The sequence continues at coordinate 77,491,897 of CM058229.1, forward strand.
TGTATCAGATCGAGAAGACTGCAGCAGCAATGAGATGGCATGCCGAGCACCAAGAAAAAGAGGGAGAAATGTGTCATCTGTCCGATGCGGCAGAGTGAAAATACTTTCAAGATCGGTATCCCTTGTTTGCACAAGAAACCCGCAATGTTTATATTGGAATATGTACATATGAGTTCAATCCATTTGGCATGTCTATCATTCGTTGTGGCCTGTGATCTTGACTCTATATAATTTATCCCCTCATATGTGCATGAATACGGAGTACTTGTTTCTTACAATAATGAATTCTGGGCCTAAGCATCCACAAGGTAGTATCGATATATTCCTCCAGCCTCTTATTGAGGAGTTAAAAGAATTGTGGTGTAATGGAGTCGATGCATACAATGTGTCTTTGAATCAAAATTTCAATCTAAAAGCAGTTCTCCTGTGGACGATCAACGACTTTCCGGCGTATATCATGTTATCAGGATGGACCACCCATGGAAAATTATCATGTACATGGTGTATTGATGATACAAAATCTTTTTATCTGCTGAATGGAAGAAAGACGTGTTAGTTCGACTGTCACCGAAGATTTCTTCCTCAAGATCATCCGCTGAGGAAAAATAAGAAAGACTTCTTGAAGGGAAAGGATGCTAGGAATGAGTATCCTCCTGATTCTTTAACCGGTGAGCAAGTCTATTCCTACCATTTGCGTCGTGTAAATCCACCAAAAACTAAGGATGTTGGTGGAAATGGTCATGAAGATAAGATGCCCGGCTATGGGAAGAAGCATAACTGGCACAAAGAAAGCATATTTTGGGAGTTACCATACTGGAGGGACCTTAATTTTTGACATAATCTCGATTTGATGCATATTCAACCGAATCTCGAGGGAAACCGTCTTTGCTATCTCGAGAGGCTGCTAGTTATGCCAAACCGTGATCAGTGGACGACTGTGCTCTCTTCACTACTTCCTCAGCCGCCAAACACCACATGGTATATCTCACCCACTCTCCAATTTGCTCTATGTGTACTTTAAATCATAATTTTTTCTGACTTTTGCTCTTTGTTAGGTTTGGTCGTGACAAGTCGGTTTTGGTCCGGAAAATTACTAAGATCTTCACAAACAAGTTCGATGGAGCATTCTATAGTTGGAGTCATGTGCCTCGACCGCGAGCAGAGCGATACTTCCTTGAATTTGCAGTTAGTATGGTACTTTAGTGTGACTTTTATTTTGCTTTTAATTTGGTTCTTACTAATATGAATCTGCTCTTTCAACTGTAGAAAGAGCACCACTGGGATTTCTTAATAACTGAGACGGTTCAAGCCCATTTTGAGGCGATTTGTCAGAGGAGAATGAAGGATATGGTCTGCAAAGCTCACACTTCAGGTGTGCAACCTGCATGGATCTCAGACATAATCTGGAAAGAAATGGTGGCCTATTGGGACACTGAGAAAGGTAAACAGAGGAGTGAGACCACTTTTGCTGCAAGGAATTTTGATCGTGGCGGTCTCGGTCCTCACAAGAACTTCACTGGGCAGAAGTCTTTTCTGCAAATTCACCCAGAAATGGTAATATGCATTCTCTGAGTTCATATATTTCCTTTAACTATTTGACTTCTTTGAGTTTATATATTTTCTATTTTACCTTATATTACATTTGCAAGAATAACAGCTGGGTGGATCCATAAGCTTCGGTGAAGTCTTCCTAAAGACCTACACAAAAACATATGGAACTTACATAGACTTGAAGGCGCAAGAGGTGACAAAGAAGTATAAGGAGAAGGTAGACGCCGCGCAGGCTGAGCTTGAGGCAGAAACCTCTGATGGGACTCCGCGACCAAGAGAGCAGACCATTGATGAGATCAACGAACTCTTTCTTCAGGTAATTATGCTTCTGTGAATCATTTGGCATTTCTGTTTTAGTGTATATGAATATGTTGTTGCTTGATGTGATCCTGTTATTGTTCGTTCACTTGTGATATTGCTTGATGTGTTAATGCTTCTGTTATTGTTCAGATGTGTTGATTAAGTTATTTGAATCTTATGTCATTCTTTATCCATTTTGCTAACTGTGTCAATTTTTTTGGGTATCCTAGTCAACAATTGTAGATGATAGAGGCCATGCTTATGGTATTGGAAGTCTAGGAGAGTCTCATGCCTCCGGAAAGCGCAAGTACCCGGGTAGCTATTCGACCTACAACTCGATCCAAGATCAGCTTGAAGAAGCTTGAAGAAGCTAAGCGCCAACTAGCGACACAAGCAGCTGAGCTAGCTCGACAAGCTAATGAACAGAAGGAGTTGGTCATGGTCCAAAAATATCTTCAGCAAACTGACCCAGCATACCTAGACTTCTGCAAAATCCAGACAACTGATCCAACAACTCCCTCTTCTCCTACTCAGTATGAACACTTGTATTCTATAAACTTGTTATTTTTTTTTTTGTTTTTTTTTCAAGACAATGTGTATACATTTAGGTTTAAAATTTAATATATATATTTATATATATATCATGTTTATTGTTATATATATTTAGATTCATAATTTAATAGAAGAATCAAAATACAAAAACCAAAATAGTGGAAAACAAAAGCCAAATCGAAATTAATTTCATATCCGAGTTTAAGTTGTTAGTCGCTAATTAGTCGCGATTATAGTCACAAATCAGTCGCTAATTAGTCGCAATATTGACAAATACAACTAATTTAGTCGCTAAACAGTCGCCAACATAGTCGCTAAATAGTCGTTAAATGGTTGCGAGTTTAGCGACTACCTAGGAACTAAACATTTAGCGACTATAAAACAACTATTTATTAGTCGCTATATTGGTCGCTTATTAGTCGCACATTAGTCGCTAAATTTAGCGACTAAGTAGCGACTAATATTAACAAAATATATTTAGTCGCTATTTAGCGACTAATATAACGACTAATAAAATTAACGACGAAGGATTAGCGACTAACGAAATTATATTTTGCGACCAAATAGCGACTATTTACGCAGTCGCTAAATACCTATTTTCTTGTAGTGAGGGCGTCAAAATAGATAAAAGGTAATGGATAACTCAATCCAATCTAAATCATAGACTCTAATAGATAAACATGTTGACTATAATAAATTACTAGATAAAATAGATAAATAAGTTTAATGAATTGGGTTGAAAATAGTTTGAATTCAAATGGATAATGAGTTATCCATATCCAAACTAACATAAATTTAAATTAAATGTATAAACCAAAAATAACCAAGTCAAATTCTAAACCAATTTCACTACACCAAATCTAACATATTTTTCTCATCTCACATTTTGATTTTCTCATTATTCTAATTTTTCTCTTCAAAACCAAAAAAATCATATTTTTATCAAACCACAAAACAATAAAAAAATATTTGCTATCAAAACCACAAGATCATATTTTTTATCAAAAATTTCCGCTAAAACTGTATAATCGTGTTATCCCGCCAAAATTATAAAATCGTGTTTTTCCTCCAAATCTTTAATTTTGCGTTTTCCCGCAAAATCGGAAAATCTTGTTTTCCCACTAAACCATAAAATCATATTTTCCCACAAAAACCGTAAAATCGTGTTTTTCCGCCAAAACCATAAAATCGTATTTTCCTGCAAAACATAAAACCGTTGTTTTTCGCCAAACTTGTAACATGAGATTATAGCTAAAACTAATAACCTTATTTTATTATAGATTAACCATTAATTAATTTAATTACTAAAATACATACAATTTTAATTTAATAATTATTTAAATTATAAAATATTATTAAATAGATTAACCATTAAAATAAATGGGTTATCAATTGATCCAATCCATTTATATGTCAATCCATAACTCATATAAGGTTAAAAATATTTGGATATAAATTAGTTTGGATTGGTTTATCCATTTTAACACTGTTATGTGGAGATATTTCAGACCTATGAAAAAGCTCGTACTAATCCCCCAAAAGTACTTGCACTCCACTTTAACAAGACTGATACAAAATATGAGTTCACGTCAATTAAATAGTCGATCCTTTTGCTAAACTATGTAAACATCACATAGAAAAATGATAGAAAATTGATGTAAATTTTTAAAACTATATAATTTTACTAAAACTATATATTTTTTGGCTTTGAATATTAAATTAGTGTCATTATTTATTCGTTAAGTAAATACTGATGTTATTTTATTTTAACGTGTATCAATAAAACAATTGACGTTTATATTAGTTACTCCCTCCGTTTCACAAAGAGTGTCATTTTAGAGATAAATTTTTGTTTCAAAAAGAATGTCATTCTACATTTTCAATGTCATTTTTAGAATAAAATTCCTATTTAACCCTTTTCTCACAGCTCATTTTATATAAATTTAAGTCATTCACATTTAATTATGGGCATATTAAATAAGGGTATATTTGTATAATTGTGAGTTTTCTTAATATGTGTGAAATATGTCAGAATGACACTTTTTGTGAAACGGAGGGAGTATTAATTATTGATATAAATTAGGTAAGGGATTTAATTAACTAGATGTTGTACCTCCGCGCACGCGCGGGGGGAGGGAGAATGTATGACTGTTTATTAACGTATTTTGTGCCGTTGTCTTTGGTTGTGAATTATATGTTGACGCTGTGTCATTATTTTTTAGTTGGTCCTTGTTTTTTAGTTTGTCCCAGCCTAATATCCGTCCACTTACGCACCTAACCCATGTCTCTTTATTTCATTCAAGTATGTTGCATGAATACTTAAAATTAATTGGAAAGGTTGTTGATTTGGATTCTTGTTTTCTTTGGTGCTTTAAAAAAAAAAACTGGACATAAATTTTGAAAGAATATATATCAAAGTGAAACATGTTCGGTGTAAGAGTTGCTAGTCTAACTATTCAATTTTTAGTTGTTTTCAAATAGTTTATTCCAAACTTAGTGGCCTTAAGTACACTTTATCTTATTTATTAACTGATATTCGAGTACAGACTTGTGGAAAAACTCATTCCCAATCCCATAATTAGTAAGAGGTTATGCAGATCCAGCCAATCAGTGTTGAGTGCTAAAATTATCATGGATTTAATACATTTCTATGTTGTAGTAGTATCATTAATTATCTTACGAATTAAAAAAACCCGTTGAATTTGTAATTTATAAACCCTTTCTTTGGAGTAATATTCAACATATTGTAGACATTTTTATAAAAAACAAAATCACAGACAATTTTATATATGTTTTTTTTTTGCTAACCGTAAAAAGCATTAATTGGGAGTGCTTCCTTATTTGATGAGCACAAAGACGCTTCCACCGTCTCCTCAAGAGATTTGAATGTCGTTGTCCATATAAGTCCTTAGTAGTCACGACTGTCCATTGTCCCTTGGCAAAGAGAATTTGAATGGTGGTTGGCTCGATATGTGGTACGTATACTTATCAGAGTTAAGGAGATAAGAAGAAAAGAGAGGGAGAGTAAGGATAGAAGAGAGTGAGAGACGAGAATAGAAAGAAAAGAGGCATAGGAGTTGAGAGATAATGTGTATTTCATTGATAATCAAAACCCTCAAGTATGGGCTTAGTTAATTACACTGTTGTAATAAAACGACCGAGTTTTTGTATCATACTAATGATAATTGAATTAGAGATAAACTCATAAACGACAATTTCTGAATCGGACAGTCCTGGACAGTGAAGTTATCTGAATCAATGGTTTGTGAGATCTCATCGGCTTTTACTTATGGCACAATTCCTCGTTAAAGCAACGGGAACAAACCAACGAACGATGTGTAGCTGCTAAACAGACTCAAACCAAAATCAAGAGCAGCACGAGATTTACAATTGAAGACGGATCACAATCAGACTTAATCAGTAAAAAGGGAAATTAAGTTACAGCGAAGCACATGATAGAGTTTCGACCGGGAAACTTACGCTAGGATCCATATGCCGTTAAGAAGGAAGAGAGCTTCGGTTGGAGCTGGGGTAGGGTTCTTCTACTCGAGTTGTGTGATAAAATCTCCGATTTCAGCTCTCGTCTCGCTCGAAGCGCCAAACCCCCGATCTGTTCTGTACAACGAATCCGGGACGAATACATATCTTCTCAGCGCATCTGATTTCTGTGATGATGAGTTAGTGAACAATTGAATCAGCAAGCACGAATCATGGAAATTTGACGACAAATTCTAAGAAACTCCGAAGAATCCAAAAATATGATTCTCTCTAGCGACTCACAAAAATAATTAAGCAGAATTCGATGGAAGGAGAATATTGGAGTGGAGATGAGTACCTTGGAATTCATGGAGAAGAACTTATATATCACTCGGTCCGAATTGAAGTTATGGTTGGAGAGGGCCTGCAGCCGTTACGAAATTTAAGCCTGTATTTAGAGAAATATTGATGGATACGAATGGAGGTCGTGAGGATACTGACTGGATGCTGGGGGAAACGGAAGTCGTTTGAGATTCCGAAGCCTCCGAGATTCTTTTTAGGATTTGTCGAGAGGAGTCTTGTTATGAAAGTGATAACTGAAACTGGATAGAGACGCTGAGTTGTTTGGTGGGTTTCTTATGGGCCTAAGACGATTAACATGAAGCGAAGCATGATTTTCCGTTTTGTTATTTTTAAGTAAAACGAATTGAGTGCCACGTAAGATAAAGAAGGTGTGCTGACGTGGACAGCCTCAATGGAGAGTAAAAAAATCTACCATTATATATATAATTACAGAAATTCAGTTTTTTTTTTTGTCAACTATAAATATTACAGTCCAAACGGGTCCAAAATACACAAAGAGAGACAAAAATACAAGTGTAATAACAAAACGGGCCGCAAGACCTGCTAATTTCCTACCCAACAAGTGCAGTAGATGCAGACACATGGCTACGATTCATCTCAGAGAAGAGCACGTGGCTTCAGGAGGTGAATCCCGTCATGCGTCACCGTCGCCAGAGTTAGGTCGGTCAACAGCGCCGATGCATGAGTCTTGTATCTAATCGCCAGCTTTCTGCCCGATCTGCTTACCAACCACAGAAGATGCCGGAGAATGGTTATCAGGAGATGCAGAGCAGTGAAGATCCGCTGCACCGGCCAAACCCAAATCTATTGATTTGGCTCGCGTCCACCGTTGCACCATGGCGAAGAAGGCAAGAGGAAAGTATGAAGATATTAATCCATGAGAGCAGATTAAACAATTATCTAACTGAAATCAAATCGCCATAAAGGCACCGCATAAATATTAAATTGCTTCAACCGATTACCATCATCGCCAATAACTACGCTTGATAGTTGATGGATCCACTCAGACGAGATGAGACATCAGAAGAAAGACCCAGCCGACCCGTTCACGCGACCGGGGAACAAACACACATCTCAAAGCGCTCGAAGATAGGTGGTAACTGAGAGAGATGTCGTCGATGATATGGCGGTAGCACCGTAGAAAGAGATCGGATTCGGGAAATAACCGGAAAAGAGCTTCGAACCTAGTCAGAATACAAGCCGAGTATATAATCTGGAATTTATCCAAACAAAAAACACCCAATCCTCAAAATATGAAACATAAAAGAGCATCAGAAAACAACAAAAGTAACCAGACCATAGATCCGGCGGAGAGCCGAAAGCGGTGGCCAGAACTAATCACACAGTGAGACTTTTCCAAAGAGAAAGATAGAGAGCGAACTGCCATTACTTCAATTACCGAAATTCGGTTTTCGTTCAAACTTTTTGCACTCTCTCACATTGCTAATTGAGGATGTGGCGATGAAAAAATCTTTATATAAATAATTGCAAACTATTGAAATGAATCGTGATGTGCATACTCCAATAAATTATTTTTTTGTCACTGGTAGATTATTTTCAAACCAAGGTAAAACCAGGTACAATACAACATATGTGACCAGTAACATCCCCTTCCCGTTTTCCGCTGACCGACGAGCTGACCGGCCAACAATCAAACAAGAACATGACCAATCGAACCCGAACAGTCATACGAGAAGAGTTTGTTACAATACGAAGCCAGAGACAGTCTGGTTTGAGTCAATGGCTCGAACTAAACCGTCCTTGACTCCGTTTACCTCGTTTCCACGATACAAAGCTTTCAAACTATAGCATTTCTACGAGTTGAGTTCGATTCGGACTAAACCGTATATAAGAGAATTATTCCATTTTATTCCTTTAAAATTATAAATTTTATTCATAACAATATACGATCTAATACAAAACATTTAGCGGGATCCTAACACAATTTGAAACCAAAAATAAAGTCAAAATGCGCAGACAAACCGATGCCAAATGCCAACCCGAGTGTCCTATGCGTTCGCCGAGCTATGCCAAACCTGAAAACACAAAAGAGTGTAATGAACAATCTAAGATTACCTAGTGAGACGGCTCCCAACTAAAAGGCTGCTAATAATCTAATAATCCCGCCCAAACCCAAAATAACAATCAAGTATAAAATAGCTGATCACGTGTTACCAAGACGTGATGATCTCCACAACAAGCATTCAACTACAACACACAAAAATAAAAGGTAACCATGGAAATCGAGAACACTGCGGCACATGCTCTTGATTAGACTCGATATATCTATCGCAGCTCTACACAACTCCACACCAACTGGGCCCATTATGCGAACTCGGTAACTTCCACAGGAACACTTAGCTACCCCACAATAACTAAAACCTCCCACGACTCCTAGAAGAAAACATGAAGTACTACGACTAGGACACCGTTCTCTGTCCATCGATACACGGTGGCTCGGGCTACCCCTAGATAACCAAAGCTTCCATGCAGTCCGGCCCAAGGACGCGACCCGTATTATCCGCACCACACACCTACCGGCGTCACTCAGTAGGTTAACAACATAATCAGAATCACCACCCGAAGGCACGTGAACCGATCAGGTAACTAACCGAGGATCCAACCGGGCCGAAAGTACCGGAATGCCATCTCTAGACTTGCGGGATCTAACGCACCCTATAGAGTCATAATAACGGTAATGTAAACAAACAGACTCACTGGGACTATCACGCAAGACCGACAAGGTCAACAAAAATAAATCAAGTCACAACTCCCAATCTATCCCACAAGTCCTATCACCAACCTCCACGTCACCCGACCTTATCTGGCTTCATACCGGATTAGGCATCTATCCAAAATTACCCGGTCCCGCACCAGAGTAAGTATCTACCAATACAAGTTACTCGGCCCAACACCAAAGTATATAAACAATCAAGCAATCAACAGTCTACTCGGCCCAACACCGAAGTAGATACACAATCACACAAACAATAATCACAACACTGCACAAACAAATTTAGGTTCATTAGTCTTTTATATTTTCTTACCTAACTCATTCAATCAGCTACACTGGGATTAGTAAACTTACTAATCCTATAGACGGCTTAATCCAAATTTTAATTATTAATTCCTATTCCCTTAAATTATTATTCTTAATCTCTTTGACATGTCAGCTTGAGATTTAGCTTGAGATTAGTAAACTTACTAACTCCTGGCTTCACATTATGATTTAATTAATTTATTTAACCTGATAATCCCGACTATTGACTAATTAACCCACTCCGTTATTATATTCTAAGTGTGTTATGTGTTTTAACTGTATTTTAATCAACTCATAATTTCCCGTATATAGATTCATTTATATACGTTCTTACTAACATATATATGCATATAGGTCCTAGCATGCCATTCTATATGAATGCAACACCCAATCAAGTAATCAAGGAAACTATTAATCAATTAGCCATATAAGCTAACTAGCATGAATCTCTTTAACCTAATTCAATCATCGAGGTATGCAACCTAAGTCTATATGCGACACACAATGTAGCCGACTCACATTTTTATCATGATGACGGATGGGCGGATTGACGGAACCCACGAGACCCGAACTAAATCCGCTGCTTTCCCGAACCCTTTTATGAACCGTTGACTTGCTTTGGCCCGAACTTGACCCGAGCGTAACCGATCTTGAACTTGCCTATACAAAAAAACATAATTCCGTCTACCTTTTTCCTAAGTAAAAGAAGTCCGGTTTAACGGGAAGATTAATACGTCGGAAATTTTTTTCCAAAGAATATTCTCGAGAATATACGGCATAATAATTCTTCTTCTTCTTCTTCTTACTAATCATGTAGACGGCTTAATCCAAATTTTAATTATTAATTCCCTTATTCTTAATCTCTTCGATATGTCATCTTGAGATTAGTAAACTTACTAATATCCTGACTTCATATTATGATTTAATTAATTCATTTAACCTGATAATCCTGACTATTGACTAATTAACCCACCCTTTTATTATATTCTAAGTGTGTTATGTGTTTTAACTGTATTTTAATCAACTCATAATTTCCTATATATAGATTCATTTAGATACGTTCTTACAAACATATATATGCATATAGGTCCTAGCATGCCATTTTATATGAATGCAACACCCAATCAAGCAATCAAGGAAGCTATAGCCACATAAGCTAACTAGCATGCATCTCTTTAACCTAATTCAATCATCTAGGTATGCAACCAAAGTCTATATGCAGCACACAATGTAGACGACTCACATTGTTATCATGATGACGGATGGGAGGATTGATGGAACCCACGTGACCCGAACTAAATCCGCTGCTTCCCCGAACCCTTTCCCAAACCGTTGACTTGCTTTGACCCAAACTTGACCCGAGCGTAACCGATCTTGAACTTGCCGCTACAAAAAAAATAACTCCGTCTATCCTTTTCCTAAGTAAAAGAAGTACGGTTTAACTCCGTCTATTCTTCTTCTTCTTCTTCTTCTTCTTCTTCTTCTTCTACTCCTTTGAGTTTTTGGTGCTAGGAGAATGGATGGGAGAAGTTCTCCTTTTATAGTAAAAGTGAAATGATCTCCACCCTCCATTTGTCTCACCTCTAATCTCCATCTTACTCCATGACACCCCTCCAAAATCAGGCCAAAAACACTGACTTTCATCACTCACCTTACACCTGTAGCCCTCTTCTAGAAGCCTTATGGATTGATGACAACACATTTTTTTTATTCAATGTACCAAATAACACAAAAAATGCATCAACTTCTCCCTTGATAAATTTTGTGGCCCAATATCACTACTGGACCTGACTTAGGTCCAAAATAACCTCATTTATCATCCCTAATCACCTTGATCCAATCCCAAACCCCTATTATATTATTTTGAATTTTAGTCATTAATTTCCCTTTAATGGTCTAAAAATTATAACTTAATCTAGAGATAAAATATTTCTTAATCCTTTTAACGATAGATTTAAAATAACATAATGGAGCTGTGGTCAAAAATTCATAATTGTTGGAGTACTTTTAGAGGTGTTTCCGTTTTTTCTCAATTTTGTTGGTTTCCATTCCCGACAGCCTATTAAAAATATTTAAAACCCCCAAGATTCTTTTTAAAATACTAAAATCTTTTAGAAGCATTTAGAAATTCGTTTCACCTCAACCAGAGTCCTGTAGCTCCCATTATGAATTTTACAAGTTTTGTCGGTTCTATCGATTTCCTTTCCCGATAGTCCGAAAAACTTGTTAAACGTCCGTTCTTGCCACTTCTTGTCTTCTAAATGTTTTTTACTTAAAAAGAGAAACATTTGGTCTGTCTTAGCTTCCGGCTCGTATTTTGATAAAATTACCAAAATGCCCCTCATCTTCCAAAAGTTACGAAATCCCCCTCATTTGACTTTTCTGCTGCCTGTTGACCAATTTTGAAAGACATGGTATTACATTCCGAAGCCGGCAGGTTAACAGAACAACCCCCGGATCATAAAGCCTAGAAGGAGCCATAAGCCGACAGACAAATAAGTAACTCTCGGAGACTAAACAAACAAAGACAAAACACAAAGCAAAAGCATCTAAACAACTTTCAGAAATCAACAAAGATTAGCATACGATCATATTATCATGAAACCCGAGAAGAAGAATCCACCATGAGACTAGAGAGGAAGTAAGAGAAGCATCAGAATTCGAACTTTATTAGGTCAGATCCACCAGGACTCATTATATTGCTCCAACAACTTTGGAGCCACGAGATAACGATATGCAGACGGATCGAGGGAGACGAAGGAGCAACCTTTTACCATTCAAAACCCCACAACAAGATGCGAAGAAAGCCGAAGCAACAACTCCTAAAGAATGAGCTGGATAACCCGATCCTAGAGGCATGAGGCTAGAAGAACACCGTGGGAACTATACCTGTAGTAACCAGTATTCAGAAATGAGGTCAACGGGCAGCAGAAAGTCAATCGGGGGCAAAATTGTAATTTTGTCAAAATGAGGGGCAAAATTGTACTTTCGCCAAAGTTCGAGATGGAAGCTATGATGGGCCAAATATTCATGTTTAACAACATAAAGAACATTTAGAAGACCATGGTTAGAAGAATCAGAGCGGAAACATGTTTTACGGCTTGTCAGGAATGGAAACCGACAAACCCGAAGAAACTTAAAAAATTCATAACCGGAGCTACGTAAGCCCAAACGGAGTGATTAAACTTCCTAAATTCATCTAATTTCATGGAGAATATGATTTTGTGGATTTGAAGATTTATGGGAGCAACCGGGGGTTTATAAAATATTAAACGCAAGATCGAGAAGAACCGACACAACGGGTTAAGATGGTTTAAGGCTTGGTTAAGGTCAGTTTAGTAAGGATTTTTGGCAACAAAAACACTCTGATCAGACAGGTGTCATCATCCTAAGGGCACCACTTCTCCTTTGGTTAGTGCCATGCATGAGAAAATTCAATGAATCTCTCTTGCATGCAAGAAACCATCATATCAATTCATTGTACCTCACCAAACACTCTCAACCCACACTCTCTCTAGATGTCTCTCGATTCTCCTCTCTCACACTCAACCCACATGCAAGCCTAGAACCCAGAAACTCATACTTTCTCTTTGAATCTTCAAAGAAATCCCAAGAACCCTAGCTTGTTCTTCATGAATTGAAGAACAAGAAAATCCATATCTTTTAATCTATAAACCCAAATTATGTTCTGAAAAGTGTGGTAGACTCCTCTTGATCTCAGCTACAACCTCCACCTCTCCCTTGCCGTCGCCGTCCCCGGAATCGCCGGAGCCGCCGTGAGGTGTGCACCGCCGGCTAGATCTCCTCTCCTCTCTCTCTCCTCACTGGTTCTTGGTTGTTTGAAACCACCAGTGGCTAGATCTCTTCCTCCTGAGAATTTTGGTGTGTAGATCATCAGAAGAAGCCGCCGGAAAATCTTTCTCCGCCGTGGTCAACGGTCCGCCGCCGCGGTCAACGCCGGAGCTCTGCCGCCGAAATCTTCTCCTCCGCCTCAAATCTTCAGCCGGTTCTTCATCAGTGGGTTCAGGATGGTTTGTGCTTGGTTTAACCTTGGTTCAGAAGAGAGATCGGTTTAGTTAAACCGGTCAACTCTTTTGGTCAACCCGATCAACGGTTGACCTAAACCAGTTTAACTAAACCGGTCAATCGGATTGTGGTTCGTTGGTTCAGCCGGTTCAGAGGTTCAGGTCAACCGGTCCAAGGTCTGGTCAATGCACGGGTCAACGGTTAACCAGAGGCAAAGTCAACAGCCGGTCAATGCCGTGGTCAACACCGGTCAACGCATTGACTTCGGCGATTGACGACTTGCGTTTCGTGTCAGGGTGTTCGGGAATCCTCGGGGTTCGAGTTCGTGCATTCGGGAGGTTCGGGTTTCAGTTCGGAAGTCTCGGGATTCATACCACGCCAGACCGTCATTCCACGCCTAACTCACTGTGAGTCGGCTCAAAAACTCTTAGTTGCATGTAGATCGGGAACCGAAAAACCGTAGACTTAGAATTGCATACCCTTGTTTAATATGATTAAATGGTTGATAATTGATTGGACCAATTAATGATAAACCGGTTAGAAACGAATAAGCATGATAGGGTTTTAAGAATTAAATGGTTAATCAGTTGTGTGCTGTTAGGTTGTTAGTAATAATTGTTTGATGCATTCATATAGACGTTGCATGGTTAGGACTGTATATGCATATATATATATATGTATTACGAATGAGAATGAATGAATCTATATACGGGAATTAAGACGGACTTAAAATACGAGTTAAACCTAAAACGAACTTGTAGAATATGATAACAGGAATGGGACTTAGGTTTAATAGCGGGAAATAGTAATGAATCAACTAATTAATAATGAGATGTCGGGGATTTAGTAAGTTTACTAACTCTAAATCGACAAATCGAGGAGTTATTAAAAGATACCTAGAATGAGTTAAGTAAGAGAAGCGGTGTGTTTTATAATCCATCTACGGGTTGGCAATCCGCTAACCTAAGGTAGCTGATAAGAAAGGATTAAAAGACTTATAAACCCTAATAGGCTTGTTTGCATGGTGTTTGTTGTGATTATTGTGATTGTGTGTTTGATGTGATTATTGATGTGAGTTTTGTGTGCAGGCTTATTAGACTGCTTCAGTGTTGGGCCGGGCAGTCCTTGTGGACACTTACTCCGGTCATGGGACCGGGTAAGTTAGTTAGTGCTGACTAGGTATCTTACCTAGTCAGAGCGGTGGTGTGGTAGTGTAGCGGCTTGCGGAATGGTTGGGGTTTCGTTATTATTATTGATTGTGTGATCTGTGCTAGAGTCCCAGCGAGTCTGCGTGTTTACATTTCTTAACTAGGACTCTAGGGTGTGCTAGAGTCCCAGCGAGTCTGCGTGTTTACATTTCTGCACTAGGACTCTAGGGTGCGTTAGATTCCACATGCCTAGGTTTAGATTACGTTCCGGTACTTCCGACCCGATTGGATCTATAAACCCAAATTATGTTCTGAAAAGTGTGGTAGACTCCTCTTGATCTCAGGTACAACCGCCACCTCTCCCTTGCCGTCGTCGTCGCCAGAATCTCGCCGGAGCCGCCGTGAGGTGTGCACCGCCGGCTAGATCTCCTCTCCTCTCTCTCTCCTCACCGGTTATTGGTTGTTTGAAACCACCAGTGGCTAGATCTCTTCCTCCTGAGCAGTTTGGTGTGTAGATAATCATAAAAAGCCGCCAGAAAAGCTTCCTCCGCTGTGGTCAACGGTCCGCCACCGCGGTCAACGCCGGAGCTCCGCCGCCGGAATCTTCTCCTCCGCCTCATATCTTCAGCCGGTTCTTCATCAGTGGGTTCAGGATGGTTTGTGCTTGGTTTAGCCTTGGTTCAGAAGAGAGATCAGTTTAGTTAAACCGGTCAACTCTTTTGGTCAACCCGGTCAACGGTTGACCTAAACCGGTTTAACTAAACCGGTCAATCGGATTGTGGTTCGTTGGTTCAGCCGGTTCAGAGGTTCAGGACAACCGGTCCAAGGTCTGGTCAACGCACGGGTCAACAGTCAACCAGAGGAAAAGTCAACCGCCGGTCAATGCCGTGGTCAACACCGGTCAACGCGTTGACTTCGGCGAATGACGACTTGCGTTTCGTGTCAGGGTGTTCGGAAATCCCCGGGGTTCGAGTTCGTGCATTCGGGAGGTTCGAGTTTCAGTTCGGAGGTCTCAGGATTCATACCGCGTCAGACCGTCATTCCACGCCTAACTCACTGTGAGTCGGCTCAAAAACTCTTAGTTGCATGTAGATCGGGAACCGAGAAACCGTAGACTTAGAATTGCATACCCTTGTTTAATATGATTAAATGGTTGATAATTGATCGGACCAATTAATGATAAACCGGTTAGAAACGAATAACCATGATAGGGTTTTAAGAATTAAATGGTTAATCAATTGTGTGCCGTTAGGTTGTTAGTTATAATTGTTTGATGCATTCATATAGACGTTACATGGTTATGACCATATATGCATATATATATATATATGTATTAAGAATGAGAATGAATGAATCTATATACGGGAATTAAGACGGACTTAAAATACGAGTTAAACCTAAAACGAACTTGTAGAATATGATAACGGGAATGAGACTTAGGTTTAATAGCGGGAAACAGTAATGAATCAATTAATTAATAATGAGATGTCGGTGAGATAGTAAGTTTACTAACTCTAAACCGATAGATCGAGGAGTTATTAAAAGATACCTAGAATGAGTTAAGTAAGAGAAGTGGTGTGTTTTATAATCCGTCTACGGGTTGGCAATCCGCTAACCCAAGGTAGCGGATAAGAAAGGATTAAAAGACTTATAAACCCTAATAGGCCTGCTTGCATGGTATTTGTTGTGATTATTGTGATTGTGTGTTTGATGTGATTATTGCTGTGAGTTTTGTGTGCAGGCTTATTAGACTGCTTCGGTGTTGGGCCGGGCAGTCCTTGTGGACACTTACTCTGGTCATGGGGCCGGGTAAGTTAGTTAGTGCTGAATAGGTATCTTACCTAGTCAGAGCGGTGGTGTGGTAGTGTAGCGGCTTGCGGAATGGTTGGGGTTTCGTTATTATTATTGATTGTATGATCTGTGCTAGAGTCCCAGCGAGTCTGCGTGTCTACATTTCTGCACTAGGACTCTAGGGTGTGCTAGAGTCCCAGCGAGTTTGCGTGTTTACATTTCTGCACTAGGACTCTAGGGTGTGCTAGAGTCCCAGCGAGTTTGCGTGTTTACATTTCTGCACTAGGACTCTAGGGTGCGTTAGATTCCACAAGCCGAGGTTTTGATTACGTTCTGGTACTTCCGACCCTATTGGATCTATAAACCCAAATTATGTTCTGAAAAGTGTGGTAGACTCCTCTTGATCTCAGCTACAACCGCCACCTCTCCCTTGCCGTCGCCGTCACCGGAATCTCGCCGGAGCCGCCGTGAGGTATGCACCGGCGGCTAGATCTCCTCTCCTCTCTCTCTCCTCACCGGTTATTGGTTGTTTGAAACCACCAGTGGCTAGATCTCTTCCTCCTGAGCAGTTAAGTGTGTAGATCATCATAAAAAGCCGCCATAAAAGCTTCCTCCGCTGTGGTCAACGGTCCGCCACCGCGGTCAACGCCAGAGCTCCGCCGCCGAAATCTTCTCCTCCGCCTCAAATCTTCAGCCGGTTCTTCATCAGTGGGTTCAGGATGGTTTGTGCTTGGTTTAACCTTGGTTCAGAAGAGAGATCGGTTTAGTTAAACCATTCATCTCTTTTGGTCAACCCGGTCAACGATTGACCTAAACCGGTTTAACTAAACCGGTCAATCGAATTGTGGTTTGTTGGTTCAGCCGGTTCAGAGGTTCAGGTCAAACGGTCAAAGGTCTGTTCAACGCACGGGTCAATGGTCAACCGAAGTCAAAGTCAACCGCCGGTCAACGCCGTGGTCAACGCGTTGACTCTGGCCATTGATGACTTGCGGTTCGTGTCAGGGTGTTCGAGAATCCTCGGGGTTCGAGTTCGTGCATTTAAGAGTTTCGGGTTTCAGTTCGGAAGTCTCAGGATTCATACCGCATCAGACCGTCATTCCGAGCCTAACTCACTGTGGGTCGGCTCAAAAACTCTTAGTTGCATGTAGATCGGGAACTGAGAAACCGTAGACTTAGAATTGCATGCCCTTGTTTAATATGATTAAATGGTTGATAATTGTTCGGACCAATTAATGATAAACCGGTTAGAAACGAATAAGCATGATAGGGTTTTAAGAATTAAATGGTTAATCAATTGCTTGCCGTTAGGTTGTTAGTAATAATTGTTTGATGCATTCATATAGACGTTGCATGGTTAGGACTGTATATGCATATATATATATGTATTAAGAACGAGAATGAATGAATCTATATAGGGGAATTAAGACGGACTTAAAATACGAGTTAAACCTAAAACGAAATTGTAGAATATGATAACGGGAATGGGACTTAGGCTTAATAGCGGGAAAGGGTAATGACTCAATTAATGTATAATGAGATGTCGGGGAGTTAGTAAGTTTACTAACTCTAAACCGACAGATAGAGGAGTTATTAAAAGATACCTAGAATGAGTTATGTAAGAGAAGTGGTGTGTTTTATAAGTCGTCTACGGGTTGACAATCCGCTAACCCAAGGTAGCGGATAAGAACGGATTAAAAGACTTCGAAACCCTAATAGGCCTGCTTGCGTGGTGTTTGTTGTAATTGTTGTGATTGCTTGTTTGATGTGATTATAGCTGTGAGTTTTGTGTGCAGGCTTATTAGACTGGGCAGTCCTTGTGGACACTTACTCCGGTCATGGGACCGGGTAAGATAGTTAGTGTTGACTAGGTATCTTACCTAGTTAGAGCGCTGGTGTGGAAGTGTAACGGCTTGCAGAATGGTTGGGGTTTCGTTGTTATTATTATTGATTGCGTGATATGTGCTAGAGTCCCAGCGAGTCTGCGTGTTTACATTTCTGCACTAGGACTCTAGGGTGCGCTAGATTCCACAAGCCTAGGTTTTGATTACGTTATGGTACTTCCGACCCGATTCGATCCTCGGGTAGTTGCCTAATCGGATCATGGTGATTCCGGTTATGGCGTTAACCTACTGGGAGACGCCGGTAGGTGTGCGATTCAGAGAATACGGGGTCATGTCCTAGGGCCAGTTCTCATGGAAACTCAGGTTACCGGGGGTAACAGGAGTCACCGTGTATCGATGGACGGAGAACGGTGTCTTACTCGTGGGACCTTGTGTACACGTCTAGGAGTCCTGGGTTAGTTACCATGTAGGTGACGATGCAAACCCGTGGAAGCTACCGAGTTCGTAGGGCCCAACGTTGTTTTGTTATTTCTTTTATTGCGCGTTAGATAGATAGAGTCCAATCGAGGACATGTGCCGCAGTGCCTTCGATTTCCCTAATTCTCTTTATCTTTGGCAATGCTTGTGTGTTGTGGGTTTATCACGACGTGGTAGTGCGTGATCGACCATTTGTTCTGTTGATTGTTAATTTTGGGGTTTTCGGGCGAGAATTTTGTAGACTCTAGATAGATTAGAAGTCGTTAGTGGGGAACCGGTTCACTGGGTGATCTTAGATCGCTCATTAGATTCTTTTTGTGTTTTTCAGGTTTAGCAGCGACGGCCACGGGACGTCCTCGGTGTTGTTTTGGGATTGCTTGTGGCGGGATTTGATTCAGGGTTTTGGTTGTTTTATTTCGGTTCGGCTTTAGCGCCATTACATGTTTTTGATTGACTGTGTATTTGTAGTGATGAATGTTTGTAAAACCCGTTAAACGTTGTGCTTAACGTTTGATTACTCAAAAAAATGAAATTGTTTCCCTGATAGTGGGTTTCGTCCGAACCGACACAACTCATTGAAGTAATACGAGTGGTACCGCTTGTACAATGGAAATGAGGATAGCGGAGTCAAAGATGGGTTAGTGCGAGCCTTTATCTCAAACTGATCCGTCTCTGGCTTCGTCCTGTGATGAACTTTTCCCGTTTGACTTGCTCGGGTTCGATCAGTCATGTTCTTGTTTGATTGTTGACCAGTCAGCTCGACGGTCAGCGGAGAATGGGAAAGGGGCGTAACAGAAATGGTGGTATCAGAGCCTGGTTCGTCATGGGTTTCGAAACATTTCATTTTCGAGTATTTTCCGTGTTTTATCGAGTCAAATGTATCACACAAGCATCCAATAGGAAACCGAGCCGCCTCCATTAAACCCAGGGTTGGGATGGGAAAGTAGGATTTTTGTATTATTTGTACTAACTCATCTATGTGTTTTGATTGCAGTCTTACAGCAGTGTGTCCAGGTGTAGTGGAGGGGTGTGTGTGCGTGCGCGGAGTAGTTACAGTTGAGCGGCATGAGTCAGCAGAGATCAGTCAGCTCGCAGCAGGGCCAGTCGGTTCAGTTTCAGGGATTTCATTTGCATTGGTGCCCTCGACGAGTAGACCCGCGCTTTCGGGAGCCGTACCATCCAATACCGGGACCCGACTACTGTCTGTTATGTGGTCACGAGGGCCATGGAGCATCGACTTGTCCGATCGTCGAATCAGGACCGCGTATGCCCGATGCAGAGCCATACCGAGCGCCAGTACCGGAGGGTTACCAAGATGGACCCAGTCGCCGAGATCCCGAGCCCAGTCAGCCACCAGTTATTCAGTTGCCAGTCGTTCAGCCGCCCTGACCCGAGCCAGTGAGGACTTGCCAGATGTGTGGAGGTGAGGGTCATCGCGCACCCGATAGTTTCATCGATCCCCCGTCAGAGCCGACTTCTCCTTGTCAGCTTTATGGTAGTTATGGTCATCAGGCGCCCATGTGTTATCGTGGACCACGCCCAGCATCCACTCCAATCTGTCAATTGTGTGGCCGCGCAGGTCATGTTGCTCACCGTTGCCCGATAGCCGAGCCACAGCATATCGGAGCACCGTCTCGAGATGCACACCCGCCACACCCTCCCGGCGCACCTGCCAGCGGATACTTCAACGAGCCGTTTTGCCAGTGGTGTTGGGCATTTCGGTCTTGCTGGAGGCGTTACATTATGATAGGAGTAGTTAGGCCAGGTAAGTGGGGCACTAACTCTATATTTTTGTCTGTAGATAGATCGGCGGATAGGCGACTTTGCGTGTTGTCTTTGACTTTTCTGATGTATAGCGGCGCAATATGGTTTTTTGGATATGATGGCGGCTATATGTGTATGAACTCTTATCGGACCCATGTACTAAAACTTTATTATGTATGATATATCATTTTATGTATGTGGTGGATGCAGAGTGTTCGGCTGATCGTTTTGAGTAGCATAGTAAATGCTTGCCTGATTAAGATGGTTATGAAAGAAAATAGATTACTGTGTGAAACCAAATGATGAGCGGAACTGACGTCGTTCATCATGAGCCGAACCCAGACTGACGACGCATCCGACCGATCATTAGATTGCGTGACTGTGTGCGTATGGTAATTGCTTGTTTTCATTTCCCGCTTGTTGATTGGTTGCTTGATTTGTTAGTGCAATAGATTGTGTAGTATTAGTATGCATGGTTTTGATAGATTGATCGTTTTAGGTCTTTAAGACCATTAGATTGCTAGTTGTTTGGAATTTTGATTAGTGATTGGTAGCTTTCCTTAGTTTCATTAGGATAGTAGATTCTTAGTATGATTTTAGTTTTACCCTGAGTTTTGAGCTGACTTGAGAACGGTTGCGTGGAACCGTCAAATTCACGAGGGAACTGACTTATAGTGTATTGTTACTTAATCATGGGTAACCATCGGGTACATGACTAAGTAACCATACTTCTATAAGAAAGTGATGTCGGGGATGGATCGGGATGTAACTAACTGTTCCAGTGAGTTGTTGAATTAATTGTAAGACAGAATGGCGATACGATATGAATACGAGACCGAACCCTAACCCGAGAACAAGACGAAGTGACAAGACACCGCGAGACAAGATGACCTGGAATGTGAAGCAGTTGGTACAAGCCGTCAGTGGAAAATGTATCAGTGTAAGGAAACCGACAGAAAGAAGCTGAGAAGTATGATGAGTTAGCAAAGAGATTTGGAAAAGAAGGCCGATGTTATTGTTGGAATCAGTCCGAAGGAGGCAAGTGATCAGATTTTCGAAGAGTATCCCAGAAAGGAAGATCGAGAGCCGAGGCAACATTTTGAGAAATGAACTAAGACGACAATGGTAGTCGTCAACTCTGGGAGCCAGCGTCCATCAAAACCTTGGAACAAATGGAGCAAGGAAGACAAGGATGCAGCGCCGCAAACCGCTCCCGAATCTGAGGAAAATTATTGCGAGTATCACAAAACCACTTCACATAACACTTCAGTGTGTCAGACCCTCAAAGTCGCACTATATGCCCGGCTCATAAGCGGTAAGATAAAGGCGTCAATCGATGAATTAAGGGAAGAATCACAACGAAGCCAGGAAGAACATATCGATGATCAAGCACCCAAACAAGGAAAACAGCAACGCGGCATCAAAAACGTAGCTTCAAAACGCGACCGTGATGACTAGAAGGAGGAATAAGAGGAAGCTCCTAAAGTCGTACGAAGAATCAACATGATAATGGGCGGTCTAATTTCGGTGAAGGACTCGGTCCGGTCGATCAGAGGATACAAGCGCATGGCATTGGACGCACAGAACGCACCTAGGATGATCCTCTCTGGCGAGCCCCCCGTTATTTTTACTGACCAAGATCTTTGGGGAACTCATTATCCTTATAACGATCTGTTGGTGGCCGAGCACCTCATTGGAAGATGTCAGGTATCTCGGATCCTGGTTGATATAGGTAGCTCCATCGATTTAATCTTCTTAGATACATTAAAAAATGGAAATCAAAGAAGTAGATATCAAGTAAAAGGCTAAGCCGCTCACCGGTTTCACGAGTGAGACGACATACACAATCAGAACAATCAAGTTGCATTTTACGTTGGCGGAGTCAACAAAATGGTAAAATTCCACGTCATTGATAAGCCGACCTTCTACAACACCATTCTCGGCACACCCTGGCTATACAGCATGAAGGCGGTATCCTCAACCTATCATCAATGCCTAAAATTTTCTTCACCTAAGAATCCAAACAGTTAAGGGATGTCAGAGGGCAAGTCGGTCATAGTTTGTGAGAGAACACAAGATGAGAGTACCATCGTGCATGATCAACACAGAGCAAGGAAAATGAGGCCCATAGAAGGAACTCATTCAGCAAGTCATCATTGACGATTCCGACTCAAGCAAATGTGTGGGGATCGGAGCAGAATTACAAGACGATATTAAGAGTGAATTGATCGCATTCCTGCAGCATAACGTGTCGACTTTCACATGGTCGGTAAAGGACATGAAAGGTATCAATCCTTCGATCACGACCCATGAACTCAACGTGTATCCGACTTAGAAGCCGATTAAGCAAAAAAGGCGTAAGCTCGGTCCCGAAAGAGCCAAAGCCGTCAATGATGAGGTTGGCAAGCTTCTCGACGCCGGTTCAATTCAGGAGGTCAAATAACCTGACTGGCTAGCCAACTCTGTGGTTGTTAAGAAGAAAAATGGAAAGTGGAGAGTCTGTGTCGACTTCACGGACCTCAACAAAGCCTGTCCAAAAGACAGTTTTCCCCTGCCACATATCGATCGACTTGTTGAAGCTACAGCAGGAAACGAGTTGCTTTCGTTCATGGACGCATTTTTGGGATACAACCAAATTCTCATGAATCCAGACGACCGAGGGAAGACGACATTCATAATGGAACTCGTTACTTACTGCTACAAGGTCATACCATTCAGCCTTAAGAACGCAGGTGCTACATATCAACGACTGGTCAACCAGATGTTCGCAAATCAGCTCGGCACAACGATGGAAGTATACATCGATGATATGCTGGTTAAGTCCTTAATCGCATCTCAACACGTTGGTCGTCTCAAGGAATGCTTTATCATCCTCAACCGATATGGAATGAAACTTAACCCGGCTAAATGTACATTTGGTGTGACATCGGGAGAGTTCCTTGGATATGTTTTCAGGGATAGACGCTAACCTAAAACAGATCTCGGCTATCATCGACCTACCGTAACCCAAAAACACCTGAGAGGTACAACGTCTTACTGGCCGCATAGCCGCCCTGAACAGATTCATATCTCGTTCGATGGACAAATGCCTGCCTTTCTATGAACTCCTCCGCGGAAATAAAAGGTTCATATGGGACGATAAGTGTCAAGAGGCTTTCATTCAGCTTAAAGACTACTTGTCGAACCAACCAGTACTGTCGAAACAAAAAAACGGCGAAACACTCTTCTTGTACATCACGGTCTCAACAACTGCAGTCAGTGGAGTCCTAGTCCAAGAAGATAGAGGCGAACAAAAGCCAATTTTCTATATAAGCAAAACGATGAACGGAGCCGAGACAAGGTATCCCGCAATGGAAAAGTTAGCGCTAGCAGTCGTGACCTCGGCACGTAAGCTGCGTCCTTACTTCCAATCTCACTCAATTGCCGTGCTAAATAGCCAAGCCCTTCGGACGATCTTACACAGTCCAGGACAGTCAGGTCGCTTGGAAAAATGGGCAGTGGAACTCATCGAGTATGATATCGATTACAGGAATAGGACAACCGCAAAATCTCAGGTAATAGCCGACTTCCTTGTGGAACTATCACCAGAATTGAATGCCGATACTCAGGTGGAGGACAAAAGCTGGAAACTGTGTGTTGACGGCGCATCATCAAAACGAGGAGCAGGGGTAGGAGTACGGATCATATCACCAACCGGCGAGATATTAGAATAGTCCTTCAAACTCGGATTCACGGCGTCTAACAACACAACCGAGTATGAGACCTTACTAGCCGGCCTTAGATTAGCCAAAGATATCAGAGTGCGGAATCTTCTAGCTCATTGTGACTCCATGCTCGTCGCAAATCAGGTTAACGGAGAATACGAGGCTAAAAATGAGCGGATGGAAGCCTACCGAAAGGCGGCATTGAAACTTACTAGCTCTTTCTAGTTCTTCGACATAATCCAGATACCAAGAAAAGAAAATGCCCCGGCTGACGCACTCGCGTCTCTGGCATCAACACCAAATCCGGATCTCTGCCGACGAATTCCAGTGGAGACAATTCACGAACCACGCATTCCACCACCAGAAAGTAATCACGAAGAATCCACTGATGACATTGTCCTTGCAATCGGACAATCAGATGATCAAGTCGGTCTAGACAATACTCAGGTCAAGCACGTCAATCTAATTGCACTCTTAACGGATCATGAAGCAGACTGGCGAGAAGAGATTCTGGCATATTTAACGGAAGGAAAACTTCCTGAAGATAAGTGGGCTTCACGAAGACTAAAAGTCAAAGTGCGCGATATACGATACACAACGACATCATTTACAAATACTAGGCAAATAAAGTCCTCCTCAGATGCATATATGGAGATGAAATTCGCCGAGTCCTCGAAGAAACACACTCATGAGCTTGCGGAAATCATTCTGGAGGCCGGTCTCTTTCCCTTAAAATCAAGTTAAATGGTCACTACTGGCCAACTATGGTAGCCGATTGCGAGACCTATTCTAACAAGTGCAAGAAGTGTCAACGCCACGCACCATTTATACATCGGCCCACAGAGCTACACACTAGGTCCACCGTGGCTTATCCATTCATGAGATGGGCGATGGACATCGTTGGACCGTTGCCGCTTTCCAATCAAAGGCGCTTCATGTTAATCATGACGGACTACTTCACCAAATCGGTCGAGGCCAAAGCCTACGTGTCAATCCACGACGTCCAAGTTCAGAACTTCATCTGGAAATACATTATATGCCGATATGGGTTGCCTAACGAGATCGTCACCGATAACGGATCGCAATTCACGTCTAACCTGTTCAAAGGATTTCTCAAAAAGTGGGACATACGACTTAGTAAGTCAACACCAAGGTATCCCCAAGGTAACGGTCAGACAGAAGCCTCCAACAAAACCATCATCGATGGCATCAAAAAGCATATCGAAAAGAAGAAAGGAGTGTGGGCTGACGAGTTAGACGAAGTCCTTTGGTCGCACAGAATAACTCCTCTCCGCGCAACAGGGCCACCCCGTTTTCCTTAGCCTTCGGCGTGGAAGCAATGGTCCCGGCAGAGGCTAACATCTATACTCTCCGCTGAGCTCTTATGCCTCATCATAACGATCTGAAAGAGTCTGATGAATTTGGATCCATCTTCGTGCTTACGAGCCTTAGATCGGGTTCTGGTGTAAGAGAAATCTATGAATCTTCCCCACAGTCGACACCAAAATGTGGATGCTAAAATCCACACTCAAGGATTTATAGTGTTTTTTGTGATTAAGGAAAATGGCAAGAATCTCAATGAACCAACGATGTAAATAAAGACTTGAATCGACGAATTGGATTTGTATTGAATGAATAATGAGTTTACAAGAAGAGAATAGCTAAAATACAAGTGTAGCTAGGTCAAAATCGGATCCCTTGATGAATGAAGAATGAGATCCTTTTATAAGCTTGTCTCTGCAGCTAACTTCCGCAACTCCCGTCCGCGTGCTCCACGTTCTCCACGATTTTTGGGATCTTGGCGACTTGATCCACTCCGCGCACGTGCTAACAGATTCCAGAGACTGCGGGATCCGTTATGACTTAGTCTTGCCTTCGGTCTTCGGCTTGGAGCTTGATGTCACGAAGATCGAACTACGGAGCTGTAGAGCCGAAGTGTAGAGTAGAGCTCGTAACCAGAGCTGTAGAGTAGAGCTCGTAACCGGAGCTGTAGAATAGAGCTCGTAACCGGGGCTGTAGAGTATAGCTCGTAACCGGAGCTGTAGAGCTCGTTAACCGGAGGTGTAGAGCTCGATGTTAGCTTTTCACCGATTAACATTGCGCCACATTTTGACTTTCGTTGACTGAATTTAAGTGTTAAATCCGATCCAAACAGTCCTTCCATCTCTTTAACTCTGTTTGAATAACACACTTCAAGGACATGAAGATGTTCATTTATATATTTGCTTATTTATAAACATATAGTCATGGATAGCTGATGCGATGGTTCACTAGATTCTTTTATTCATCCATCTAATCTCGATTTCATATGTTCTTGCGTAGACAGAAAACTCACCACTATAATTTAAGTATCACCTGTTGCTTAATCCAATAGCTCAAACGAGAAAAAAAAAAAAAAAACAGTAGCTGCTATCAAGGCAATTCGAGAGAGAATGGAAGATAAGCTCAAAATAGAAATAGAAGAAAATGTATGTTCATTGCTTGGATATGAGAAGATAATTGTGTGGCGATTTGGAAAGCCAAAACTGATAATTTGTATCTACTGCAGAAAACGGAAGCGCAGTTGGCTTTGAGTAAAGCTTAAGAAATGGCAAAAGCTGAGTTGACCTCCGCAATTTTAAAAGAAAAGGCAGTACAAATTGAAAAATGGCAGAGGCAGATCTTAGTTAATGTAAGTATCGACGAAAAACTACTTCGTTTCCTACTATTTAATAGTTCCAACCTCATGTATAGAATATTGCAAAGACTGTGGAATTGTTCTTGAAACACATTATCCAAGGATTCCATTGGTATTGGAGATGAGAAATGAATACAAATGCCGTGATTGACATTTAGTAAATATGTTGAAGGCAAAATCCCTATGCTAATGAATTCGAACCCACATTATAACTTTACAACTTACACGAATTTTTTGTAAGCCATCTCTCTGTAACTAAGTAAAATTCTTGAATGTTTAAACATCTCTTTCTCTCTTTTTATTTCCGTAGATAAAGGCGATGTGTATGGCATTCTATGGGCGCTCTAAAAAGGGTAGCTAAAGTCATTAAGTTCACAAGCTAGCGTTGGTAGGAAACGAATGTCTGATTTTGTCGTGGGCTCATGTTGAAGTCATGTAACACTTCTTTCCATACCACATTTAAAGTTGGTATATGATTAGAAAAGAAATTTTGGTTAGTGTAGGGAGGAGAACGAGTTGAATTACGGGTCATCGTGAAAGTGAAATTGAATCTCCCATCAGGAGAACTCACAGCTCTTGGATTGAATACAGTTGATATGCCAAGCTTTCTAAGACTAAAGAATTTGAACCAAGGTGCACCACCATTGTAAGTAATGTTGAACTGTCTAGTCTCATTAGCTCCAAGATTCTGTATTTCGGCGAAATGCATGTATATATAGGACTGTGCAGTGATTTCATCGAGACTCTAGCGTAAGTTCAGAGGCTGAGTAGCGTTTGCAGGGATCATAGCGTTTTTCGCTATGAGTTGAGGTACATTGTAGGAGTTATTGTATCCACAGGTAGGTCTGTGCTTATCGGCGTCATGTTTTCTGTAATGTATGGCACCCAGACTCGGTCATGGATGTCCTCATCGTACCTATACAACGTGCGAGAGAGAGGCATATTTTGTTATTTTCAAATACAAAAACAGAACAGCCATAAAACAGAGTTGAACCAGAACCGAAATATTATCATCCAAAACCAAACCAAAAATTGTTGTACACACATTGACTTTTTTTTTTGTAATTGAAGAACACAAGCCGAGAAACTGATTTTAGTGTACTCCAACAAAATTAAACCGAATAAACCGATAAATTGCAAATCGGAGAAACCAAACCGACGCATCCTCCTAAAAACAACAACTAAACCGATGTTTCATATTTCATAGTTTTTATTATTATTAACCAATCATTGATCATTTATATATATATATATATATATATGTATAAAAAGATCATATATATATATATATATTATAAATAATCATTATATATTAATTTAATTACAATTGCATCAAACCGAAGCAGAACTACTCTGAATTACAAATGGTTCTATTTATTTTGGTTTGTATTTTTTCTTTGTTTTGGTTTATATAAAGTATAAAACCAATAAAACCGTAATTAAGAAAACCCAAACCGAGACAAAACTGTAAACCGGATTGGCCTCCTAAAAAGCAAACTTTTTAAGGAAATATTCCGTTACCTGATGAACGATGGAGTGGGTGAAAAGTAAACTCTGTTCACTAACATCAACGATCCGCTTTGAGTCACGTAGGAGGTATCATTACCGTTCAAAGGACGAAGTTCCAAGGACGGTATGAACGGTGTCGTTTCTCCTGTTTTGACAAGACAGACTTGAAGACGGTCTTGTGTTAATACATGGATGATCTCGCGAAGCAAATCATATGTATGTTATGAAGATCCATTTGGTAGCACCAATGTGAAGATCAAAGCTTGGGAGTTGATTCAGACCGTCGTAGTTCCCATACACAAAGGTTCCTCTGATAAGATATTTCTTGTTCCTTGTGAGGTTGAAGTTGTAACAGTTTCTTTGACCATCGGGGAAACTTCTTAAGTTCCAAACCTGTTGTTGAAATTCCGTCCTTAACGTTTCATTGATCCTCCCGACCACTCCACTGTCGATGTGAGTCTCGTCTGATATGTATGTTATGTTCGTCGTCCTCTCCACATAGGTTGTGTCCTTTGGGACCAACCCACAATCCAAGCTTATGAATCCTGTTCATTAAAAATTTAATCATACATATTAGTGGAAACTTGGAGAACAAGACGTATTTTGCGGGTAAACATCGTTGAAGCAAAGTCGTAGTCGTTTACAAGTGTGTAAATGGATGAACATCCTCCAGATCATCAATATAAGAAAATATAAATTTTATTCTGACATCCTTCTTAGCTACATGTAGATAATTTTTATTTTTATACAGAAAATTCGCATTATGTTAGTGTAATATGTTGTGTTATTGGTTAACCGAATTTTTTTGAAAAAAATTACTGAAGTTAACTGAATAAAAATTCGGTTTGGTTCAGTTTGATTGTTGATTCATTCCTATTATTAAATTCAAACTTGAAATTACCGAATTTTAAAGTTTGGTTTAATTCGGATAAATTCAGATAATTCAGTTAATTTGGTTAATTCAAATTTGAAAAAGTAAATGTATTTTAGTTAAACTCGGTATATGTTGGTTTATCAAAAAATCTGGTTAACCGATCGATTTGGTCGAATCAAACCGAGTCGATAATCGGATTGATTTGAAAAAGTTGCTGACCGATTCAACCGAGAGAAAGAATCAGAATTGAAAACCAAAAACCGAAAATCTCATTTCAGTTTAGTTAAAAGCCGAGAGACTAGTTAGTGCTATCTTATATCATATTATGACCACATCTGCATATAGTTTATTCTAGAATTTATCACAAAGAAACTAACTTTCACATAGTGCTTAAGCTGCAGAGGAATCATAGCCCATCAACTGGAAAAATACAAAAAGAAAGCAGAGTAAGAACCTGATTGATCTTGGGAGTATGCTGATTGAAAATTGGCAAGAGCTATGATCAAGAGGAGGAAAAACCTATTAAGAGCTTTCATTTTTTTTCCGGTGGTTGCTCTTGTTCAAAGGAGGGATATTCTTGCTCGGCAAAGATTACACCAAAGTATTGGTCAATCTAGGAATGAAGGTTATGTAAACTATGTGCTAAATCATCAACATTTATATTAATCAGGTGATTGTTATAGTACCTTATTTTATTTTTAATAGAATTTAAAATCATGTCTTTGAGTTTCGCATGACTAATTCCGGGAACGGGTAAGCTTTAGAAATTTTCCACAAACCAAACAAACACAAAAAGTCTCTGGTGCAGTCGAACCCGGGTCTATATTGTAACGAATTAACGCTCTTGGTCTTAGAGTTTAACTTGCTATGCCACCTCGCTCTAGTTTGATTGTAATTTGTAAACATAACTTCGGTACTAGATATGGCCCTGTTCGTTTCTGTGACTCGAGCGACTCCAAATCAGCGATTGGCGACTAAAAATCCGGTCGCTGATTTTAGTAGCGATTTAAAAAAAAAATTAGCGACAGTCGCAGCGACTCTAAAACGAACAACATAGCGACTGTCGCAACGACTGCCGCTGCCGCTGTCGCTGATCGCTAGCGACTGCAAAACGAACAGGGCCATTGTTAGTTGAGCTGAGCTCAAGGAAGAAGATGATCGAAGAGAGAGCAAAAGAATCTGTTATTCATTTCTGTTAATTGTAAAAACTGTTACAACGTTTCTCTTTATACAAGATGTATCGGTTTAGTTAAACCAAACTCCTAAACCAATACATACTCTAATACCCCTCCTCAAGATGGCAAGTAAATTGATTTTAATGCCATCTTGCCAACAAGAGAATAAAACTGAGTTGGAAACAAAGCTTTAGTGAATATGTCAGCAATCTGATTGTTGGTACGGATATGAAGAGTCTTGATGAAACCAGCTTCTATGCGTTCTCTCACTTGATGACAGTCAAGCTCGATGTGTTTGGTTCTCTCATGGAACACAGGATTATTAGCAATGTGTATGGCAGCTGTGGAGTCACAGTAAAATGCAACTGGACCTGTTTGTGGTGCTTGTAACTCTCGGAGTAGATAGTATAGCCACACAACTTCTCTTGATCCATACTCCATTGCTCTGTATTCAGACTCAGCTGAGGAATGAGATACTGTTTGCTGCTTCTTTGATTTCCATGAGATCAAGGCATCTCCCAAAAACATACAATAGCCAGACGTTGAACGCCTTGAATCTGGACAGGATGCCCAATCTGCGTCTGTGTAAGCTTTGAGAGTTAGATTTGAATCTGCTGAATAAAACATTCCTAATCCCGGAGTTCCTTTAAGATAATGCAACACTTTGTATGCCGCTTGAAGGTGGGATTGTTTTGGAGCAGAAGCAAATTGACAAAGCCGATTAACTGCATATGTGATATCTGGTCTCGTGATGGTCAAGTACATCATCTTGCCAATTAACCGTCTGTACACACTTGGATCGTCAAGTACTGGTTCAGCTGTATCCTGAGCTAGCTTTATACTAGGATCCATTGGTGTAGATGAAGGCTTACAACCGAGTAGCCCTGTTTCTTCTAGCAAACATAGAGTATATTTTCTCTGGCAAACAGATATACCCTTGCTAGTACGAGCTATCTCAAGACCTAAGAAGTATTTTAAAGGTCCTAAGTCTCGTAACTTGAATGCTATAGCAAGATCCTTCTTCAACTGATCTACTGATGCATCATCATTGCTGGCTATTATTATATCATCAACGTAAACAAGAACAGCAATGTAAGTACCTGCCCTGTTACGGATGAACAATGTATGGTCAGAGTTTGATTTCTGAAAGTCCATGCGCAAGAGAGTAGAGCTGAACTTCAGAAACCATTGGCGGGAAGCCTGTTTCAATCCGTAGAGGGACTTTTGAAGCCTACAAACTGGATTGATAGGTAAACTTTCTCCTGTTTTTGGTGTATAACCAGGTGGCAATCTCATGTATATCTCTTCATCTAGATTGCCATTGAGAAATGCATTAGAAATGTCCAGTTGAGTTAAACTCCATCTTTTAGCTGCTGCAACAGCAAGGAGAGTTTTGACTGTTGTCATTTTAGCAACAGGAGAAAAGGTCTCAACAAAGTCTATGCCTTCTTGTTGAGTATATCCTTTGGCTACAAGCCTTGCTTTGTAGCGTTCCAAGCTTCCATCTGCATTAACTTTCACTTTATAAACCCACTTACACCCAATGGCATGCTTGTCTGCAGGAAGAGAACAAATAGACCAAGTGTTTGTGCTTTCCAAAGCTACAAGTTCTTCATTCATGGCAGTCAACCATTCCTTGAACTTCTTAGCTTGTGTAAATGAAGTGGGTTCAGGGTGTAGACCTACAGCACATATGAAAGCTTTGTATTCTGGAGAAAGACTTTCATAGGACATATATGCTGTTATCGGATAAAGAATGTTTGCATCCGATTCTGAGATGTTACAGTAATAATCTTGCAGATAAGCCGGAAGCTTAGATGACCGTTTGGTTTGGTTCAGCTCTTGAGAATCATTCAAGACTGTTGCTGATGAGTCAACTTCATGAGTCGCTGGTGTTCCACTTTTATCAACCAGATGATCAAAGAAGTCTGAGTAGGAAGTAGACTGACCTTTAGAACAGGGAAATATATCCTCATGAAATGTTACATTACGAGAGATGTAGGTCTTGTTAGTTTCCATATCTAACAATTTGTAACCCTTATAGCCTGCAGGATATCCCAAAAAAATGCAAGGTCTTGATCTCGCCTGAAATTTATGTCTGTTCTTTGAAGAAGTACAACAGTAGGCTAAGCAACCAAACACACGTAAACCATTGTAGTCTACCTTCTTTGTTGTTAATACCTCATAAGGTGTTCTGTTTTTCAGCAAAGGAGAAGGAAGCCTATTGATGATGAACACTGCAGTAAGAACACAGTCTCCCCAAAGTTCAAGTGGGACTTGTGATTGAAACATCAAAGCTCTGGCGACATTAAGGATATGCTGATGTTTCCTCTCCACGACTGAATTCTGTTGTGGAGTTTCTGGGCATGAGTGATAAGCAACTATCCCCTTTTGTTGAAACAGGCTTGTGAACTTCAATTCTTGTGCATTGTCTGATCTCACAGCTTTGACAACTGCTTTGTATTGAGTTTCAATCATCTTTAAAAAATCCGGAAAGACTGTCATCACTTCATCCTTTGTGCGTAGGAGATATATCCATGTGACTCGAGTGTGATCGTCCACAATGGTCAGAAAGTGTTTGTATCCTTCTGCAGTTGGTACTGAGAAAGGACCCCAGAGGTCAATATGCAGAAGGTCGAAAGCATTATCACAAACATTGTTATGTGATGTGTAAGGAAGCTTTTTCTGTTTTGCAAGTGGACAAACATTGCAATGAAACTTTCCTTTATTGCTTTCTTTAAATCCAAGTACATCTATGATTGAATCTGTCTTAGACATAGATGGATGACCAAGCCTATTGTGCCACAAAGATGAATCTACTACAACATTGCAATAGTTGATAAACTCTGTTGAAGAACCTGTGATGTCAGTCTTATCCAGCACATACAGATTTGAAATTTGTTCACCCTTCCCAATCATCAAGCCCTTGGTATGATCCTGTATCATACAAGAATCTGGATCAAAAACCACTCTGCATCCCAAATCTTTGGTCAGCTGACTCACACTCAGTAGATTCAGCCTAAAATCAGGAATATAGAGGACATTGTTCAATGTCAAGTGATGATTCAGTCTGATTTTGCCTATTCCTGTAATATTCACTCCAAGACCAGTAGGAAGAGTGACTGATGTATTCATGGAATTAGACAACTCAACAAATAACCTTTTATCATGAGCCACATGATGAGTAGCTCCACTGTCTATAATCCAAGAGTCTGATCCTAAGACATTTCCTGTGGCTTTCAATATACCAATAAAGTATAGGGTAGATTTAGAAATAGCCATACCAGGAAGAGCTGTGATGGATCCACCAGAAGAAGATGCAATGCAATTCATTTGTGCAGATGGGTTTTGCAGAGAGTTGAAGTATGCTATCACACCTTCTATCTGGTCTTTTGTGAGATTGTTGACAGTGTTCTGAATGGTTGATGGGATACCTGAACCAGGAAGAGCGACTTGAGCAACTATCGGTTTTGATCAATGCTTCTCAGTCTAGCTATGTTCCAAAGCAAAGCAGACCAGTCTGTTCTCACTGTGGCTACAATGGACATACAGTGGAAACTTGCTACAAGATTCACGGTTATCCAGTTGGTTTCAAACATAAAGTGAAACAACAAGCTGAGAAACAACCTAAAGGACACACGACTGCTAAACCAATACATACTCTAATACCATGTTAGTTGAGCTGAGCTCAAGGAAGAAGATGATCGAAGAGAGAGCAAAAGAATCTGTTATTCATTTCTGTTAATTGTAAAAACTGTTACAACGTTTCTCTTTATACAAGATGTATCGGTTTAGTTAAACCAAACTCCTAAACCAATACATACTCTAATAGCCATATCTATCCATATTTTGTTGGCGACTAACTTCAGGAGTGAACATGTCAATACTCTTACTTGCCCACCACTTATTATTTTATTTTTCTCTATTGTGGAAGGGTTCAAATGAGAATTGGTAGCAGGAATTAATTAGAAAGATCATTAAACAAAGAAATAGAAAACGACAAAGGGAGAACGAGTAAAGTCCTACTGTCTTAGATAATAACGAAAGAAACAAAAACTAATCCTAACTAACCAATGAGTGAAAGTCTGGTGGTAGAACTTGGCTTGGGGGAAGATGTAAGACCGTCGATTTGTTGAAAACTAAGTTATAATTGTTTGGTCAGGACGAATATGTAACTATCTTTTAGACTTCACTAGAAAACCCAAGACCACACTAGTTATAGGTGGTGTCCCATGGGAGATTACTTAGGTTTCGACCCCAAATATTTCGATTAATCAACAAAAAGAAAGTAATCCTAATTGTCATATATTATTTTTTTTGTTTGTTAAATTTCGTATTAAAATGAAGGAACTCAAATTGGTCTCATTTGACGTTTTAAAAGTCCCAAATTTGTTATTAGAAGTAGGCAAAAATGTTGACAAAGGAAAAGCTTATTATTATTATTACAATGTTAATGGATTTGACCCCGAAGCGAACAATCATTAGATTGTCTAAGAACTTATATTTTGTTTCAAAAAGCCCAATGTTAAAGTACTGGATTAGTGTTGATTTTTTGTTGTTGAAAAGATGTAAATACATAACCTTCTTGAACTTGTTATTAGAATGCATCATATGCTCGCATGTGATGAATCCTTAGAGTTCAATCCGCGCATGGTGAATTCACGGTTCCTTAATATCGTGATCCACTGTCTACATCCACTTGGCTGCGTTCACCCCTTCTCTACTGACCTTTTCTTTAGTTGAC
This sequence comes from Orychophragmus violaceus, assembly GCA_030180135.1. Taxonomy (NCBI): domain Eukaryota; kingdom Viridiplantae; phylum Streptophyta; class Magnoliopsida; order Brassicales; family Brassicaceae; genus Orychophragmus; species Orychophragmus violaceus. The sequence goes on from CM058229.1 coordinate 77,526,910, forward strand.
TTTCATATGTCTTCTTCTTTACACTCAATCTATATTTTTCTTACAAATAAATAATATAGTGGATGGAGATTGGTACAAGTTGCTAGAGTTTGGACTACACTATGAAGGTCCCATTTGACGTTGTAATTGGCGGAGAAATCTCGTCCATGCACATGCCAATGATCGTATGCAAACAATTTTTATTTTAATATCATAGAAGCAGGCCCGGCTCGATACAGGTAGGCGCCTAAAGCCCAGAAAGAATCACTTACATTAAAAAAAAAAATTCTTAAAATGTCACCGAGAAGGCTTGAACACTGCCCTTGTACGATAGAAATGAGTAGTACAACCACTAGACTATGATCACATTTACCAAAATAGCTACCCTTTAAATATTTAACATATTGTGGCGCCTAAAACATGGACTTTACCAGCTTTAGCCTAAGACCGGCCCTGCATAGAAGTTTCCAACCTTATACACATAATTTCCCACAAATCAAAAATCAATCTTTAAATATTCTGATTTAAAGATTATTTTTCTTTATACCAAATATGAGGTTTGTATCCCTGGTACAAGAAACCCAATCTTTTGTGTTACGAATAAACCATTATGCATTTGCTTCAAACAAGTAGACATTGCTATTAGACTTTATACACTTTCAAGTAAGATAATATATAAATCTGTAGGTCTTATCAAGAAAAAGAAGACGAAAATGCTAATTAACTAGATAACTAGTTAACTAAATTAAAAAACTAGATAACTAAGGGTTTATAATTAATTATAATACAACAAAAGATTGTTATCTTTTTCACTTGCAATACTACTAGTTAGATCTAGCTAAGGTTTGCTTAATAGTGATAAAGTCATGATAACACTTTTTAATACCAGTTTACTTCACCTTAACACTACATGTTATGATTAAACTCTAAAAAGAAAAATCAGTTCTCCAATGTCAAAGTTTCCCAGAGCCGCAAGCATGCAAATAATGCCTATATAAGTGAGATCCCCTACGCATATACTCCTCATACTTACCAACACAAACAATATATTCTCCTCTATAATTAACACAAACATCAACGAATCAAAAAGAATTCGATAATGAATACTTTCACAGCCACATCACTTCTTATCGTTGCGATTAGCTTGTTGCTTATTGCATCCAGCGTTCAAAGCACTGAACAGCAAGACTACCTAAACACTCACAACGCCGCACGTTCTCAGGTCGGAGTGCCGAACCTTGTATGGGACGCAACAGTTGCGACCTATGCACTGAACTACGCAAACGCTAGAAAATCCGACTGCAACCTCGTGCACTCGACCGGACCGTATGGAGAAAAACCTAGCCAAGGGAAGTAGCAGCACGTTCTCGGCCATATCGGCCGTGAATCTTTGGGTCGCCGAGAAACCGTACTACAACTACACTACCAATTCTTGCACAGGTATATCATAAACAATATATAACATAATAATTTTCTTTTGATTAACATTTACAATTAAGGTTAAAAAAAAAAGCATTTACAATTGTTTGTTGAATTTTTTATTCATATTAATATTTATTGAGTTAACTCATTTTTGCTAAGAATTTTAAATAGTTGCATATACTGTAGAGATACTATACATACACTGGTAAAAATGGTTTACTATATTTTACCATTTACATCTAATTTTGTGTGTTTTCAACGATATGGTACCGCTTTATTTTATATTCAAAAATTATGTACAAATTAAAAATCAATACTATTAAAAAATTAGAGTGGTTAGGAAACTAACCTCTGGGGCATGTGTTATTTACAATTTGTGCCATTGTACATTAATGATTTAATTAAATTTCATTAAGGGTAATTAAGGAATATAACATTATCTCTACAATCCATGTTTTCAAACAAGACAATTATTAAACATGTAGCCAAACAACCAAAATATAATGAGTCATACTTTCCTAATTAATTAAAATTGAAACAAATGTATATACAATCATTAAACTTTAAATCAATGGATAAATACAATTAAATAACTTATATATCAACTATTTATATATATATAAGTTAATATTCTATAATTTATGATTTAATTCAAAATATATTTATAATATATTCTAATATTTTCTTTATTTTTGTTTCAAAAAAAAAATTATATATATACATATTACGATTGATGTTTTTACGATTGCACTTTTTAGCGGGTTCTTCCATCAAATTGCAAAATATCTAAATCATTCAATGGGTTGAAAAATAAATTAGCCAATTTCGATTATAAATTTTCTAAAAAAAAATCTTCGCATGAGTTTATATATATATATATATATATATATATATATATATATATATATATATATATATATATATATATATATATATATATATATATATATATATATATATATATATATATATATATATATTAAATAATTTCAGTTGATATATTTTAAACTTAATAAAAATATTACAATTATTCAATATTTATATTATTCAAATATTTGAGGCGCCGGATTATACTTTATGTTTGAATGCAGTTTTTAACGGGTTGTTCAATCAAATTTGAAAATTATATATATAAACGAATTGTTTTGTTTCTACTTTCGTAAATATTTACTTATTAAATATAAAACATAATAATTTTTATATTTATCTATTGTTTTATAAAATAATATTTTAGATAAATGCAACAAAATTAAACTTATACCACATAACTTTTACAATGGTTGTTTTCACACACACATATATATATATATATATTCAAACTATGATCTTACGATACAACACGGATTAAAATATATAATGCGAAATCATTATTTTAATATCTCTTCACAAATAACACACAATTCATTTTTAAAATAATCTAAATTATTAACTCACTTTTTTATAGTACGGGTTAAACAATTATAATCAAAATTAAATTACATAATTAAAAATCTAAATTACTATGAACAAATAAATAAAAATTAAAAATTTTAAAGAAAATAAATCCGTGCTTTCTAAGTGCGGGTAAAAATCTAGTCTATACTATTAAAACAGGATATTGACCATGGTACATAAATGTTGTTTCCGAAATTTATCCTTGATTTTATTATGAATTGTATTCTTCATTAAGGGTAAAACTGTAAAACAATTTATATTTGATTTATTCATAATATCTTATAATATCTTTTGTTTTCCTTTTTCTATCCTAATCATATCTAACAAAAATCTTTTTCAAAAATTTAATAAAATAATAATTAATTTCGAAATTAATATTAAAATAAATATTATAAATTATTCTTAACTAAAATTTAACTTAAAGAAATAAAATCAAGCATAATTAAGTTACTAAATCAATTGGTACATATAATTATATAATTTAATACATAATTATTTTATAAATTATATAATCATTAAAATTAATAAATTATTATTAAAATAAGAAAGTAGTATATAATATTGTACTAGCGTGCGGGTATAAATTCAATAACTAAAATACAACACTAAAAACTGACAAATCGATATAAAATGTTAAAAACCCTAAAAACCAAAACAAAAACTAATTCATAACATGACAATAAAAAAAAAAAATTAAACTCAGCCAACAAAAATTGTAATATAATAAAAAGTGATAAATATTGTAACATTATTGTCCCACTAAATCTAAAAATTTAAATAAAAAGAAGAATAAACCCGCGTTAAACGCGGATCAGACACTAGTATTTGTATTTAAATGTGTAAATAAATAAACATTAATTATGACAAGTTCTTTCTACAGTATCATGATTTAATTTGAAGATAACACATCAGTTTAACATGTAACATATTATCAAACTTAAAATGTGTGTACGCAAGTAATTAATATTTAATATATTATTTGACTTTTTGAAAATTAAAATTTATAGGTGGAAAACAATGCTTGCATTACACGCAAGTGGTGTGGAAAGAGTCAGTGAAGTTAGGGTGTGCTAGGGTTCAATGCACCAATGGTTGGTGGTTCGTAACTTGTAACTATGACGCACCCTTAGTCTGGACCTTGGTCTGGGATCCTCCCTGGATTATCAAAAAAAAAAAAACTATGACGCACCCGGTAATTATATCGGAGAGTACCCTTACTAATCTTGACACTAATATGAATTAACATAAAATATATAGATAATAACTATGATTAAAGTTAATCTGAATTACTCCTTTTAAAATTAAATAAATCTCTTTTAGTTTGAGGATGTAGTAACTTATGATTTTCATAAAGAGGTTGTAAGGTTTACCATCATTAACCATGTATCAAATGTTGTTTTTATGCTTATCTAATTATGTATCGAGAATGTTTGTTCTACTCCTAAATGTTATTAATATCCTTTTTGTGTGTATATTTATTTATATAGTTTCACAAAATTGTTGGAAAACCAAACTTGAAATATAATTTAGTTTTAATCTTTGAAAAAAAAACAATCCAAATTGTAATTAATTAACCTATATTGTAAAGAAAGCAGTCGAACTCAACAAGAGTAACTAAAATAACTGAACAAAAAAATGAACAAAAATTCATTTGAGGATTCGAATAGAAAAATAGGAATGAAAATGGATAAACAGTTATATTTTGTTCCTTACTAAACTGAAAGAGGAAAATATATATTTGTTCATCCTCACCGTTTGGGAAAAGCGAGAAATGACATGGGTCCATGTGTTAATTTTTTTTTTGATAAATTCATTTTAATTAGTACTCCCTCCGTTTTATATTAAGTGTCATTTTAGAATTTAAAATTTGTTTCATTATAAGTGTCGTTTTACATTTCCAATACAACTTTTAACTATAATTTCCAATTTTATCCCTACTCCTTTAGCTTAAAATAACTGTGAACACATTATATATGTAATTAATGAACGGTAATAAAATTTAATTGTTTTCTTAATAAGTGTGAAAAACCTTAAACGACATTTAATATAAAACGGAGGGAGTATAAATTTTGAGAACCATAAAATTTCATAATTGTTTTCTTAAAACGTGGCCACCAGTTGGACCTTTAATGTTATTAAAACTCTAGCTAACCGAGTTAGAAATCTTAACAAAACTCTGTAACTTTTTCATATGATTAATTTAACCCTAAGACTTCTTAGTTTGATATCTAAGATTTTAATCTTAAACAATGTTAATGCAAAACAATAGGATAACTATGACAACTACAAAAAAAGAAACACAAAACTTTACAAAGTACAATGTATTATGAATGTACAATGTACAAAAAAAAAAAAAAGAATGCCAATTATCAAAAAAAAAAAACAATGTATTATATAAATCTTTTTTTTTTTTTTTTTTTTTTTTTTTAAACTGCCATTATATTAATAAAAACCCTGCTACAACAAAAGCAGAAAACAGAGTACAACGCCAAAAAGGAGAGGAAAACGAACATGACTACAATAGAACAGACTAGAAAAGCCGTAGCCATAACTGAAGAACTGATACTTGATGAGGAATATTGCCCTGAGTCCTAGCAATGGGAAGCAACTTACACTTGATCAGCATTTTAATTTCGTCGATCAGGCTTGAAGCTGACCTTAGAGTAGAGTTATGAATTCTCGAGTTCCGTTCTTTCCAGATCGTGTACAAGGCTGCTTGGAAGGCCAGGCGAGTGATTAAGGTAAGGTGCTGGCTGGATGTAGGGTCTTTTAACCATCTCAGTCCGTCCTCAAATAATCTAGGAGGCAATACATGGATTCGAGATGAGAAAAAAGTCCATACCTCTGCGCTAAAAGAGCAGTCGAAGAATAGGTGCTGGCGCGATTCAGGGAAGCTATTGCACAAAGGACAGACTTCAGGCACTGGTTTGTATATTTTGAGTTTATCTTACGAGTCTAAAAGAGCAGTCGAAGAATATGTATTATATAAATCTTTTGAGTTTATCTTACGAGTCTCTGTTTCCCTCAAGAACATACAATCCTTGATATAAACCTAAGATCTTCTAATCACACCCACATCAATCCCAATATCTTAGCTCATGTTATATCCCCAAACTTAAGAGGTGTTACTGGTTTGTATATTTTCGTGTATTTAAAAATCCGTTGATTTTTAAATTCAATACATAGATTTTACTAATATTTGCGAAATCCGTAAGTTTTCACTCGGATTTGAGTCTTTGTATTTTTAGTTTTAAAATCCACCAAAATCTATTTAAATCCATGATAAAATCAAATCCGTATATACATTTTTACTATTGAATAACATTTGATTTTAATTTGAATTTTGAAATCACAGAACCAATAAAATAGGATTTTAATTAGGATTCTAAAATCATAGAACCATTAACACATGATTTTAGAAAGGATTTTAAAATCAATGATCTAATAATACCTAATTTCACATGGATTTAAAAATCAATTAAAATGCATAAACCAAATCCCTACTTAATTAAAGCGATTCAATATTTTTTTGAAAGCTTAACTTAATCCACAGTCAAAGACATCATTAAATAATACAACACATTATAAGACATTTTCATATTTAGTTTGATCTACTTTCCATAAATCTTCTGGTGACATTCTCCTCATATGTTCCGATATTTAGCTTGATTTACTTCTCATAAGTCTTCTCAATATTTTTGTGATATTCTCCACACACCCATATTAAGTTTTGATATAGTTCCAATAAAGTGTCTATAAAGCATTTGTCTAGGGCCTCCGTTTTAAAAAAAGATAATGTTTGTTGTTTTAATAGAGACAAAAGCAAATTGATAAGCTCAAAAACAGAGCACAACCAAATTAAAAACAGAGTTGAACGGGATATAGTTAAAAAACATGATTATCAAAGTTTGATTAATGATTTTGTGGAAAAAATACAAGAAAAATAATTTTTGTAAATCAGTAGTTTTACTATATATCGGTTTTTTTGTTTTATTTTGGAGAAGTTATTTTTCATGTTATTTTGAATATTTAAAATCATTTGAATTAAAAGAAAAATTATTATGTATTTACAATGAAGGCCCCTGTTTTCTTTTTTGCCTACAGCCTCCGCTACGTCAGCTCCGCCCCTGCACGCATCCAACAAGGCAGCTACTCCACATCAGCTCTCCAAGCTTCAACATCTTCTCCACTAGACATTACATCTTTGCTGTACTGGCTTCTGAATGCTTCAGCTGATACACATTACATTTGCATATTAGTCATTTGCAAACAATACTAAAAACATGATCAAAACTTTCTATCTCCATTTGCTTCCTCATATAAAGTCATCAATACTATTTAAAGAAAATTTTAATCAATACTATTTAAAGACAATTTTTCTCTCAACTCTTTTTGCTTGAATGGCTAATCCTAACAAACTTCTCTTTAATCACTTTATATTCGTTGGATAAGAGGCTTATTTAGTTTAGATTTATTTCATCTAAAAATCTCGAATCTTTACCCAATTTCTTATTTTTTATTTGAATATATCTTCATGTTTGAAATTGAAATCAAAGGAACTTACAAAATCTAACAAAATAAAATGTCATGTTTAAAAAAAAAGAAATTTACTTGAACATTAATTTTGTAAATAAACATTTAAATAGTTAATCCCAAATCGACTTGAAATTCCACAAGATGGAAATTATCTTTGGTAATTGTTGCCTGTAAAAGTCTATTTGGGAGAAAGTACGGCGAGCTTCAACCCATAGCAGAAATAATGAACCTTGGGATAGAACCTAATTAGTGTCAATCTTTAATTCTTTTTGGTTTATCTTTAATTTTAGGAGAAATTGCTTAAAATGTCCTCAAAATTGTTTCTAAATAAAAGTGTATCTTCGATCTTGAATCAAATGCAAAATTGTCCTTTCGGCATTGGAAAATTACAAGAATGAAGAAGATAACGACGGCGGCGGCGGTGGCGGTGGAGGGTTTTCGGAGAGCTTTTAGAGAGTGTTTAGAGAGGGAGTGTGTTTCCGTTTTAGAGAGAGAAATTTGATAATGACTTCTACGAACTAATGTTGGTAACTTCCGTTTATATATGGGGTAAATTCCCAAGTAGGATTTAGTATTTGGTCGAGTTTAGTCAGACTTCTTCGGTAGTCTGAAAAATTATGTACGTGAATCAGATTAACATGGAAGTCTGATATACCCTAAATCTACTAATTACTACCTTTTTGTCAACAAAAACACCATATATTAAATCATAGTTGTTCGGTTCGGGTTATGAGTAAACCGATCCGAGTCGTCATGACTTACATGGGAAAAGATAGTACCCCGTGCTCTCGCCCCCTTTGCAAGGGAATCGGCACGGACATTTGATTTCCTAGAAATTAAAATTATAACAAAGAAATAGAAAAACCCTCTAAGGGAATTGAAAAATTCTAACTCTGTCTTGAAAACCGGCCATTCTTGTGGATCTTCTGTCATAGCTAACAGGTCTGAGCAGTCTGTCTCGATTACCACCGAGACGATTCCTCCTTCCAGGATGCATGACATTGCCCAAAGTAATCCGTCCAGTTAGGCGTGTAGCGGTGAAAGGCTCCGTCTGCATCCTTGTGCTCCTGTGTAATTCCTTCCTGAAGGGTCTTTGAAGAACCATCCTAGACCACTTGTCACACCATTTTCCCCCCACGAGGCATCAATTTGACATGTCGGGACTGAAGAAGGCAAGCTAGTGGTCCGGCGGGTTTCCAAAGGTCGCATAAAAATCTAAATCTCTTCCTCTTCTCCCTTCTCTTTTTTGTTTGCGTCCCTCCACTCCTCCGCCTCAATGATTGCTAACTGAAGTGTCGTCGTAGGAGAAACTTCCTTTCCTTCAAAAAAACTTACTATTTCGAGCTTTCCAAATATACCATAAGATCCAAGGGTAATTATTCCTTTGTGGATCAGGAAGACCCACGTCTTTTGTCCTCCAAAAGAGGAAATCCATATTAGTAAATAAAGCGGTACTCGGGAAGCAACCCGGAATGGATACTAATTACTACTTAAATACCATCATATTATATAGAAAACTTACAAAAAAACATCAAACTCGTTTAATATAGTCACAACCTAACCAGTATATGCAAATTTAACAATATAGATGAAAATTCACAAACCCTCAGTCTAACCCTACAGATGAGAATATGATATCCAACTTCATATGTCAAGCATAGATCAAGCTACATGGTGTTTTAACCAAATATACCTTAAATGATTAACAATGACTAACTTTTATGTAATTTTAATTTACATATGTCCAAAAGTCCCATGTTTAATTAAAATTACATAAAATTTCGTCAATGTTAACCATTTAAGTTATATTTGGTTAAAAACACCTACAAAATACTAGAATTCAGTTTTGTATGAGAAGTCTGATAAATCCTAAATCTAATATTTATCACTTAACAATGAAAAATATGTAAACAAAACACCTAGGACATATCAAATTCGTTAATTTATGTGCATTATAACATACATGTGCAACTATAATTTTTATCAAATGTTAATTTTCTAAACCATTAATCTAACCCTAAGGTTATATGTAAGTTATATATAAATGTTCCAACATATTCCATTACAAAGCATGTTCTAAGGTCTAGAAACTACTCTACCACTTTATATAATTTTAATCTGATTCATATTTACGAAATTTAAGTTTTATATTTCAAAACTGTCTATATTTAATTTCTGTTTAGTTGTTTTTAACAAAATATTTTTTTACTATTTTTAAATTAAAATTTACTAAATTAATCTGCTTCAGATTTTGAAGAAGTCTGAATTCTTTTGAATGATGACATACAAAACTAACATTGATTAATTTGACTTAATTTTATCAAATTTTAATTTATATACTACTAAATTATATATATTTAATTTATGTATATAAATGTTTTGACAAAATATTATTTTATAATTTTAAAATTTAAATTTAATAATTAATTATGTATGAGATTTCTAAACGAAGTCTGATAAGTCACTTAGACTTCTATTAGAGTCTAACTTTTTCAGACATTCATAGAAGTCTGACACAGTCGAAGGTTATAATGGTAATTGCATTTTCCGTTTTTTATTGGTCCTAAAGGTAGCGCGGTAATTTTCCAATGCCGAAAACACTCTCTAAAAGCTCTCTAGGCTGTATAGGATGATGACTACCACCGAAAACTCCTCTATCATAACTCGTGAAAACTCCTCTATCATAATTATCACGAGTTAAAGCTGAGTGTGGACCAACATGGCGAACAAATTGATTACATCTTCCTTTGTTATGCTGAAATTGACTGTGTTACCAACTTGCACGATGAGCTCAAGAAGGCGCATGCAGAGATAACTCAATTAAAGAAGCTATTGACTGAGAAACCATCTAACCAGACAGAGCGTGTCGCCAAGTATGAGTATCTGATGTTTGCTGGTGCTATTATTATCATCCCGATTATCTTGAGGACATTTGGTCTCTTGTAATATAAGTCATATGTATCCAACTACAATTTTATGTATTATAAGACGAATTTCATCCTCCCAATTTCATTCAACATCCAGTTTCAAATATGTGAATTGTCCTCTTCTGAAACTACTAAAGAACTCCGTCTCCAGACTTCATATGATGTCTGAATAATATATACTATATTCTCAGACATCGTATGAAGTCTGAGAAAAACTCAGACTTCGTATGAAGTCTGAATCGATAATAATTAGTTTTCAGACTTCAAATGATGTCTGAAAAATAAATATTAAAACTATCATATGATATCGGAGATATCCAGTGTTGTTGTCGCGTGTCCGTGACGACACATGGCCTCTTGCATGCCCGAGAGTTAATTATTTGTAAATTGAATGCGCGGGAGTTATGTAAAAAGGAGACGAAAAAGCGCGGCAGTTACGTCTGCGGTAAAACCGTCCGGTAGTGGTAAACCGTCTCGTTTTAAATGCCCCTTATGAGACTTATATAAATATGATTTCTAACCTTTTTTTACAGTTTCGCCGGAAAGATAAAAAACCGTTCTCTCAAAGCCACTCAACCGTCATCTTAAACTTTTTCTGGGTATCATTTCCAGATCTGGTTTCTCTCTGCTCCGCCGTTTACCTTAGACGGTAAGATTCATCAATTCCTCCTTTCGTGCATAAACTAAGTAAAACTATTAGTAGCATACGGCTAATGGTGTCTGATTGAGATCTCAGTCTGCACATGGAGTCTGATTATAGGCCTCATACTGTAAATGGAGTCTGAATATTTCTCGTACTTGCGCTGAGTTTTTTTTTTCTCTAAATTCCCGATCTTGTTGGGACCCGATCTTGTTTCACTCTTCTCCTCTGTCGTTTTCCTTCGACGGTAAGATTCATTGATTATAGTAGCCATACGGCATATGGTGTCTGACTAAGTTACTCAGACTGATAATGGCGTCTGTATGATTTGTGTGGCCCTTGTTGTTTCAGTTTTTCGTCATGACATATGTTGAATTCCCACAAAGAATGTTCACTGCCGGTTATGAACCGGTTCCGGATAAAAGCATACACTACTTTTGTGGAAGAAGAGATCTGATTAATGATGTTATAATATCGCTGTTATCGGGAGAATGGCAACAACTCCTCGATTCAGAATTTGGGATTTTCTTGAGATTCGACGACCTGCACTTCAAATGGTGTTCAAGGATGGTGCACTACATGCTCTGTTTGCAGTTAGACTGCAAGAAGAAGTATAAGATATCGTCTCTTCTCGGCATTCATTAGGTTTTCCTTGTATGAGTTTCATGCCATAACCGGACTCAATTGCGACAATATTGAGAACCTTGAGTACCCTGAAGTTCAATATACCGATCAGATGAAAGTAATGTGGCGCTTCTTGGGGTGGATTTTGATTTAGGCCCATGTTATTCACAATTATATGAAGCTTGCAAAAGATGTGCTGGATGGGAACCGCAACAATGGATATGGCTGAGCTATCTATGCAACCTTCATTGAGGCTCAACACTTGAAAAATTCCACAAAGGGGGGGGGACATGACTAAGCTTCTTCTGGTTCCAGGATCGTTACAATCCTATCCATGGGGACGATTCACCTTCAAGTATCTGATAGAATCTGTTAAGGGTGTAAATAGAAACTTCGTGGAGGGAAAAAATTATCAGATCGAAGGTTTTGCTGAGTTCCTGAACATCTGGATATACTGGCCATGTCCCGCTATGGCGAAAACCTATGGAGATCCCTTTCCGAATGCCCCAATCCCACCACTGCTGGCGTACCAGGGATCACGGAGTCGAAAGAAAGTCGACGAAACCTTACGCATACATGTATTTCTTAAGACTGTTCTGAAGACTAACATATTTTTTATCCCGTACTGAAATAGTAGTCTGACATTATAATTCTGACTCCATATGCAGTCTGAAACATAGTGTCAGACTTCATATGCAGTCTGAAACATAGTGTTAGACTTCATATGCAGTCTGAAACATAGTGTGATATTATAAATCCTTATCTTCATTTTGCTATGTGACTTGTAATTTGCAGATCCACGTCAACACCCTCGTAGTCAAGGAATATGATGACATGATTCCCGAGTGGGAAAACGATGATGAGGAGGACGACAAAGTTGAAAACATTGTGAAAGCAATGCATGGACAACTAGGGATTGTGCCTTGGAGGTGGGGTTCTAAACACTGGAAAAGTGAAGGTGCGTTCAAGATCAAAGCTGGAGGACCTGTTAAACTTGAGATTAAGTCTGAAAAAGTTGCGATGAGGCTGGTGAGAAAAAGCGAAAGGGGCTGGGAGTCAAGAGGAAGTTAATACAGACTGTTGCTGATGATGAGGATGATGAAGAAGAGCTAGAGGTGGTTAGTAAGAGACCTAGAGGAGGGCGGTATGGTCCCATGATTGGGGACGTTGTTCAAGTGATTGAGGGTTTGAAAAAATCATTTGAAATTCAGATTAATGTATTGGAAAATGTTTTCAACGAAGGTTTTCAACTGATGGGTACCAGAATGGATGATCTTGGGAAGGATGTCAAGAATTTGAAGGAAGAAAGTACTGGAGCTGAACAGAAGGAAAATGACCAGAAGAAAGATTCTTCTGGATAGAAGGGAAATGCGAATAAGAAAGCTGGTAGTGCAGGGAAAGAAAGTGAGAAGAAGAAAGATGAAAGTGTTACTGCTGCTGAGGTGAAGAAGGGCGGAGTTGGTGAGGATGAAGAAGATGAAGTTGAAGATCTATAGGATCAAGATAAAGTAACTGCTGTTGTGGTTGATGAAGAGGGAGGAAGAAAGAAAAAGGAAAGGGCTCCGAGGAAGCCGAGGAAATTGGTACTGAAGGTACCCGAACCTGCACAAGCATGGAAAGCGAAGCCTAAGAAAGCAGCAGACAAACCCATCATTCTCTCTAAGGTCACCAAACAGACTGCGACTGATGATGTGGTTAGTCTCCAAAACCTTCTCTCTGAATACAAATAAGGAAAAGAATGATGGGCCTAAGAGAAGTAGCTGACTTATGAAGAAATCACTTGAGGGGAAGTAGCCTTGTCTTGCTTTATGAATATCCTTGATTGTAAACACATGATCATAACCGTATTTGTTTTTTTCCCCTTGGTTCTTGTATTTGCTTTGAACATGGATTCCTGGCATTAGAATTTTATTGCTTTGATTTGGTATGACTTTTAGTCGCCATTCAGAACATATCAGACTTCTATAGTTGTCTGAAATCAGACATCTATAGAGGTCTGACTGTGATGTATTCTAGTTACCAGACGTCTAGTGCAGTCTAGTTCTTGTGTGAATTTTAGATCGAACATTATGTTTAACATGGGTTGTTAAATTGTATATGCAGAGCATACCCGAGAGCACATATCCGAGTGTCTTGATCGTTACATAGTCGGATACGGGCATAGACTTCGATGCTACACGGATGTCTAAACAGGAAACTAAGCAGGCAACAACTGAAGTTTACATGCAAGCGACACAACCCATGTTAAACAGAAGGAGAAGGTGAAGACTCTAGTTAAACACGTTGTCCAAGCACATGTTCCACCGGGATATGACCCTTGTGCTGCTCTCACGAGGATACAAGTGAAGGCACTTAATTATTACAACAAAGACAGCCGTATGTGTTGACACTCTACTTAGATCGTAAGATGTATACCTAATCTATTAAATCGATGTCTAACAAGCGTATTGTTCTTTGTAAGGGTTATCCGAATAGGAAAGTGAACACATCACTCCAATGGTATTATGATCTTCGCACTCCAAAGGAACGGCTGCATGACACAGTTAGTATCACTCCAATGGTTATGAATTAAGAATTCCATTCCAGTCTGGATGTATATTCAGACTTCACAAGAAGTCTGGTTGTAAATACAGACTTCCAAAGAAGTCTGGTTGTATATTCAGACTGCAGAAGCTGGTTGTGTATTTTTTTTTATATCAACACATGCTTGGCTTGATGCAGCAAATTGATGCGGGGATTGATCTGCTAAGGCTTTCCCAAAACTTCATGTTTACGTCTAGGAGTCGTGGGTTAGTTACCATGTCGGTGAGGGTGTAAACCCGTGGAAGTTACCGAGATCGTAGGGGCCCAATTCTGTGTTTGTATCGTTGGTATTGCGCGATAGATAAATCGAGTCTCAATTGAGAACATGTGCCGCAGTGCTTCCGATTTCCTCTAATCGCTTTCTCTTACTTTTGGCAGTTGATTGTGTGTTGTGGGCTTGACACGACGTGGTAGTGCGTGATCGGCCCGTTTGTTGTGTTGTTTGTTATTTTGGGGTTTCTGGGCGGGAATCTGTAGAAGTTAGATAGAATAGAAGCCGTAGTGGGGAGCCGACTCGTCGCTCATTAGACTCTTTTTGTGTGTTTTTAGGTTTAGCAGCGACAGACGCGGGAGGTCCTCGGTGTGGTTTCAGGATAGCTTGTGGCGGACTTTTGATTCGATGTTTTTGGGTTTTTCTTTCGGTTCGGCTTTGGCGCCAATTTTGTATTGAGATTTTGTGTTGTTCTTAATTATTGGCGATCTGTTTTGTAAAGACGGTTAAACGTTATGTGACGTTTAATTTACTCAGAAATGAATATGCTTCCTTGCTATTGTGTTTAGTAAAAACCGACACAACTCACGGAAGTAGTACAAGTTGTGAAGCTTTGTACTACATAAGTGAGGATAGCGGGGTCAAGGACTGGTCAGTGCGAGCCTTTGTCTCAAACCGATCTGTCTCTGGTTTCGTCTTGTGACGAACTTTTCCTGTTTGACTTGCTCGGGTTCGACTAGGTCATGTTCTTGTTTGATTGTTGACCGGTTAGCTCGGCGGTCAACGGATAATGGGAAAGGGGCGTTACAAAAAGGTGGTATCAGAGCATGGTTCGTCATGGGTTTCAAAACTGTTCATTCCTGAATGTTTTTTCATGTTTTATCGAGTCAAAATTATCTTTTACCCAAGCATCCATTAGGAAACCAAGCCGCGTCTGTAAATTCGGGGTCGGGATGGGAATAGGAATTTGTATTATCTGTACTAATGTTTATCTGTGTTTTTGTTTGCAGTCAGCAGCAGAGTGTACTTGGACGGGTGGTGTGTGGGTGTGTGTGCATAGTGTGAGTTCTAGTGAGAAGTATGAGTCGTCGGAGGATTGCCCCGCACTATCGGGCTCAATTGGAGCAGTACCAGGAGAGTTTGAGAGAGCAGCCGGATCAGTCACTAGGTTCACAGACGACAGACCTACCACCAGTTCTTCCTCGAGCACCTCAGGGTGCTAGAGCAGTAGCATTAGACTGAAGGCCATTACCCGACCCATTACCTCTAGCTTTGCAAGACGATGCGGGTACCCCAGACTTGTTTGCAGGGATGATGGGTTACCTGGGATATGCAGATAATGGATTGCCACCAATACCGCCACAGTTAGAGGCGCCAGTGGTACCACCAGTGGTTCATGAGCCTATTCTCGAGGCACGCGATGTTCCATTGCCAGATAGTCTACACATCTCTGACTTCGTTCCGCTCAGTGGGAATGATTACTTCTTGAGCTCACTACCTGCGGCATTCGATTTGGATATGGAGCCCATAGACCCGTATCAGCACCAGAACTGGGAGCATCATGTAAACGAGCAGGTGGCGATGCTCGGAGATGTTTTGGAGCAACAGATTGGGCCTCATCATCAGCCGGATCCACGATCTGGATCACCACGTACGCCATTGGATAGATCTGCATCACAATCACATGGTTCTACAGAGCCATTATCTGAGACCGAGCCGATTTTCGAGTCGGATACACAGTTCAAGCCAGTGACACTGCCAGTTACACCACCAGTGGAGATGTCGGAGTCGCCACCAGCGATGCCGACATACCGTGCATGCAGCGCATGCAGAGTGCAGAGGATTCACTTGTACTGGTGTCCTCGACCAGTAGACCCACACTATCGTGAGCCGTACCAGCCGGTACTGGGTCCTTACTAGTGCCAGGTGTGTGGCAATGATGGCTACCTTGCACCAATCTGTCCGATTGCAGGACCAGGACCGCGTATGTCCGATACGGAGACGTAACGTGCGCCGTTACTAGAGAGTTATTGACCAGGACAGTCGCTGAGACCTTGAGCTTATTCAGCCGCCAGTCGCCCAGCCGCCAGCAGTCCCGCCGCCAGTAGCCCAACCCCCACTTGTCCAGCCACCACGACCACTGAGGGTTGGTTAGATGTGTGGAGATGAGGGTCACCGAGCGTCAGTTTGCTCCAGTAGGCCTCGCCCAGAGCCTACCGTTGTGTGTCAGCTATGTGATCGTGAGGGACACGTCGCTCGTCTTTGTCCGACGGCCGAGCCACAATAGGTTGGAGCACCGTCTCGAGATGCACTCCCACCGAACCCTCCCAGCACACATGCTAGTGGTTACCGCAATGAGCCGCGATGCCACCTGTGTTGGGCATTCCGGTATTGATGGGGTTGTTAGGGCTAGGGTTAGTTAGGCCAGGTAATTACGAGCACTAACCAAGTTGTTTGTTTGTGTATATAGATCGGCAACCTTTGCATGAAGTCTTTGACATCTTTCGGATATGGTGGTACGGTTTTGGGGCTATGGTTATGGTAGCGGCCGCCGTGTAATATTTCTGATCAGACTATGTATTAAAACCTCGATATGTATATTATGTTGTTTTGTATATATGTGTGATGCATAATGTTCAGTTTATCGTTATGGTTGGCGTAGTGATTGTTTGCATGCGTGTGATGGTTTTGAATGCAAATGAATTACCATGCGAAGTCTGATGATGAGCGAAATTGACGACCGTTCATCATAACCTCAACCCAGACTGACGACATATCCGGAGCGATCTTGTGATTGCGTGATTGTGTGTCGTAATTGCTTGCTTTTGTGTTTATTGCTTGCGTGCTTTAATTAATGCTTGATTGGTGCATTGGATAATTAGGGTTTTGTTTTGTTCGTTGGTGTAGCGCTGTTAGGTTGCTAGTTTTCTTTTATAGCATGCCTAGCATTTGATGATCGTTGATGGTGTTTGTAAGCCGTTCGATTGCTAGCTGTGTTTTGATTGAGTAGTTTAAATCTTATTGCAATTGTTATGTTGTTTGAACCTTTTTGTTTAAGGTGTTGAGCTAACTTGAGAATGTTTGTATTTGACCGTCAATTCACTAGAGAACGGAATTATAGTGTATCATTACTTAATCATGAGTGACCGTTGGGTACATGATTAACTAACTATATCTCTATGAGGAAGTGATATCGGGGAATGGATTGGTTTGAATTTAACCGCTCCAGTGAAAGTTGGTGAATTGAATGTAGGACGGAATGGACGATGCGATATGAATACGAGACCGAACCCGAACCCAACAGCGAGATGGAGTGTAAAGAAGCCGCGAGACAAATTGACCCGGGAAAAGAAGCATTTGGTATAGATCGTCAGTGGAAAATGTATCAGTGCAAGGATACTGGGAGAAAGAAGTTGTTGGTATGATGAGTTAGCGAAAAGATTTTAGGGAACGTCATCGACAGTGTGGAAACCAGAGTGAAGCGATCAATGTGAATTGAATGGAGTCTTAGTAGGGTCGGATTCATAGATCAAAAAATCTTGGAGAGCGTTCTCGAAGGAAGAGTCAGTAACGGGAACAAAGTGGGATTATTAGTATGGATGGAGTTGGACCATAAAAACGTCAGGGCTTGAATACAGATTCTTGAAGATTGTCTCGGGGAGACAAACCAGTATCGGGAAGGATGTATAAGTCGAAGCGAAGTGGGGAAGTCAGAAGTGAGAATCAGAGCAAAGTAGCCAATTGCGGAAGTTCGAGGTTCAAGAAGAGATCAGTTAAAGAGAAAAATGGCAAAGTGAAACGAAACCGGGAAATCGAAAAGTAAAGTGGAACCAGAAGCCGAGAAGTGAAGCAGTAGTTGAGTGGGAAAGACTAAAGAGAAAATGAAGGAGTGCCATTAAGATCAGGGATCGAGTAATGGAGTGACAGCCGAGTGAGCAGTACGAAGGTCAGTGAAAAGTTTGGGACGAAATAGCAAAGCACTAGAGAATATTGGAAATGGGTTCTGAGTGTCAGTGTTCAAGTAAAGAGATGTTGGTGTATGAGAAGGAAGAAGTAATAGAGCGTGTGAGGAAGCAACTTTCCGGATTGGGTGCCGATTCAAAGTCTATTAGTGACGGAGAATTCGTGGACCCAAGGCAGAAGAAAAGTCAACAGGGGCAAAATTGTAATTTTGCTAAACCCAGGGGCAAAATGGTAATTTTTCCAAAGATCGAGAAGGAAGCCAAGATGGGCCAAATGTTATCATTTTATAACATAAAAACATTTACAAGACCAGAACTGGAAGAAATGGAGCAGAAACGAGTTTTTCGGCTTGTCGGGAATGGAAACCGATTAAACCGAGAAAACTTTGGAAATTCATAACCGGAGTTAGGAAATTCCAAATAAGGTGATTCAACTTTCTTAATTCATCTTAAATCAGGGAGAATCAGTTTCTGGAGTTTTGGAATTTATGGAAATAGTGAAGGATTTTCTAAAGTTTTAAATGCAAAACCGAAGAAACCGAGACTAAAGGGCAAGATGGGTTTAGAGATGGTTTGGGCCAGTTTAGGGATGCATTTTTGGTTTTCCAGAAATATCTGGAGACAGGTGTCTCACCCCAGAGGCGCCACCTTGCCTCTTTGCATGCAAATGCATGAGAGTGGTTTATGAACATGGAGAATATTGTTTCACATCACTCATTTTTGCCCCAAAAACCTCTTACTAGTATCTCTCACTCACGAGCTCTCACCTCTCTCTCTCCCTGTTCATCCACATTCATCCCATTTACCCAGAAAACCCAGCAGTTCTTGGCATCTTCAAGCTTTTCTTCAAGAATATAGTGTTCTTCATGACCTGTTGAGCAGGAAAAGCCATAAATCTTAAACCATAAACCGAAATGCACTTCTGTAAAGCCTAGTAGACTTCTCTTGATATCCTCTACAAGCGCCAGTCACCCACCGCCGTCGCCGGAATCTCTCCGGAGCCGCCGTGAGAAGAAGGCCGCCGGCTTGATCTCTTCACATCTCTCTCCTTTCACCGGTTTTTTATCATATGAAGCTACCAATGGATAGATCCATGTGTGGTGGTCAGTTTGGTGGGTGGATTGTCATCTGAGTCGCCGGAAAAAGGGGTGAACCGGCCGGTCAACGCTGGAAAAGCCACCAGAATTTCCTCCTTCGCCGTCTCTCTCTTCTGTCGGTTCCCTGGTGTTGGTTTAGCATTGGGTTGTGGCTGAATTGAAGTTAGTTTGGTTTGATTTTAGGTTAACCGGTCAACGGTTGACTCAAAACCGATTTAACCTAACCAGTTCAATTGGAAACCGGTTCGGAAAGTCGGTTAAATTGCATCGGTTCAGTTGGTTAAGAGTGGTCAACCGGTTCAAGTTTGGCCAAAGTCAACGTCAATGGTCAAAGTCAATGCCGGTCAATGTCGGTCAACGCGTTCACTGATATACCATGGATTTTAGGATTTTTAACCATGGTATATGTCTTATTTATCGAGTCTTTTACTATGTTTTCGAGTCATTACAGGTATTTATTAGGTATACGCATGTTTGGAGCTTGTTTGGAGTATATTGGAGCATTCTGGACATTTTAGAGCATTTGGCCGAGAGAGAAGAAGTCACTGCCGATATCTGATGTTGGTGTCGATCGACATCACCTTTGTGTCGGTCGACACAGTTCGCGGACCAGAGGATTTAACCAATAATGAAGATTTTCAACTTCACCCAGAAGTTTATCATAATTGTAAAGTGACCCAAATCGTGATTAACATTATGATTAGGTTTTACAGCCACTTGTTAGGCTAAGTTTTATTCTAAGCTTTTCTAGAAGAGAGATTAGGAGATTTTGGGGCTGGTTTTTTTCTCGAAAGACTTGATTTCGAACCCCTGTTCTTATTCCTATGATTATTCTTTGATATCTATTTTGACTATGTTTTCTGTTATGATTGCTATGTCTGAGTAGATCTCTTGTTAGGTTAGGGAATTCTCATTAGGGATTTGGAGGAATGATAGATTAACTGATTTATTTAGATTCATCATCTAGTTGTTCATCTAATATGTTCTTAATGCTTAATCTGAACTGGCCATTTAGATTATTGATTTTAGGTTGATTTACGCAACAACAGTTGGTTAATTAACTAGATCTGATTTAGGTGAGCAATTTATCTATTCGCAAAGGAATTTGGTTTAGAGAAATTGTGAACGAACGAACATGGAATTAATGCATGTTTAGAACTCTAGAATTCGCAACGAAAGTTGGTATGCTAGGTAGTTAGACAAAGATAATTATCGCAGCGACACTGGTTAGTTTTACCTTCGTGATTCTAGTTCAAGAACGCTATAGATTGAATCTGATTGATTGTTATCTGATTTCCTGATTTTCTGAGAACCTCCCGAAACCTGACGCCTTCGTTAATTGCTCACATCCACCTCGCTTGATTTATTTACTTGCTATTTTGTTTACTACTTTTCACATTTGCTTCGCTTAGCTTAAATTCGAACTACTCATAATCTATCGTGTGACCGGAGTCTATGTGGATTCGATACCTAAGTACTACATCTGCATCACTGTGCACTTTCAGTTAGAATAGGGATAATTCTTGACCTATCAAGTTTTTGGCGCCGTTTCCGGGGACTCGTTGAGTTCGCTGATAGATTCAGTATTAGGATTTAGACTAAGCATTTTTTTTATTTTTCTTGTTTACTCACGTTCTTGTTTCTTTGGTGTTGCAGGAATCGCACTGCATCGATCGACACGGTCCTGTGTGTCGATCGACACTGATTCGCAATTGCATCGATCGACGCTCTACTTGCATCGATCGACACAAGGCGAAATCAGAGATACCGAGAGCTTGGACGTATAACAGGTTTCGCTCTATGGAACCTGTGATTCTGATTCGGGGCGAGAACGACATTTTACGAAACCAAGAGGGTCATATATGCAACGCGAAGGGTCATAAACTGGATGGGGAAGGAAACCCCATCATACCATACACATTGGTTGAGCAGATAGCTGAGATGAGAGAAAAGATTGATTCTATCCACAGCATCCTACTTTGGAAGAAACAAATCCGAGCTGAGGCAGAAGATGAAAAGTTTCAGGGGTGAATTATATGGCTGGAGCTGGTTATCATGGACAGACATATGGGAATCAGCAGAGACAAGGTTCTAGTTATGCTCCGAGATCGAGAGATGGTTATTCATCTCACCGAGCACCGCCTGCACCTACGCATAAGAGCAAATTTGAAGCCATGATGGAGCAGTGTCTTGAGGAACAACAACAGATCGCTGCGTCTTCCAACTTGAATATTGATGCCTTGTACACTAATTTGAATGGAAAGTTTGAGTCCTTGAACGCTCATATAAGGATGCTGGATACACAAGTGGACCAGATTTCAAGTTCTGTCAAAGAGAAGAATGCTCAGAATGCTCATGTCAATGACATCTCAGTTCAAGTTGAACATAAGCTAGATCAGGGATCATATCTTGAAGTTAAGGCTATGGAAATCGTGGAAAACAGAGAAGAATCAGAGATTGAGAGCCCAGAGTTTGAGAATTTCGACGGACCGAAATCGACCGAGATTGATATTGATCTCTTGATAAAATCCTTCGGTGTCGATCGACACAACTCCTACGTCGGTCGATACAACAGTCGGGCAGACCCAATTTTGCCTAAGTATGATGTTCTTACTGAGGAAAGGGTCTACAAACCTCCTATACCGCTCCCATGAGTTCCTAAAAGGTCTAAACATGAGCAGAATGTAGTCAAGTGCATGGTAGTGGTGGATAAGAAGATGAATGAAACTCCACCAGCTGAAGCTTCGCGAGTTCATCCTTGTTTGTTGGAATATGCAAAGAAGATGATCCACACTGATGGGCATTTGGAAGATGAAGTTCAGATTGGGGGAACTACAACGTCTGGTAGTGGAGAAAAGAAGATGGCTGTTCATTCTGAACATGCTCTAACACCTTATGAGCCTGCAACTACTCATAAGCAGAAAGCTCCAGACATCTCATTTCCACCGAAGGTAAAGCATAAATCATCTAATTTTAAACCTCCTGACCGCATTACTTTGAATGCAGGAAAACGCAGCTACCCACCCAAGCTTCGCTCCCGCCCTGAATCTCTTCCTATGTTCTTTAGACGATCTCATGCTGATACTGCTTACACACCACCATGGATGAAGAGACATTCACAGAGACATTCCAAGTCTCTGTTGAAACCCCCATGAGTCTGACCTCTTCCAATAGTCAAGATAATGGCTTAAAACAAGCGCTGAGTGGGAGGCAACCCACTGGTGAGTCTGTACATATGAGTTTTAGTCTAATTTTTCGTTTTTGTTTTTCTTGAGTCTTTAAAGGGAAATTTAGCGTCAGGATTACACTATGTCGATCGACATATACGCCGTGCCGATCGACACAATGGACATTCAGGTCGATATAGCTATCCGGGTCGATCGATCCACTTTTTCCCAGAATCGAGGTTTGACCTCGGTTAGACCACTCTGACCGGTTCAATTTTCAAACGCCATGTCGATCGACATGGTTATTCTGGATCGATCGATATGAAGCTTCCCGAGGTAAGTATCTCTTTCTCTTCCGCGACTGTTCTTCATTTTAAACAAAAACCTCTGTTCGAAAAAAACCGCTCTCAAATGCAATATCCCTCGTTTCTCAACCAAATTCGACGATTCCAAAGTCTAACCCGACCGAAATTTCACCCTCTATTAATATCTCCACTCCATTTGTGTCGAAACCAAGGTATGAGTTCTTAATCTCCAATTTTCAGTTTCGGTTCAAAAGGTAAAAACTCGATTTTTCCTCTCATTTCTTAATCCCGTGGTGAAATAGAATTTATTTAGGTTGTTTGGTAGTGGATTGATGATGCCTAGGTAGTTTTCATGACTGATTTTGCAAGTTTCTGAAAATTTTGCTTTTAGGATTGAAATTGTGATTTTGTGCGAAAATGCGGAAATAAAAACGTGAATGAACTGTTTCTACCGCTCTGTTCATTGATGTTTATGCTGTTGATTGAGGTTTTGATGATTTGTTTCTGATTTTTCAAGTGATTTCATGCTTTTATTCTGATTTTTGCTCAGATGCCTCCAAAGAAAAAGAATCGCAAAGACGGAGCGAGTTCATCTAGTTCAGCACCAGCAGCACCAGCAGATCCACCTCCTCCACCTCCACCCATGACACCTCAATCCCCTCCGGGTTCCCCACAGATACCTGCTGAGTTTCCGACACATCCTTGGCTTAGAGGAGAAAAGGAGAAGATACCGACTGAGAAGGTGTGGGATCAACCACCCAGGCGGATTGTGCTTAGTAATGATTGTCTCCACAGGGAGATGTTGGACACCTGGGATGAGTATGACACTCTGTTGTACAATGGTTGGTGCGATGTTGAGATTGAGCCTACAAAGCTTGTAAGCCATGATTTCCTGCGGATGACTGGTATGCGAGAGCAGGTTGTGACGTGCTTGAGGAGGATGGGTTTGGGGACGATGCCTTATGTCCACTATCCTCTGTATCCAGAGTTGGTACGCCCGTTTATAGCTACAGTGAGAGTTACGTACAGAGACTGGAATGCCAAGATGCACAGGAAGGTTATTTGTGTTTCATGGTACATGGCAGGAGATACATGCTGCCAATGCGAGACCTCTGTGCTATTTATGGTTTCAAGAAAGGTTACACACATGCTACGCTTCCAGAGAGCTTTCCTGACCTTGAGAAGTTTTGGGGGTAACTTCGGTTCTACACCTTATTTCGCCAGTGATACGAAGATGATGGATTTACGATATCCGGTCCTACGCTATGTCGTACGCGTCTTGGCTAACACTCTCCAGTGCAAGATGGAACCGAACAAGATGAGGATGCAGGAGCTGGTACTACTCCATCCAGCAGTGGGACATCTGTGTTCCCATGCGTATGATCAAGAGGGTCCTTTTGAGAGGACCAACCTGGGTGCGGTATTTGCAGAGCATTTAGTCTCGCTACAGGCGAAGCCGTTCAGAGGTTCTGGAAAAGGTATGAAGGAGTCAGTGGGGAGTCTTTTGACGCCGATTTTCCAGCATTTCAGGATACCATTACATGATTATAGCTGCGAGCAGTCTTTCGCTGAGATTGATGAGGAGCACTTGTTGAGTGCAACCTGGCTGAAGCCAGGTTTGATTTGGTGCTACAGAGATGGAGTGGAGGAGCGCACGGTTGACTTACGACATGCACCATTATCGATAGATACACAAGACGACTTGCGTTTCAGACCTGATCTGAGGTATGTGAGGCAGCCACCTGCTGCTCGTTCACGCAGAGGAGCTCCTTCCTCTCAGGCTGCTCCTACTCCTGCTGCAGACGAGCCTGTTCCTGACCCTGCTGCAGATTTCAAATTGCTCTCCAGCCTGGAGGTCCACATCCACATTTGGTTCTTCCATTAGATGCACCTCCACCACTTCCTGGTTACGATGCAGGTCCACACATGAAGTTTCCGACAGACACAGTTTGATCACTTTGAAGTGGTATTGCTAGAGCTTTCAGCTGCACCTGCACCTGTCCTTCGCACGGTCGCAGACGACAGAGATCACCCACACCACAGGAGGGAGACGACAATGATTCAGATTCTTAGTCCTTCCAAGATCCTAGCATTTCCCTGAGTTTGTTTCACTTTTCATTTTTCATTTTTTCTTGAGTCTACTTTGCTTTTGTTTGAGTCAGTTTGTCATGTTTCTTTGAGGTTGACCTTTGTGGAACTCCTTTATATCTATCTCTTGCTTTTGACTTGTTTCTGAGTGATCTGACAGCTTTGACAACAGAGAGATTGTGTGACTAACACTACTAATTTCGGATCCTGTCCAAGTCTGGCGCGTTGGTACTGTTATATGCCCAGTGTGTCGACCGATGCAGATACTATGTCGATCGACACAGTTAGCGACAGAAGGTAAATTACACAGTTTTCCCAGCTTTCACAGAATTTTCACCCTTATTTAACTTCCTCTATACTCGGTAACACTGGGGACAGTGTTATTCAAGTGTGGGGGAGGTGGTTACTGACATCGTTTTCTATTTTCTTAGAGTCAGTCTTTGGTTTTTCAAAGCTGTTTTATTGAGTCAAAATTTGTATGAAACTATGATTTTCCGAGGAAATTTATCGCTGGAACATGAACTAAGTGACCATTGGACAGACTTGCAGAGCCTCTATGACTGTTAGAAAACCCCAAACACGGATCAGCATACTGAGAACAACCATATAACTTCAGGTATCAGAGGATCCTTTTACTGACTTCACCATTAATACTGACTTAATTTTCTCACCTAAGGGTTTGGAATACCTTGTGTCGGATTCTTTTGTTATTTCTAGCACAACTTGTAAACCTGTCCAATTTGGTTTCCTTCTCCCATTCCATAAAGTAAAAAAAAGAAGAAGTAGTAAACTGAGGATGAGCTAGTAGCTCCGAAGGGGTCTCTGGGAGTGGTAGCTACAACTATTACCTCCTGTGCATCCAAGGAATGTGTCCAAAGTACACCCCAAAACGAGAAGAACACTGATAAAAAAATAAAATGATACCCAGTGGGGAAAAACCAGTTGTTAAGGAAGGGAAAAGAGAAGAAAGGGACCAAAGAAATACAGTATGGTGGTCTAGAGCTAACAAGGTAAGAGTCCATGTGCCTTTGATCGATACTCCTTAGGTGAGACCGCACTTAAATACTTGCCGAAGTCAGTAGGGTGAATTTGAATGCGTGAAAGTGATTATGAAGTTTTCTTAGGACAATTGCTAAGTGTGGGGGAAGTACATTGTGGTCTTGAGTTCTGTAGGAAAGTTTTCAGTGGATTACTATGTGAATGCGAATGGGAAAATTCCCAGGACGAAATGAGTTTCTGTGTTTTCAAACTTCTTCTCTTATACTTTAGTTCTTTACTTGCTTGAGGGCAAGCAAGAGATAATTGTGGGGGAGTTGATATACCATGGATTTTAGGGTTTTTAACCATGGTATATGTCTTATTTATCGAGTCTTTTACTATGTTTTCGAGTCATTACAAGTATTTATTAGGTATACGCACGTTTGGAGCTTGTTTGGAGTATATTGGAGCATTCTGGACATTTTAGAGCATTTGGCCGAGAGAGAAGAAGTCACTGCCGATATCTGATGTTGGTGTCGATCGACATCACCTTTGTGTCGGTCGACACAGTTCGCGGACCAGAGGATTTAACCAATTAATGAAGATTTGCAACTTGACCCAGAAGTTTATCATAATTGTAAAGTGACCCAAATCGTGATTAGCATTATAATTAGGTTTTACAGCCACTTGTTAGGCTAAGTTTTATTCTAAGCTTTTTTAGAAGAGAGATTAGGAGATTTTGGGGCTGGTTTTGTTCTCGAAAGACTTGATTTCGAACCCCTGTTCTTATTCCTTTGATTATTCTTTGATATCTATTTTGACTATGTTTTGTTTTATGATTGCTATGTCTGAGTAGATCTCTTGTTAGGTTAGGGAATTCTCATTAGGGATTTGAAGGAATGATAGATTAACTGATTTATTTAGATTCATCATCTAGTTCTTCATCTAATCTGTTCTTAATGCTTAATCTGAACTGGCCATTTAGATTATTGATTTTAG
This sequence comes from Orychophragmus violaceus, assembly GCA_030180135.1. Classification (NCBI taxonomy): domain Eukaryota; kingdom Viridiplantae; phylum Streptophyta; class Magnoliopsida; order Brassicales; family Brassicaceae; genus Orychophragmus; species Orychophragmus violaceus. The sequence continues at coordinate 77,553,862 of CM058229.1, forward strand.
GTTGATTTACGCAACGACAGTTGGTTAATTAACTAGATCTGATTTAGGTGAGAAATTTATCTATTCGCAAAGGAATTTGGTTTAGAGAAATTGTGAACGAACGAACTTGGAATTAATGCATGTTTAGAGCTCTAGAATTCGCAACGAAAGTTGGTCTGCTAGGTTGCTAGACATAGATAATTATCGCAGCGACAGCTGGTTAGTTTTACCTTCGTGATTCTAGTTCAAGAACGCTATAGATTGAATCTGATTGATTGTTATCTGATTTCCTGATTTCCTGAGAACCTCCCAAAACCTGACGCCTTCGTTAATTGCTCACATCCACCTCGCTTGATCTATTTACTTGCTATTTTGTTTACTGCTTTTCACATTTGCTTCGCTTAGCTTAAATTCGAACTACTCATAATCTATCGTGTGACCGGAGTCTCTGTGGATTCGATACCTAAGTACTACATCTGCATCACTGTGCACTTGCAGTTAGAATAGGGATAATTCTTAACCTATCATTGACTCCGGCCAGTTTGCGATTTGCGGTTTGTGTATGTGTGTTCGGGAAACTTCGGAGTTCGTGTTCGTGTGTTTGGGAGGTTCAGGTCTCAGTTCGGGTCTCAGGATTTGTATCCGCATCCAAGCCGTCATTACGACCAAAGTCACTTTGAGTCGACTTAAACACCGTAGATAGAAGCATATAAATCGGGAAATGAGAAACCATAGAATTAGGTGTTTTCATACCCGAATGTGACTTGATTGTGTTTGAAAATTGAATTGACTGATTACGATAAACCAAATAAGGTTTTGAGACGAATGTTAGGTTTGTAAGATTAAACGGATTAAACATGTTGTGTGCCGTTTAGTTGCTAGTAATATTGATTGATGCATACATATAGTCATTGCATGATAGGGCCGTATATGCATATATATGTATAGAAGAACGATATCGAATGAATCTAAGTACGGAAATTAAGATGGTGTTAAAATATGGATTTAAACCTAACGAATGTATAGCGTATGGAATGATATCAGGATTAGGTTTAATAGAGGTTGAAGAGAAAGAAATGAATTAAGTAAATGAAAGATGAGACGTCGGGGAGTTTAGTAAGCTACTAGCTCTAAACCGACAGATCGGGGATTTGATAAATGATACTTAGGAAAGGTTAAGAAAAGGGAAGTGTTGTGATTGGTGAGCCGTCTACGGATTAGCAATCCGCTAACCAAGGTCGCCAACGTTAATGAGATGCGAGCCGTCTACGGGTTAGCAATCCGCTAATCTAGCGTAGCGGACGTGAATGAGTTAAAAGACTTTAGAAACCCTAATAGGTCTGCTTGGGTGGTGTTTGTGCTATTGGGTTGTTGTATGGTTGTTGCTGTTGAGCTTTCTGTGCAGGTCTGTTAAGAAATCTCGGTGTTGGGCCAAGCGATCCGTGTGGACACTTAACTCGGTCATGGGGCCAGTTAAGTTTGTAGTTGCTGACTCGGTACGGTGCCGAGACAAGGTGAAGCTGTTGGTGTGTGTGTGTGTAGACTTGCGGGATATTTTGTTGAGATTGTTGTTGACTGACTGATTGTGTGTCCGTTGCTAGTCTAAGCGAGTCTGCGTGTTTACACTTCTGCACTATGACTCTAGGGTGCGTTAGATCCCGTAAGTCTAGGTGTTTGGATACGCTCCGGTACTTCCGACCCGTTTGGATCCTCGGGTAGTTGCCTAATTAGATCATGAGCCTTCTGGTGGTGAGTCCGGTTATGGCGTTAACCTACTGAGTGACACCGGTAGGTGTGTGATTTGGAGAATATGGGGTCATATCCTAAGGCCGAATCGCATGAAAAATCAGGTTACCGTGGGGTAGCCCTAGTCACTGCATATCGACGGACTGAGAACAGTGTCCTAGGTCGTGAGACTTCGTGTTTACGTCTAGGAGCCGTGGGTTAGTTACCATGTCGGTGACGGTGTAAACCCATGGAAGTTACGAAGATCGTAGGGGCCCATTGTTGTGTTTGTATCGTTGGTATTGCGCGATAGATAAATCGAGTCTCAATCGAGAGCATGTGCCGCAGTGCTTCCGATTTCCTCTAATCGCTTTCTCTTTCTTTTGGCAGTTGATTGTGTGTTGTGTGCTTGAGACGACGTGGTAGTGCGTGATCGGCCGTTTGTTGTGTTGTTTGTTATTTTGGAGTTTTTGGGCGGGAATCTGTAGAAGTTAGATAGAATAGAATCCGTAGTGGGGAGCCGACTCGCTGGGTGATCTTAGATCGCTCATTAGACTCTTTTTGTGTTTTTCAGGTTTAGCAGCGACGGACGCGGGAGGTCCTTGGTTTAGTTTCGGTATCGCTTGTGGCGGACTTTTGATTCGATGATTTTGGGTTTTTCTTTCGGTTTGGCTTTGGCGCCAATTTTGTATTTAGATTTGTGTATTGTTCTTGATTATTGGCGAACTGTTTTGTAAAGACGGTTAAACGTTATGTAACGTTTAATTTACTCAGAAATGAATATGCTTTCCTGATATTGTGTTAGTCCGAACCGACACAACTCACGGAAGTGGTATAAGATGTGAAGCTTTGTACTACGGAAGTGAGGATAGCGGGGTCAAGGACGGGTCAGTGCGAGCCTTTGTCTCAAACCGATATGTCTCTGGCTTTGTCTTGTGACTAACTTTTCCTGTTTGACTTGCTCGGGTTCGACTTGGTCATGTTCTTGTTTTATTGTTGACCGGTCAGCTCGGCGGTCAGAGGATAATGGGAAAGGGGCGTCACACACTCTCTCTCTCTCTCTCTCTCTCTCTCTCTCTCTCTCTCTCTCTCTCTCTCTCTCTCTCTCTCTCTCTCACACACACACACACACACACACACACACACACATACACACTCTAATATTCTTGATTACAAAAATGTCTTTTTATAATGATTACAGATCGTGGATGGACGGTATGAGGATTGATCCGACGATGAACTTATTGCACACTGAAAATGCACTCAATATTATGGATTTCATGACGGTAGAATGTCGTCAACCACATATGCAGAAAACCGGTAATGTAAAATATCCATGCACACAGTGCCAGAGTGTTAGAAATCTTACGATTGACGAAGTATGACATCAGTTGTATTACATTGGGGTTTATGGCGGATTATAAGATTTGGTATCTTCATGAGGAAACATCGGATTATTCAAGTAGTAGTAGAGAACCTTATGGTAATACTAGTAGTAAGGAACACTATGGTAGTTCTAGCAAACATTATAGTGCATGAGTAGATTTTGGTGTAGGTACCGTTCAGACGATTAATGATGCATATCGAGACATATTCATGAAGTAGGTGAATATCAAATTCCTAAGGTAGATGAGGAACCTAATGTAGAAGCTAGGAGATTTTTTGATATGTTGGATGCAGCGAAGCGGCTGGTTTATGAAGGTTGCAAACCGGTTCATTCGCCATTATCATATGCTACTATATTAATGGGCATAAAGACGGACTACAATTTGGCGGAGGAATGTGTGGATGCAATTTGTGAAAGATATTCTTCCTTTCACCGTGTTCATACTGCGAGGTCGAGAAACTTGTTAAAGGGCTTGGATTACCGTACCAAATGAAAGATGTGTGCATAGACGACAGTACGATATATTGGCGAGAAGATGAATACCCATTGGAATGTAAATTTTGTAAGCATTCGCGCTATCATGATACAAGGGGAAGAGTTAAAGTTCAGTTCAAACAAATGTGGTATTTATCGTTAACCGATAGGTTGAAGCGATTATATCAATCTGATTGAACCGGAGGGAAAATTAGATTGCATGACGAGTATAGAAGAGGAGAAGAGATTGCACATCCGTTCGATGTTGAGGCGAGGCGAAATTTTCAGAGAGTATATCCAGATTTTGCGTATGAGACACGTGACGTGTATCTCGCATTATGCACAGATGGTTTCAACCCGTTTGGGAGGCATGGGAGACATATTCGTTGTGGCCAGTGATTCTGACTCCCATCTTTGTGATGCGTCGAGAGTTTCTTATCCTCTTCGTACTTGTTCATGGGCCAGTGCATCCAAGAAGATTACTTGACGTATTCTTGCAACCATTGATATATGAGTTGCAAATTTTATGGGAGCTAGGTGTTGAAGCATATGATGTCTTGTGCAAGTAAAATTTTTAGATGCGGGTTGTACTAATGTGGACCACTAGCGATTTCCCGGCTTATGGTATGTTATCTGTATGGAAAATGCATGGTAGGTTAGCATGTTTGTATTGTCAAGAAAAGACTGACGCATTCCAGTTGAAGAACAGACGAAAATCATGTTGGTTTGATTTTCATAGAAGATTTTTACCATAGGATCATCCATATCAGAGAAACACAAAACGTTTTATGAAGAAGAGAAAATTGTTTGATGATCCTCCTCCCTTAGACAGCGGGGAGGCTACTTTGGGGCTCTTAGGAACCTTTGGTGCGCTAAGAAATCAACCTTTGGTGCGCTAAGAACTTCTGATTGCGGTGGAAATGGGCATGAAAATGTATACGCAGCTGGTTTATCCCACAACTGGCTCAAGCAAAACATCTTTGGTATTTACCATATTGGAAAGACCAACTACTAAGGCATAATCTTGATGTCATGCACATTGAGAAACACTTCTTTGATAATATTATGAACAATGTTCTCAATGTGCAAGGGAAGACGAAAGATAATATGAAGTCTAGGCTTGATTTTCCGGAAATTTGTGCTCGGCTTGAACTTCACCTTCAGAAGAACATGGAAATTACAATTCCTGCATATTGGTTTGACCCGCATTCGAAGGAAGAGTTCTTTGATTGGATTATGCGACGAGTTAAATTCATTAATGGTTACACTTCAAAATTGCGTAATTGTATGGACACCAATGGAGGAATTTTTATCAGAATGAAAAAACCATGATTTTCATGTTGTGACGAAACGACTCCTACCAAGTTCATCTGCCCATCTCCTCCCAAAAGATGTTCATAAAGAAATTGCAGAACTCGGAGCTTATTCAGGGATATGCAGGAGGTCACTTACAGTTGACAACATCAGAAATTTGGAGCAAAACATTCCTAAGATCTTATGGAATCTAGAGAAGATATTTCCATAGTCTTTCTTTGATTTTATGGAGCATCTGCCCATTCATTTCCCTGGAAAATCTAGACATGGTGGTCCTGACAAGGCCTCTCCCGGCCAAAGGGCAAAAAAGATTGCCACTACTGAGCCATTCTACAGGGAACCTCAAGCCAAATCGTTTTATACTTAACCATTTCAATTCCATTATTAACTAAGACAATGAGAATCATAGATAAATAGACATTTTATTAATGATATCAAAGGTACTAATACAATGAGGTAATGTCATTATGCTATCAGTAATGTATCGGTCCTAGACAATCTATATATCCAATCACACCACTTGTCCATGGGTCTCGGTCCGCTCCTAAGCATGATCATCCCCTTGATCATTCTTACATCCTGAAACAACACAAAATGATAAGTATGCATTCTTAGATTATATGATCCAACAACTTAGCAATATAACATTTCTATATGATCCCATAGCCCAAATGCATCACGCAATCCCCTAGTCTGTTCTACATTCCATCTAGGCGGTCCATGTTCATAAGGCCGAACCGCGCCCTGACCCTTCTTGGATCCGCGAACGTATTGCGACCCGCGGTCGTGCGCGCTCGCCCATAAGTCCATCCACACATTCGTTACGGACGTCCGTAAGGCCATCCGTTTGTCCGTCGCGTTTGTACCCTGAGATCGTCCTTAAGGACGTCATGTTCATACTGCGCGATCGTCCGTAAGGACATCACATACGTACCGCGCGATCGTCCGTACAATCGTCACGAACGTCCGTACGGGTATACGCGAACGGACGCAACTGTTCCTGCTGAACAGGTGCGATGGTCCGTGGACAGTTTCCATCGACCAACAATCACAGTGAATGCTCTACGATGCTCGGTGATGAACCAATGGTGCAGTCTTTCGGTCTGGCCGTGACCAACTCTGTTTCCTCTTAACCGCTTTCACGCTTGGGATCTTGACGTGTACGGTTTCATGATCTCGGCCAACGTCTTCAGACGCGCCGTTCGACCATCCACATCCCACTGGATTACTCGTCCCCTTAGCGCTGTTGATCCGCGCCAACCATTCTTTGCCCATACGCGATCATGGCCTTTGGCCGATCGTTTGCGTTTCTGATCATACCGCTTCTTAACCATGTATAGCAACCTATGCCCGGTTCTATTTCCAGAAAGATAGAGAGAAGAACAATCGGGCCTTGCATCCAAACCGGCCTTAAGCCAAAGCGCTTGGCCATAGCCGTTAGTAGAGAGGGCTCAGACTCTAACCTTTGAGGTTGTAGCGGATTTTCCCTGGTCCTTAGCCGCGTTGGAAGCCATTCTCCTTCCCTTGCAACCGCCTTAAACCCTTCCGTTTAACCTCCCTCTTAAGCCTTCTTTGCCAGAAATTCCTTCGAACCGCTAGCCTCTCTCTCTCTCTCTCTCTCTCTCTCTCTCTCTCTCTCTCTCTCTCTCTCTCTCTCTCTCTCTCTATCTCTCTCTCTCTCTCTCTCTCTCTCTCTCTCTCTCTCTCTCTCTCTCTCTCTCTCTCTCTCTTCTTTTCTCTCGGTTTTATGACCTTTGCCTTAAGAAAGATTTCTGGGGTTACCCCCTTGTGTGAATGTGTGCGCAAATGGTCCTCCCTTGGCGTACTTATAGGCCCCAAATCGTGTGGTAACTGAAGGATTATGGTGTTATTCAAGGTTCAATTCCCAAATTGCAACCTAGCACATAATCTTAAACAGATCTAGGTTCTTGTAACTGAATCATAAACACAAACCTGGACATTACCTTTTGCAGCGGAATGATTGTAATGTCGAGATCAACGAACAGATGAATACCTGTTCCTCCTCGGTATCCACACGCTTACAAGCACGGATGGCTGCTAGACCGGATGGATGATCAACAGAGAGAGAGAGATTGGAGAGGGAGAGGCCCTGCGGCCACACCCACAAAATCGCCAAAAAAAAAGCTTAGGGTTACAATACCCATGTTGCAATCTTATTGATTCACTAATGGGCCCAAGTTTAATTAATTAAACTAATGGTCCATTAGACTTTTGGACCCAAGACACAAATCATACAAAAGCCCATTTGTTGTCTGCCCAACTCTCTGTACAAATACAGTAAATGCCTTAGCATCTTACCGTATTAATTCCATCTTAACTTTCCCGTTAGCTATGGTGTGTGACCCTTCGGGATCATACAATACTGGTAATAAGTCCTAAACTTATAGATCATGAGCGGGCTCTAGCAAGTCATCATGATCACCCAGTATTTATGACTTATGTCTGATCTCGACATTTATCATACTTTCTAGAGATAGTACAGTAGATTTCAGGACATTCCCAACAATCTCCCACTTGTACTGGAATCCTACACAGGACATTCCCAACAATCTCCGATTGTACTGGAATCCTACATTCCCTAATCCTTTTGTCTCAATATCTCGATCTGGCATAAGGCAAGATGCGTGTCATCCTTATATAGCCAGACCATGTTTATCGGAACAGATTTGATACTGACAATGCAAACGACTTGGGCAAGTCCGTTTGGGAGTGGCCACTCTCTTACCAGCTATCAAGTCTCCGATTGGCCTAGAGATATTTCCTCCGTTATACGGCAGGGACAAATCCCATATTGTTCCATCACTATGAACTACACACTTTATAATACACCCAAACAAGGTCCTTATAGCTCCCAGTTACGAAACAGCGTTAGACAATGATCAAAGCGCATCACTCCATGTGCAGCCACATGCATGCGAACTCAGGTCTAAGGACTATACTCTATAGTCGTATATGAGAACCTCTTATGACACAGATATTAATATCTTGTAGAGTTCTCATCAGCGGGCCATGTCCGGTCATATGCTCCCCTACATATACCTATGTGTCGACTTTGATGCCGCGCATCTATGACCCCTCGAAACTTGGTCATAAGTCTCAACACAATCTAGTCTCAAGTGGTTGTTGGTGTTCCAATTTCAACAACCTTCGACTATGGACACTATGATTTATGTCATTTCGTCAAATATGGGGTTTCAGGATCAAGTCTACTCATGTACTTCGATGGCCCATATATAATGACATGAATCATTTTGGAACGATTATTTATATCACAGTTAAAATAATCCAGAAATCATAGATTTCATAAACATAAAATATTATGTTTACATGAACCTTTCAAAACAACTAAGTAAAGCCCTTTACAAACTCCCACTGAAATTAAGACTACATCTTAATTTCACTCATCCTACAGCTACAGTCCGCGACTCGTGCTTAGGCCTAAGGAGTGGCTTCGTTAATAGATTAGCAACGTTCTCATTCGATGAAACTTGCTTATCTACTTAACATCTCTGTCATTTATCTCACGGAATAGGTTATACCTATCCTCAAGGTGTTTGGATCTCTGATGTGCAGCTAGTCTCATCTATGCTGTGAATCACATCAAGTTCAGTGATGAACTCTTCTATCCAAACAACCTCTTTCGCCGCTTCTCAAGCTGCGAAATGTTCAGCTTAAGTCATGGAGTCAGCAACAGTGCCTTGCACCGCCAGACTTACACAAGATATAGCCGGACTGTGACCATGAATTATCTTTGTCTATTGGAAACTTGCCTTTCAGACTCTATCGACTTGTAGCACCTCACTTTCTCCGTAAACCAAGAACTTATCCTTAGTATTCCTCAAATACTTTAGGGTATTCTTTACGGCAATCCAATGATTCTTTGCTGGATTTGACTGGTCTTTACTTGTCTTGCTTAACAATAAAGCAACATCAAAACAAGTACGTGTCATGGCATACATGATAGATCCAATTGCCGACGCATATGGAATCTCATCCATGCATTCAAGCTCAGCAGATATCGTAGGATACTGTTTCTTGCTTAACATATTGCCATGTGACATTGGCATAAAACCCTTCTTGGAGTGCTGAAAACGTGTAGGACTTTGTCAATTTAAGAATCCTGACTTTGTCCTACCAGCTCTTTTGAATCTCTATCTTTAGATCCAAAATCCAAGAACATACGTGGCTTTACCCATGTCAATCATAAAACCAACTCCCAAGTCAGTCCTTTACCGACTGCAGTATTGGGACGTTATTTCCGAGAATCAGTATGTCATTGACATACACTATGAGATATGCAACATCGCTCCCACTTATCTATTAGTAAACGCACAGTTCCATTTCGTTCCTGTTCAAGTCAAAACCTTGACTACTTCAACAGAACGAAGATTCCAACTCTGATATGATTGCTTCCATCCATGAATGGATCAATGAAGCTAGCTTACACAAAATGTAATTTTTCGGAGTTCGGGCTCACTTTCGCTTCTTTGAATTTCGCAGATTCGTCGCTTTCAATGATCATCAGATCATGCGAACTTTCAATGATCATCAGGTTCAACTAATGACGAGAAATCACTCTCGGATTAGTGACTGATTCATTCATATCTGCGAACTTCAGGCTCTACAGGTGTAGATTCTACAGAAATCTGTAAATCCATCCGCTGCTCTTCCTCAACAGGTTGAGCAGCCTCCTGTATTTCTCGAAATTCTTCGAGTTACACTTTTACTCCCACTGTTCTTCTTGGAAAGTAACTTCCCTTCTTAGAAAACAGAATGGACGTAAAAGTAACAAGCCTTGGTTTCCCTAGGACAACCAGCGAAGTAGCACAACTACAAATACTCAGTAAAGACGAATTTGGATCGATTCCAATCCACATTTACGTGGTGTCTTTCAACTGATATTGGTGGAAATATTTCAGCGTAAACTTAGATATTTCTAGAGCGTTATTCTTAAAGAATATCATGGAAGATTCGTGTGACTCATCTTTAATCATTTCCATTAAGATCTGATTCTTTCTCACAGAAACACCTCTAGGTTTTCAGGAGAAATGAGCTGTGAAACGACTTCACACTCATTCAGATGATCACACCATCAATGACTTAAGTATTCTCACTCGAGATCTAATCCAGAGTCTCAGTACTTCTGTCACTCAGATTCTATACTTCATTCTGGAACTCTTTCGACCATGTCAAAGAATTCCGACTTGTGTCTCATCAAATGAACACAGCCTTACTCACTGAAGTAATCAGTAGAGACAATGAAGTACATGAAATTTTCTCTGGCATTACTGCTCATCGGACCACATACATGAGTATGTTCAATCTCCAATAAGCCTTTGGGCCTTTCTCTAGCTCGGCTAAGATGGGCCATTTGTCTTTTGGTCTAGTAAGCAGAATTCAAGTCTCATAAGATATCCATTCAAATGAGCCCAAAAGTCCATAACTATGGGGTTTCTGAATCTGACTTACTCTATGTGACCAAAACATTTATGCCAAGAAAAATCAGGTTTAATTCATCAGATTTAAACCAATTGCGGTATTTATGTTACATTTTAGGCACTCTATGGTTTAAGATATAAAACCCATTCCTTGAATAGGGTGCTACAATTAATATTTCATTAAGATCAAAAGAACAAAACTTGTCTTTTATCAAAATGAAAAACATTCAAATTCTTACAAGAAAATGAAAGACAACTCTGCTTAAAGCAGGTACATTGTAGCAATTACTTAATACAAAACCAAGCCTCAAAGGCATCTACAAGTGAAAACCCTATGGCTGAGGCAGCATCCATAACTCCTTCCAGACATGCAGTTCCACTTGTCCTTCCTTCAACGTTTTACTATTGCTCAGGCTCTGCATATTATAACAAATATCAGTGCCACAACCAGTATCCAATACCTATAAGGTATAACTTGAAGTAATAACATGAATACCTGAGGAAGTAGTCTCATACATCGACTTTAACTCCTCATCATCTTCCATGAATTTAATGCAATTTCTCTTCCAATGCCCAGTCTCTTTACAGTAGCAGCACTTACCAACGTAAGAGGTATCTGACTCGGGCTCAGAAGACACACGCTTGCCATGATTCAAAATCTGGACAACTTTGTCTTCACCCTTGTCATCACTAGGTTTAGTAAAGCTACCCTTCTCATCCATGAGATTGTACAGGGTACTCTTCACGTTTGGCTCAACTGTCTTGAGCATATCATGCAGTTCAGTCAACGTCTTCGTTAAGCCTTTCTTGATATAGTTCCTTACGAACTTATCATAGCTTGACTGCAGTGACTGCAGAATGATCTCAGTTGCCAATTCCTGGCTAACTGGATAATCCAGTTTCCTCAGGTTATCAATGTAACCCATCATTTTACTGACATGTGGACTTACTGGATGATCATTTGGTAGCTTGCAGCTAGTGAGAGATTTAACCAACTGGTATCTCTCCACTCTTACCTGCTCCTGAAATTTCAATTTCAGGCTGCTGATCATCTCTATTGGCGACTCCATGTTCTCATATTGCTTCAGCAAATCTGAGTCCATGGTAGCCAATATCAGACCACGCACATCTACCGCATCATTATAATGCTTATTCCAAGCATCATATACTGCATGAGAGGCATTGGACCCGATCCTCACGGGGAGAGCTCTCTCAAGGACATAGTCCTTTCTCTCCTGCCTGAGGACTAGCCTCAGGTTCCGCGACCAAGTCAAGAAATTTGATCCGTTCAGTTTGTCCATCTCGAGGACAGACCGGATCGAGAAAGTGTTTTGATTATTTGTGCTATTCATAACTGAAATTTAGAGATAAATAGAGTTTTAGTTATTTAGTTCATAAAAGAGTAATCTTAATAACTTATAAGAAAACTCGCATTGCATTCAAAATTTCTTTGTTTAACCTCATAAGAATGCAATGATTCCGAGACCCATGTTCAGCTAAATCCAAAGTGGGCCACTGGCCGTCACCCGGAATTAGCTTTACTTGGTAAGCATACACACAGCTAGTTATATCTCATATAACTCTCGGTTGTGAATTGGGCCCAAGGCCCAAAACACCAGATGTCTCAAGGCCCGGGACTCCCGATGGCCCAGTCAAGGAAACCAATCTCTTACAGCCAAATAATCACTAAAGTCTGGGACTCCCAATGAAATTAGTGACTATATACTACTTTACTTACGCGAAAACAGACACCTCACACTGTAAGCCATATCTGTAATCGAATAAGCGTTAAGTAGCTGACAAGATTGGAAAGACATCCAAGCTTGATATTGTTTTTGAGGATTTCAAGTTTTATTTCCAAAAATAGAAGATTACTATTTTGGGAAACTTACTTCTTTTAGAAACTTTCTAAATTTAGAAACATACTAAAAATAGAAATTTCTAATTTTAATATTTTATAAATATTTTCGGGTTGGGTCACAAATTATAGGCCCAATTCTTGGCCCAAGACCATAGAATTCCAGTTGGCCCAATAATTTGACATAACCGAGTCGGTTTATTAATTCTGGTCCAAGACCAAATTAACTATCAAAACCATCGGTTATTTACTAAACCAGACCAGCTCTAAATTATTTGGTCCAACCAAATCAAACTTAGACCAGCCTTCGGTTTAGGTCAAAATTCAATTTTTGAATTTCAATCCGGTTTAACCAGAAATTAAATAATTTCCAGCAAACCGCGATTTGGGTTAACCGCTTGAACCATAAAATTTTTCAAATCACTTATTCTTAACAATAACGATTCTACAAATCATGAAAGTATATTATCATAAAAAACGATAATCACGATAATTAATTTTCCTCATTCAAGCGATCATGACTTTGCTAGAAGACAAAACGAATTTGTCCTCTCTTGTGATTGAAACAATCGATTCATGGTCATTAACAAAATAAACAAATCGTTTCTTTTCACGTTCATTCACTAAGAGACAAAACGAATCATGCCATACCCTTTTAATTGAACAATTCAAACTAACAAATGATTTTGTCCTTTTCTTAATCGAATCATACCAAGCAAAGTCAACGATTCATTGTTTTCGATTATTAATGATCAATCCAATTCGATTCATGCCATTTGACTAAAAGACAAGCGATTGATACAAAAACGATCGCTAATTAATTGAAACAAAATCAACTTTAATCATCAAGAAATCTCATCGATTTCTTATTTCTAGGTTTTCCAAGTTTCAATCAATTTTACTCATTAAAATCGATTCACCAAACTAATAAACAACCTAGTATGATTCAAAAAGCAAAAACCTAACGACCTAGGCTCTGATACCACTGAAGGATTATGGTGTTATTCAAGGTTCAATTCCCAAATTGCAACCTAGCACATAATCTTAAACAGATCTAGGTTCTTGTAACTGAATCATAAACACAAACCTGGACATTACCTTTTGCAGCGGAATGATTGTAATGTCGAGATCAACGAACAGATGAATACATGTTCCTCCTCGGTATCCACACGCTTACAAGCACGGATGGCTGCTAGACCGGATGGATGATCAACAGAGAGAGAGATTGGAGAGGGAGAGGCCCTGCGGCCACACCCACAAAATCGCCAAAAAAAAAGCTTAGGGTTACAATACCCATGTTGCAATCTTATTGATTCACTAATGGGCCCAAGTTTAATTAATTAAACTAATGGTCCATTAGACTTTTGGACCCAAGACACAAATCATACAAAAGCCCATTTGTTGTCTGCCCAACTCTCTGTACAAATACAGTAAATGCCTTAGCATCTTACCGTATTAATTCCATCTTAACTTTCCCGTTAGCTATGGTGTGTGACCCTTCGGGATCATACAATACTGGTAATAAGTCTTAAACTTATAGATCATGAGCGGGCTCTAGCAAGTCATCATGATCACCCAGTATTTATGACTTATGTCTGATCTCGACATTTATCATACTTTCTAGAGATAGTACAGTAGATTTCAGGACATTCCCAACTGTAACTTCCATGGGCGAATGGGCACAAGTGGGAGGCTGAATGGATGCATGTCTCCTTGGTGTCCATTCGCTTGGTAACCACCTTTGTCAGCTAGTACTAGGCTAGTTTGGGGATACTACAAGTCTCCTCCACTTGAAATGGATTCGTCCCCGAATCCGCCTCAAGGTCTTTATACCACTCTGGGTAATCAGCCTTCATCCTATTCTCGGTTTCCCAAGTGGTCTCCTTGATCCCGTTGTGGATCCATTCCACTTTGACCATTTGCACCACCTTCTTTCTGGTCGCTTTTTCCATCATGTATAGGATTCGAAGAGGTCAGATTCTATGTTTAAGTTTTTCTTGAATTCACTTGGAATCTCAAAACCAAGTCTTGATCCGTTAGGCATTTGCGCAATTGTGAAACATAGAATACATTGTGGAATGCATCCATTTCACTTGAAAAATCCAACTTATAAGCGACCACCCCAATCCATTCTATGATTCGGCCCTAGATACCTTAGATCAAGCTTGCCACGTTTTGAAACCCTTGCTCGTCCCTTGAAGGTGATCATTGATATGCTCTAGAGTTTTAAATCCTATACTACTGCAAGTGCACAGTTATGCAAATGTAGTACTTAGGTATCGAATCCACAAAGACTCCGGTCAACGATAGATTATGAAACAGTCGAGATTAAACTAAGATGAAATCAATGTGATTGTAAACTAAAAGCAATGTGAGAAAGTAAATCAGTAGCAAGATTGGTTGTGAAAGCAGTTAACTAAAGGCGCTAAGTCTAGAGCGTTCTCAAGAAATTAGACAAGCAGATAATTCATTCAGTCATGATCTAATTAAGTTCAGTTCTAGAACTCTAAACACGGATATAGAATTAACCAATTGTCGTTGCGAGAATTCTCCAAGTCTAAGTGCAGTAATCCAAATTCCTTTGCAATTACTAACAGATTAAACTAGCATTAATTCCAAGTTCGATATGTTCACAATTAAACTAAACCAAATTCCTTTGCGAGTTATTTTGATTGCTCAATCTAAATAGTTCAGATTCTAAACCACACTGTCGTGTCGTATTTAGCAACCTAAGATCTAGATTCTAAGTGATCAGGTTAGAACTAGCATTAAACACAATTTAGATCGAAGAACATATATGATATGAATCATAAACGGAATTAAATAGATCTAGCAAGTCATGAAATCCTATATGAGAAACCCTAAACCTAACTATGAATCTACTCAGATATAGAAGATGTAAACATAATCATATGATGAATAAATTGCATACAAGATAATAAAGAAGTAAAGAGGTTCGAAATCTTCTCCAAAAACAAGATGAAATACAGGTTCAGATCAGCCCCAAAATCTCTCTCTAACTCTCAGCTCAAAGTATGAATGCTTAATGAAAACTAAAGTCTAAAACCTAATTAATATAGCCTAATCACGTCTTGGGGCTTCTGTGTAAATGTAAATATCTGGAACTTCTGGGTAACTTTGCAATATCCAATAACTTCATAAACTCTCGCGAGTCTGGCCCAACACGCTGTGCATCGATTGATGCAGGTGTGCAACAATCGACACAGTCCTCTGTTCTGGACAGTGAACTCTATCTCTCGGGTCAAAACTCCAAAATGCTCCAAATAGCTCCATAATCTCACTTCTGCTCCAAACCTGCGTGTACCTAATAAGACCTATAAAAGACTCTAAAGAAACACAAATAGACTCTAAAACATACTTATATCATGGTCTAAAACTGGTGAAAACCATGATATATCAACTCCCCCACACTTAGCCTTTGCTTGTCCTCAAGCAAAACAAAGAACTAGAATGTAGTGAAGAGGTTTGAAAACTTTCAGAAACTCTTTTTATCTTCGAAGCAACAACACTCAGATTCCCCTTAGTAAGCCACATGAAAGATTTCACCTGCAGACATCAAGACCAACATATACTTCCCCCACACTTAGCAACTGTCCTAAGTAAACTCCACAATCACATCCAAGCATTCAAATTCACCCTACTGACTTCTATAAGCAATTTAAGTGCGGTCTCACCTAAGGATTATCTATCAATGGCACATGGATTCTTACTTTGTCAGCTCTAGACCACCATATTGTCTTTCTCTGGTTCCTTTCTTCTATTTTCCCTTTCTTAACAACTGATTTTCCCCACTGAGTATCATTTTATTTTCTTTATCAGTGTTCTTCCCGTTTTGGGGTGTAATTTGGACACATTCCATGGATGCACATGAGGTAATAGTTGTAGCTACCACTCCCAGAGACCACTTCGGAGCTACTAGCTCATCTTCAGTTTATTATTCTCTTTTTTTTTTTTTACTTTATGGAAGGGGAGAAGGGAACCAAATTGGACAGGTTTACAAGCTGTGTCAGAACTAACAACGGAATCCGACACAAAGTATTCCAAGCCCTTAGGTGAAAAAATTAAGTCAGTATTAGAGTGAAGTCAGTAAAAGGATCCTCTGATACCTGAAGTGATATGGGTGTCCTCAGTAGGCTGATCCGTGTTGGGTTTTCTAATAGTCATAGATTGTCCTGCAACTTCATCCCAATGGTTACTTAAGTTCCTGCAAGTGCTGTTAATATTCTAAAAAATTCATTGTTTCTTACTTAAACCATTTTGACTCAATAAAACAAATTTTGAAAAATGGACTGATCTAAGAAAACAGAAAGATAAAGTCAGTAGCTACCTCCCCCTCACTTAAAACACACTGTCCCTAGTAGTGTCAAGCTAAGGGTTGGTAAAAAGAGAAAGAAAAATGTTAATTGGATGAGTTGAGTTCTGTCTGATATTTACCTGTTACGCACCTGCAACGACCGTTGCACATAGTGCGTCGATCGTTGCTGGGCGATTTTTCGTTGTGTGTCGATCGTTTCTCGGGACCGCAACGATCGTCACAAGGCGATCGCATCTCCTCGTCACAATCTCCCTGCATCGATCGTCACAATGGTTCAACGATCCACGCATGTCTCCAGACAGTGTTCTGCATCAAAACTTAGCAAAAACAAAACCAAAACATAAGTTCCTATGAAAAACACCAAAAATCAAAAAGAAAAATACTAAAACCTAACAGTGGGTTGCCTCCCACTCATCGCTTGTTTAAGGTCATTAGCTTGACCGTACGAACAAGATTTAGGCTCCTGGAGGTTTCAAGAGAGACTGTGAATGTCCTTGTGAAAGTCTCCTCATCCAAGGCGGAGAATAAGCTGTGTCAGCATGAGCTTTCCCGAGAAAAGATGGAATGTGATGATCTCCAGGATCAGGAACCAATGCCCCACTTGTCTGCTCTTCAGATCCATCCTTTATGGTGAATGTATGACCATCAATCTGTGGCTTTCGCAGCAGGTCCATCTCAAAGTGCAGAGGCTCATCTCCCAGATGGAGATCAATCAGACTATGTCTTACATCTATCACTGCTCCAGCTGTAGCTAAAAATGGCCTTCCATGTATCAAGGCATCATCAGGATCACTGTCGTACTTCAGCACTAGGAAATCTGTCGGAATCAAGTAGTTTCCAACTCTCACTGGGACGTCCTCAAGAACTTCTTCTGGAATCCTTATCAACTGATCTGCTAGGACAAGAGAGGTCCTAGTAGGCGAAAAATCTGTCATTCCCAACTTCACTGCCACAGAGTATGGAATGAGACTTCCAGCAGCTCCTAGATCACACAGAGAGCGCCTAAAGCTATCCTCGAAGATAGAACAACTCAGCAAAAAGACACCAGGATCAGGCAGCTTCTTTGGGATCTTGGTTAGCAATACCTCACTGATATGTCTAGGGACTATTATCACCCAATCCCTCAGCTCTTCATATAAAGACAACATCTTTCTCAAGTACCTCTGTACACAAGGGTGATAAGGTGGATCATCATCTAACTCTTCACCATTCTCTTCCAGCTTTTTAAGCTCTTCAATCTCTTCCTTAATTACCTCAGACACCTTAGGATATAGTCGAACAAATTGTGCATAGATCTCCTGTTGAGTTATCTCAGACACTCCAGGGAATAAACGATTAAGCTCTTGATCTGTCTCTTCATCTGTTCCAAGAGAAGCAGATAAATCTGCCTGTCCACGACCTGCAACTATCGACGCAATGGGTGCAACGATCAATGCATCTGAGATTTCACAGATTCCACCCGAGAGTTTTCCTCAATTTTGAAAATTTCACCCTCTTCCACCAATTCAGCTATTTTCAACTCAAAATTTTCACCCTGTGTTGATCCATCATCAATGTACACTGACCAAGCCTTGATGTGGGTTTCTGCTACTCCTTTTTCCTTTGACAGAAGTTGAGACTTGGCTCACTTGCGTGTCCAATTGCCTCACATGTGTGCTTAGAGACTCAAACTTAGCATTGAGATCTTCATAGACAAAATCTATCTTCTTGTTGAAGTCCACATCACTCTTAGTTTGGCTTACCATAAACTGTTCCATCATAGCTTCCATCCTGCTCTCATGGGCAGTAGCAACGGGAGGCGTCTGATAAGAAGAAGAACCATAAGTTCTATGATTACTCTGTTGGAAAGGCTTCTGAAAACCACTAGTCTGTCCAAATCCATAAGAGTTTTGGTTGCTGTTGAAAGCACTCTTCTGTCCTCCATTGAAGAACATGTTCCCAGACTGATTTCCAAACCTATTCCCCTGAAATCCAGAACCACCAATGTAGTTCACATCCTCTTCCTGATTCTCTTCTTCAGCTCTAAATACCTCAACATCCTGAGCAAAATGGACAGCCTTCTTTCCTGCCAACATATTACACACTGTGTCCAACTTACTCCTGATTTCAGCTATCTCCTAGTTATCTATCTTCCCACCAGACTCCTTCCTTCTCCTATCAGCAGTCTTGCAGCTATTACTGCTTACCAGATTGTCAAACAATTGCTTAGCTTGCTCAGGAGTCCTTGTGTTGAAATTTCCATTGCTGGAATTATCCAACACAGTCTGATAAGGGAGATCTATACCTCTAAAGAAGATACCCAACAATGTCACCTCAGTGAATCCATGGTGCGGGCAGTCACGGTAGTACTTCTTGAATCGCATCCAGGCAGTCTTTAAAGGCTCTGTAGGTCCTTGGGAAAAAGTGAGAATGTCCTGTCTGGACTGAACAGAACGAGCATCATCATAGAAATGCATCAAGAACTCACTCTTCAGAGTATCCCAAGTAGTAAACTGCCCAGGCCGAAGTTGCTTAAGCCAGGTAGCAGCGTCTCCAGCGAGACTGTAGGGGAAAAGCTTGAGAAACAAATAGTCATGGCTCACTCCATCGTACTTCATTCCGGTGACTTTTTCTTCAAACTCATCAATATGATCCATAGGCTGCTCAGTAGGAAAGCCATGGAATGCATTCTGCCTCAACAGAGAATAGTAGATGGTCTTGATCTCAAAATTATTTCTCTCAAAACCAGGAGGTACAATGGCTTACCGGTTAGTATGAAACTCATCCGGACGATTGTAATCAGCTAAAGTACTCTCACAAACAACCATCTATCTCCGTACTTGTCCTTGGCCCTGTTCCTATACATCATCCACAGGATCAGGGATCACATGTCCCTCAGCATCAACCCGTTGCCCAGCAGCATTATACGGATTGTTTTGTGCGTCTCTCAGCACACCTTCAGCATTGGCTATCAATATCAAACGTTCACGTGCCATCCTTGCTCTTCTATCTCTTCTGTTAGTCCTCTCTAGTCGTGCAAGTTCCTCAAGTCCGAGATTAACGAGATTCAAGTTCTGATTACTTCTGGTTTCACGCGTCTGCATAAACCGTCTGTAATCGCAGTGCAACGATCGATGCAAGAGGTGCAACGATCAATTCAATCTCAGAATCGCCTGGTAACGATCGACATAAGGGTGCAACGATCGATGCTAGGCGAATGTTGTACCTGCGACAGAGAAAAACAGAGAAGAAAACCAGTAACCAAAAAAAAAAATCCTAGTCTAAACCCTAAGTTCAGATCTATCGGAGACTCAAAAGAGTCCCCGGCAACGGCGCCAAAAACTTGATATGCTCTAGAGTTTTAAATCCTATACTACTGCAAGTGCAAAGTTATGCAGATGTAGTACTTAGGTATCGAATACACAGAGACTCCGGTCAACGATAGATTATGAAACAGTCGAGATTAAACTAAGATGAAAGCAATGTGATTGTAAACTAAAAGCAATGCGAGAAAGTAAATCAGTAGCAAGATTGGTTGTGAAAGCAGTTAACTAAAAGCGCTAAATCTACGGCGTTCTCAGGAAATCAGACAAGAAGATAATTCGTTCAGTCAGGATCTAATTAAGTTCAGTTCTAGAACTCGAAACACGGATATAGAATTAACCAACTGTCGTTGCGAGAGTTCTCTAAGTCTAAGTGCAGTAATCCAAATTCATTTGCAATTACTAACAGATTAAACTAGTATTAATTCCAAGTTCGATATGTTCACAATTAAACTAAACCAAATTCCTTTGCGAGTAATTTAATTGCTCAATCTAAATAGTTCAGATTCTAAACCACACTGTCGTGTCGTATTTAGCAACCTAAGATCTAGATTCTAAGTGATCAGGTTAGAACTAGTATTAAACACAATTTAGATCGAAGAACATATATGATATGAATCATAAACTGAATTAAATAGATCTAGCAAGTCAGGAAATCCTATATGAGAAATCCTAAACCTAACTATGAATCTACTCAGACATAGAAGATGTAAACATAATCATATGATGAATAAATTGCATATAAGATAATAAAGAAGTAAAGGGGTTCAAAATCTGTTGGATCGCCTAGGATCTAGGGTTCGTTATATTGAAACCTTACCGATCTGTTTACCTTGTTCTGGCAGCGGAATGATTGATAAGATAAACGAGATCTCTAGAGCGCCTCAAATGCTGCGCCTCTACTGTAGTCCACACGCACACAATATGGAATCCGCCAGGATGCTAGTGCCGGGAATCTGATCTCCTAGGGATTTCTGCGTTTCGAGAAGTGGCCGCAACTGTTCTGTCAAGAACGCCTCACTAAAACTCGAGCCTCATATAAGAATATATAGGCTTAGGGTCGACCTAATTACCCAGTAAATGAACCGGGTTAATTTAAGTCATAATCCGAAACATCAATTTCGGAATCGACCCTGTGCCGGACCTTAGTCAGAATGTTTTCTTGGTCCGCTGCCCCCAAGCCTAAAGGCTCATCTCCCACGGTCAATGCATTCCGACCAGGGTCTCTGCATCCCATTCCACGGCTACCTCGGACCTTTTCCCACTCAAGGCATCGGTCACTAGGTTCGCCTTCCCGGGATGGTAAGTGATGTCCATATCGTAATCCGCCACCAACTCCATCAATCTCCTCTGCCTAAGGTTTAACTCAGGTTGGGTGAACACATACTTTGAGCTTTTATGGTCAGTAAATAGTTTCACTTTAGCTCCTTAGAGACGAGATCGCCAGATCTTAAGTGCAAATACTACTGCGGCCATTTCTAAGTCATGAGTTGTGTAATTAACCTCATGTTTCCTTAGTTGCCTTGAAGCATATGCTATCACCTTCCCCTTTTGCATCAAAACACATCTTAACCCATTGATAGACGCATCCGTGTACACCACGTATGGAATCTCATGTTGCGGTTGGGTCTGGACTAGTGCCTTGATCAACATCTCCTTAAGCTTTGTGAAGCTCTCCTCATCTGCATCCGTCCATTCGAACTTAACGTTCTTTCCAGTCAGCTTGGTCATGGCCTTGGCCATACTAGCAAAACCTTGGACGAACCGCCTATAGTAAGCGGCTAGTCTGAGAAAACTTTTGACTTTAGTCGTGTTTCTTGGTCGCGGCCACACCTCGATCGACCGGATCTTTTCCGGATCGACCGACACTCCCTCGTCCGACACAATGTGTCCGAGGAAGCCAATCCGCTTCTGACAAAAACTACATTTACTTAGCTTGGCGTAGAGCTTCTGCTCTCTTAGCTTCTTCAACACTATCCTCAGATGTTCACGATGTTCTCTTCGGTCTTTAGAATAAGACAAGGATGTCATTAATGAATATGATTACAAACTTATCCAACCATTCCCGAAAGACACTGTTCATCATCTTCATGAACGCAACTGGTGCATTTGTTAAACCAAATGACATGACCACAAATTCATAGTGGCCGTACCTGGTTCTGAACGCGCAGTACAAGAAATATGTACATTGTCGACGCGAAAATAATGCTATCATATGTCTTTCATAGCGTTTTCATAAATGCTATCTATGCGGCAGCTATCTTAAATGCTATCTATGCGGTTTTCCTCACGTCTTCTAGTGCAATCAGAATTTGATGGCATAACGATGCACGATCGATCTTAGAAAACAGGGTTGACCCATTCAATGCGTCCAACAACTCGTTTATCCAAGGCAATGGGTATATGTTCTTCATAGTAACCCAGTTTATGCCTCGGTAGTCTATGCACAACCGAAGGCTCCCGTCCTTCTTCTTACGAATAAGACAGGCGCCCCCATAGAGAACTTCTCAGCCTGATAAAGCCTTTAACCAGAAGTTCTTCCAGCTGCTTCTTCAGCTCAGCCATCTCGGCTGGAACCATTCTATATGGCCCCTTAGACAGAGGTTTTGTTGCGGGTTCGAGTTCAATGACGAATGGATCGGACCGGTCAGGCGGTAAGCCTTCTAAGGCCCTGAACACGTCCTCAAAGTCTCTAACAACTGGGATCTCCCCAATCTTCATCTTCGTCCCAAACTCTTTGGTTGTGATTGTGGCTAGGTATGCTTCGCATCCCCTTTCCAGCAACATCTCTGCTTGGATAGCAGAGAAGACCAGACTTCCCGAAGTCGGTCTTACTCCTTGGAACTCTACCTTGCCTTCTGGTGTATCAAACTTCACCCTTCCTCGGTGACATTCAATAGTGCTCGGTTCTGTCCCAACCAATCCATACCCAAGATCACTTCATGACGCATGAGTTGGACAACCACCAGGACGGCCGGCATACTCACGCCCCCAATGGAGACAGGTATGTCCTTAACCAAACATAGCATGTGCATCACTTGCCCTCCGGACGAATTTACAATGCCTTGGCCGGCTACTTGTTCCTTCTGGAACAATCCCTTTCCAGACATCTTGGGACTCACAAAAATATGTGTTGCCCCATAATCAAACATAGTCAGTGTCTCTACACCGCCTATCAAAACGGTCCCTAAACATTTCCCAAATGCATATGCGCCCCGCTCTTTCCCCCAATATGTATGTAATGCATTACTAAATTAAAGAAGTCAGGGTTCCAGTGACATACCAATGATCGCATCGAAGGAGCCGTTCTCGCCTGAGTCCTTCACTAGCTAGTAGACTCGAGGTTTCACAGGCTGACCCTTGGCCGTATCCGCATGGCCATCTTGACCCCCGGTCTATTTCCGGAGCTCTCTGACGTCCGTCTCGGAGTTTTGTGAAATCATGTGTGAAAAGCCCTACTTGGCCGCAACGGAAACACGTCGTTGGTCTCTCGGTCACCTCTTTTCGCCCCTTGTCTTGTGGACATCTTGTGACCTCGTTCTCTTTGCTTCCACACTTCGCGTTTGCGCTCCTGGTTTTCCAACACTTCCACGAGTGTTGCTTTCCATAAGAGGCACATTCGGAGCGGCTAGAGGATTGATCATGCGCCACCTGATTCCATTTCCTCTTTAGGTACCTCCCGGGCCGGCTGGACAATTTATCTTGTGACCTAGCCACTGTCCGGTTCTCCTCGGCCATATTGGCCTCAACAGTCGCAACTCGCTCGACCATCTCAAAAACAGAGTCGTAGGTACAAACCGAGAAATGGGTCCTTAGTTCCGATCGCAGGCCGCGAAGGAACCGACAGACCTGTGCTGGTTCATCCTCGACGTCCTATCCCACATAATGCCTGAGACGATCAAACTCTGCCACGTACTCATGGACCGTCTTGCGGCCCTGGACCAAGCTCAGGTACTACCTTCCATACGATCCCAAGCCTCAGCTGGAAAGTACTTCCCGTTGAACTCAATCTCAAAGTCCGCAAATGAATCAATGAGTCCCTTGGTGAGCCTGTCAACCGACAGCCACCAGTTATGCGCTTCCCCCTCAAGGAAGTGGATCGCAATGTCCTTTCTGTAGTCCTCTGGACAATGGGTGAATTGGAAGTTTTGGACAAGCCGTGATTTCCCCTCATCGGCCTCAAGTGGGTCAACACTGAAGATGCAGCTGAGTCACTTCATGTATCAGTCAAGGAGTAGTTAAAGGAGTGATACAGACGGGCAACGTGTGAAGAGCGATTGAGGACTCGGTGAAGTGACTTAACCGAGTGTTGGAGCTGAGGTGGACTATCCGAGATATATGACGAGCTGGACATACATCTTGGAGAATATTTGAGACGAATATTTAATGAAGATTGGAAGAGTTTCCTAGATCTTAAAGTAGTTAAGGTTGTTAGGATTCTACAAAGATATCTTAGGAGATAAGGTTTATCTCTTAAGGGCGTTAGCTAACTAGGTTAGCGATCCTATCTTGTATAAATAGGAGAGCTTGCGCCGTGTATAAGGTAAGCATTTTAGAGAGAAAAGTTTTCTTTTGTGAGCTCAAGTGATTGCGTATAGATCATTGAGAGATTAGATTGAATAAGGTGTTCTTGTAAGTCACAAAGGTCAATCTAATAAACACAAGTTTTTCAGAGAGATCATTTGAGTCAAATAGTTATTTACTTTGAAAAACACATAGCCTTACACTTTCAATTGGTATCAGAGCTACCACTCGTAGCTATCAAATCGGGTGAGATCTTGAGGAGAAAGATGGAAGGCTATCAAAAACTCTTGAACAGCACAAGAATCATCCTTGATGCTGGAAACTATGGTTTCTGGAAGTCAAGAATGCGGTCACAGATCAGAGGAATAAATCCACTGGCGTGGAAGGCAGTCACGGAAACATGGAAGGAGCCCATGATCAAAGATGAAAAAAGCGTGGAGATACCTAAACCAGAAGAGACTTGGACAGAAGAAGAGACAAAGAGATCCAAATACAATTCCAAGGCTCTAAGTGCTATTCACTGTAGCGTGTCCAAGAAGACATTTGAGCTAATTCAAGGATGTGAAACCGCTAAAGATGCATGGGATATCTTACAAACCCACTTTGAAGGAACTCAAAAGGTGCAAAATTCAAGAAAAGATCTTCTGGCTTCACGGTTTGAGAATCTAAAGATGGATGAGCATGAGTCTATAGCTGATTTCAGTGCCAAGCTAAGCTCGCTATCCCAGGAAGCTGCAACTCTTGGGAAGATATACAAAGATAAGAAACTCGTCAAGAAGTTTCTGAGGTGTCTTCCGGCCAAATATATGCCATACAAGTCAGCACTAAGCGTATCTCAGAACACTGATGACATTTGGGGAAGTTGTAGGAATGTTGCAAGCCCATGAGTTAGAATTGGAGGGCATCAAGAAACCACGCAGCCTAGCTCTGGCAGTTAGTGAAACAAGTAAACAGGTTACTAATGAAGACGATCCGATAAGCTTGTTAGTTAGAAGGTTTGATCGTGCTTTGAGAAGGGTAGAACAAGGTCAGGGATCGTTCCAGAAGAAATCAAATTTCTTCAAGAAACCAACCGAAGGAGACAAGACTGCCAAACATGCGGATATCCAGTGTCATGAATGCAGAGGCTTTGGACACTATCGAACTGAGTGTCCAACAGTCAAGAGAAGGGAGATAAAATGCTTTGGCTGTCAAGGTCTTGGACATACTCAACTAGAGTGTGTGAATGATCAAAAGAAGAGGAAGGAGAAATCTCTACTGGCTGAAGAAGATACTGATGAAGACAGTTTTGAAAGTGAAGATGATTTCAACAACTTTGTGGCCTTCGTTTGTATCACTGAGTTTGACGGAGAAGAAGATGAGTCAGACTCTGAATTAGAACCTGACATAGATCTGAAAGAGGTAAGAGACACCTTACTCACAGTAGGAAAGGAAAATATGGAACTGATTAAGGAAAAGTTACGTCTTGAGGCAATCATTGAGTCACTAAATCTTGAACTCATGACTGTGAAGAGACTGAGTGATGAAAGCGTAACACTGATGAAGGATAAACTGAATCTTGCTGTAAAGGCTGATAGACTCGAACAAGAGCTAAAAGAAGAGAGAGAAACGTCAGCACGACTGAAAGCAGAGCTGACACAACATCACAAGAAGATTCACATGCTTACAGGAAGTAAGCAACTAGACAAAATCTTGAGTGAAGGAAGAACTGAAAGAGGATATCGAGGTCTTGGATACACAGGGAGAGGTATGAAGGGAGTGTTGGAATTGTGTCCAGTAATCTCGGTACTGTCTCTAGAAAGTAAGAGTATGTCAATGATCAGACATAAGTCATATAATACTGGGGGTCATGATGGCTTGCTAGAGTCCGCTCATGATCTATAAGTCTTGGACTTATTGCCTTTATTATATGATCCCATATGGGTCACACGCCTAAGCTAACAGGAAAACGTGTAGGAATGGTTTAGCAGAAGTACGGTAAAAGTGCTAGGCATTTACTGTACTTAGAGAGAATAAAACGGTTTAGGCACTGTGTGTCGATCGATGCACAAGGCGTGTCGATCGACACAGTGCGCGAACGCCTCGGAGTAAATTGGCATTTGGGCCAAATGGCCCAAAACGAACTGAACGAGTTTTATATAAACTTAAGACGAGTTCAGGTCGAAATAAGCCCTAGCCGCGAGCCTCCTCTCTCTCTCTGCGCCGATTTCCTCCTGGTCTAGCAGCCTCTTCCTGCTCGGTGTGCGTGTGTGAACCTCTGGAGGAGTTATCCCTCGATGGCTCTCTGATCTCTGACCTGTTCTCTCCTTCCGCTGCAATTAACATGTATAAGGTGAGATCATCATTTGTTTCTATTCGAGAAGAACCTAGATCAGCATGTTTAGGATAATCTGAATCAGAGAATTGAATCAGGATTCATCTAAACATTCCTTCAGTGGTATCAGAGCCAGGTTCTGGTTTTTCTAGTTTAGATTCAAGTTTAGGATTGTTTTTCTTGTTTAAAAGTGTTTTGAATCAACTACTGATAAGAGAAATCACTTAAGTAACAAGAATTGAAACCTAAA
Organism: Orychophragmus violaceus; assembly: GCA_030180135.1. NCBI lineage: Eukaryota > Viridiplantae > Streptophyta > Magnoliopsida > Brassicales > Brassicaceae > Orychophragmus > Orychophragmus violaceus. The sequence goes on from CM058229.1 coordinate 77,580,784, forward strand.
CATATGAAAAATCGCATGATCAAGCTATATGATTTGGTATGCGATCTGATCCGAGAGAATGAGTATCGGCTGCGATCGCATGGATCGATCGATACGATCGCATGGATCGGTCGATACAGACTCTCGGCAAAACCTGTTAACGCGTGAAAGCATCGATCGATGCAGGATCGATGCAGGTTCGATGTTGGTGCATCGACCGATGCGGTTGGTGCATCGATCGACACGGTTAGGGTTTTGGCTCGGTTCCGTGCATGCGTGAGAGCATCGATCGATACAGGATCGATGCACGATCGATGCAGGATCGATGCTAAGAGCATCGACCGATGCGGTTGATGGATCGATCGACACAGTTGGTTCATCGATCGACATGGTTGGTTTAAGGCTCGGTTTAATATTTTGATTAAAATTAATTCGTCCTGGTTTAATAAACAGATTTAATAATTTTTATTAAGTCTGGTTAAACCGAGACAAGAAATCCAATGTCGAAAGAATTATTGGATTTAGTGCCTAAACCAGGATTTTCTAATTTGATTTGGTTGGACCAAATAAATTGAGAAAATCCGGTTTAGTAAATAACCGGTTGACAATTGTGGTCATCGTAGTAATTAAAATTTGGTTAGACCAATTTTAATGAACCAGACCGGTTATGTCATTTAATTGGACAATTGGGTCATGTCTTGGACATGGACCAATTCTTGGGCCTCGGGCCAAGAAGTTAAAACAATTGGGCCAATTATTTGAGTCTTTCTTCAGATTAATTTAGAATTTATTTTATAAAATTATAAAGTCGATTTTAAATTAAAGTTTCCGATATTTTGAAATTAGAAAGTTTCTTAATTTATAGAAGTTTCTAGATTTGCATGATTCGGATTTTAAGAAATTTCTAAAGTTAGAAAGTTTCCGGTTTTAGAAAGTTTCCAATTTTAGAAAGTTTCCAAAAATAGTAGGTTTTCTAAAATGGAAAGTTTTCCGAAATAGTAATCTTCTATTTTGGGAATGAGATTTTAAAATAAACCTACGAACCTCAAATAATATCAAGCGTTGGATGTCTTGCCCAGTCTATGTCAGCTGTCGAAGCCCATTCAATTGTATTCATGGCCTTACAGTGTGAGGGTGTCTACTTTTGCGTGGATAAGACGGTTTGTGATTCATAAATGTCATTGGGAGTCCCAGACATTAATGATTACATGACTGTATAGTCTGGTTTTCTTGACTAGGCCATCGGGAGTCCCGGGCCTTGAGACATCAGAGTGGATTGGGCCTCGGGCCCAGATTCACAACCAAGAGTTATATCACGGATATAATTAGCCGACATAGGGCTTACCGATATAAGCTAAGGTTGGGTGATGGCCAGTGGCCCACTTTGATCTTAGTTATATGTGGATCTTGGAATCATTATATTCTATTGAGGGTAACTTAAGTTATTGAATATAATGCGTGATTAATCATGTTAAGTATAATACGAGATTAATCATATTGAACATATTAACTAAAATCCTTTTATCTTAATTTTCAGTTATGACTAGCACAAACAATCAAAACACTTTCTCGATCCGGTCTGTCCTTAAGATGGACAAGCTGAACGGATCAAATTTCTTGACTTGGTCGCGGAACCTGAGGCTAGTCCTCAGACAGGAGAGAAAGGACTATGTCCTTGAGAGAGCTCTCCCCGTGAGGATCGGGTCCAATGCTTCTCATGCAGTATATGATGCTTGGAATAAGCATTATAATGATGCGGTAGATGTGCGTGGTCTGATATTGGCTACCATGGACTCAAACTTGCGGAAGCAATATGAGAACATGGAGTCGCCATTAGAGATGATCAGCAGCCTGAAATTTAAATTTCAGGAGCAGATAAGGGTGGAGAGATACCAGTTGGTTAAGTCTCTCACTAGCTGCAAGCTACCAAATGATCATCCAGTGAGTCCTCATGTCAGTAAAATGATGGGTTACATTGATAACCTGAGGAAACTGGATTATCCAGTTAGCCAAGAATTGGCAACTGAGATCATACTACAGTCACTGCCGTCAAGCTATGATAAGTTCAGAAGGAACTATATCAAGAAAGGCTTAACGAAGACGCTGACTGAACTGCATGATATGCTCAAGACAGTTGAGCCAAACGTGAAGAGTACCCTGTACAATCTCATGAACGAGAAGGGTAGGTTTACTAAACCTAATGCTGACAAGGGTGAAGACAAAGTTGTCCAGATTTTGAATCATGGCAAGCGTGTGTCTTCTGAGCCCGAGTCAGATACCTCTTACGTTGGTAAGTGCTGCTACTGTAAGGAGACAGGGCATTGGAAGAGAGATTGCATTAAATTCATGGAAGATGATGAGGAGTTAAAGTCGATGTATGCGACTACTTCCTCAGGTATTCATGTTATTACTTCAAGTTCTACCTTAAAGGTATTGGATACTGGTTGTGGCACTGATATTTGTGATAATATGCAGAGCCTAAGCAACAGTAGAACGTTGAAGGAAGGGCAAGTGAAACTACATGTCTGGAAGGAGCTTGGGATGCTGCCTCAGCCGTAGGGTGTTTCACTTATAGATCCCTTTGAGGCTTGGTTTTGTATTAAGTAATTGCTACAATGTACCTGCTTTAAGCAGAGTTGTCTTTCATTTTCTTGTAAGAATTTGAATGTTTTTCATTTTGATAAAAGACAAGTTTTGTTCTTTTGATCTTAATGAAATATTAATTGTAGCACCCTATTCATGGAATGGGTTTTATATCTTAAACCAAAGAGTGCCTAAATGTAACATAAATACCGAATTGGTTTAAATCTGATGAATTAAACCTGACTTTTCTTGGCATAAAGTCTTGGTCACATAGAGTAAGTCGGATTCAGAAATCCCATAGTCATGGACTGTTGGGCTCATTTGATAAAATATCTTATGAGACTTGAATTCTGTTTACTAGACCAAAAGGTAAAGGGCCTATCTTAGCCGAGCTAGAGAAAAGCCCAAAGGCTTATTGGACCTGGAACATACTCATGTATGTGGCCCAATGAGCAGTAATGCCAGAGAAAATCTCCTGTACTTCATTGTCTCTACTGATTACTTCAGTAAGTGTGACTGTGTTCATTTGATGAGACACAAGTCGGAATTCTTTGACATGGTCGAAAGAATTCCAGAATGAAGTATAGGATCTGAATGACAAAAGTATTAAGACTCTGGATTAAAATCACGAGTGAGAATACTTAAGTCATTGATTGTGTGATCATCTGAATGAGTGTGAAATCGTTTCACAGCTCATTTCTCCTGAAAAACCTGTAGGTGTTTTCTGTGAGAAAGAATCAGATCTTATTAGAAATGATTAAAGATGAGTCACACGAATCTTCCATGATATTATTTAAGAATAACGCTCTAAAATATCTAAGTTTACGCTGAAATAGTTCCACAAATATCAGTTGAAAGACACCACGTAAATGTGGATTGGAATCGATCCAAATTCGTCTTTACTGAGTATTTGTAGTTGTACTACTTCGCTGGTTGTCCGAAGGAAACCAAGGCTTGTTACTTTTACGTCCATTCTGTTTTCTAAGAAGGGAAGTTATTTTCCAAGAAGAACAGTGGGAGTAAAAGTATAACTAGAAGAAATTCGAGAAATACAGGAGGCTGCTCAACCTGTTGAGGGAGAGCAACGGATGGATTTACAGATTTCTGTAGAATCTACACCTGTGGAGCCTTGTCCGAAGGAAACCAAGGCTTGTTACTTTTACGTCCATTCTGTTTTCTAAGAAGGGAAGTTATTTTCCAAGAAGAACAGTGGGAGTAATAGTATAACTCGAAGAAATTCGAGAAATACAGGAGGCTGCTTTACCTATTGAGGGAGAGCAGCGGAAGGATTTACAGATTTCTGTAGAATCTACACCTGTGGAGCCTGAAGTTCGCAGATATGAATGAATCAGTTACTAATCCGAGAGTGATTTCTTGGAAGTAGTTGAACCTGATAATCATTAAAAGTTCGCATGATCTGATGATCATTGAAAGCGACGAATCTGCGAAATTCAAAAAAAAAACGAAAGTGAGCCCGGACTCCGGAAAAATTACATTTTATGTAAGTTAGCTTCATCGATCCATTCATGGATGGAAGCAAACATATCGGAGTTGGAATCTTCGTTTTGTTGAAGTAGTCAAGGTTTTGACTTGAACAGGAACGAAGCGGAACTGTGTGTTTACTAATAGATTAGTGGGAGCGATATTGCATTTCTCATATTGTATGTCGATGACATACTGATTCTCGGATATAACGTCCCAACGCTGTAGTCGGTAAAGGACTAGCTTGGGAGTTGGTTTAATGATTGACATGGGTAAAGCCACGTAGTTCTTGGATTTTGGATCTAAAGATAGAGTTCCAAAAGAGCTGGTAGGACAAAGTCAGGATTCTTAAATTGACAAAGTCCTACACGTTTTGAGCAATCCAAGAAGGGTTTTATGCCAATGTCACATGGCATTAAGTTAAGCAAGATACAGTATCCTACGATAACTGCTGAGCTTAAATGCATGGATGAGATTCCATATGCGTCGGCAATTGGATCTATCATGTATGCCATGAAACATACTTGTTTGATGTTGCTTTAATGTTAAGCAAGACAAATAAAGACCAGTCAAATCCAGCAAAGAATCAAGTTTCCTAAAGTATGTCCTAAAGTATTTGAGGAATACTAAGGATAAGTTCTTGATTTACGGAGAAAGTGAGGTGCTATAAGTCGATAGAGTCTGAAAGGCAAGTTTCCAACAGACAAAGATGATTTCCGGTCACAGTCCGGTTATATCTTGTGTTTGTCTGGCGGTGCACGGCACTGTTGCTGACTCCATGACTTAAGCTGAATCTTTCGCAGCTTGGGAAGCGGCGAAAGAGGTTGTTTGGAAAGAAGAGTTCATCACTGAACTTGATGTGATTCCCAGCATAGATGAGACTAGCTGCACATCAGAGGTCCAAACACCTTGAGATAAATGACAGAGATGTTAAGTAGATCAGCAAGTTTCAACAAATGAGAACGTTGCTAATCTATTAACGAAGCCACTCCTTAGACCTAAGCACGAGTCACGGACTGTAGCTGTAGGATAAGTGAAGTTAAGATATAGTCTTAATTTCAGTGGGAGTTAGTAAAGGGCTTTATTTAGTTATTGATATGTTCTTGTAAAACATTTGAGATGTTTAATAATGAAATTATTATTTCAAGATTATTTTAACTGTGATGAAATAATCGTTCCAAAATGATATGAACCATTTTATAGGTCATCGAAGTAAATGACTTGATCTTGAGTCATCGAAGTCATTTAGCTTGATCATGAGACCCTATATTTGATAGATGGCTTATATCATCCTGTCCCTAGTCGAAGGTTGTTGAAATTGGAACACCAACAACCGTGTGAGACTGGATTGGTACGTGACTTATGACAAAGTCTCAGTGTGTCATAGATGCGCGGCATCAAAGTCAGTACATAGGTGTATGTTTGGGAACATACGACCGGACAAGACCCGCTTATGAGAACTCTTCAGGATATTTATATCAGTGTCATAAAAGATTCTCACTACGACTATAGAGTATAGTCCTTAGACCTGAGTTCGCATGCATGTGACTGCACATGGACTGATGCACTTTGATCATTGTCTAACGCTGTCGTTCTGCGATAGTTATAAGGACCTTGTTTGGGTACATTATGAAATGAGTAGTTTACAGTGATGGAACAAGACGAGATTTGTCCCTCCAATATAAATGGAGTGAATATCTCTAGGCCAATCGGAGATTTGAATACTGGAAAATGCATGGCCATGCTCAAACGGACTGTCCCGAGTCGTTTGGATTGTCAGTATCAAATCAGAGTCCGATGAACAAGATTAGGCTTTATAAGGATGACACTAATCTTGCCTTATGACTAATCGAGATATTGAGACAAAAGGATTATGAATACAGAGATTCCAGTACAAGTGGGAGATTGTTGGAATTGTGTCCAGTAATCTCGGTACTGTCTCTAGAAAGTAAGAGTATGTCAATGATCAGACATAAGTCATATAATACTGGGGGTCATGATGGCTTGCTAGAGTCCGCTCATGATCTATAAGTCTTGGACTTATTGCCTTTATTATATGATCCCATATGGGTCACACGCCTAAGCTAACAGGAAAACGTGTAGGAATGGTTTAGCAGAAGTACGGTAAAAGTGCTAGGCATTTACTGTACTTAGAGAGAATAAAACGGTTTAGGCACTGTGTGTCGATCGATGCACAAGGCATGTCGATCGACACAGTGCACGAACGCCTCGGAGTAAATTGGCATTTGGGCCAAATGGCCCAAAACGAACTGAACGAGTTTTATATAAACTTAAGACGAGTTCAGGTCGAAATAAGCCCTAGCCGCGAGCCTCCTCTCTCTCTCTGCGCCGATTTCCTCCTGGTCTAGCAGCCTCTTCCTGCTCGGTGTGCGTGTGTGAACCTCTGGAGGAGTTATCCCTCGATGACTCTCTGATCTCTGACCTGTTCTCTCCTTCCGCTGCAATTAACAGGTATAAGGTGAGATCATCATTTGTTTATATTCGAGAAGAACCTAGATCAGCATGTTTAGGATAATCTGAATCAGAGAATTGAATCAGGATTCATCTAAACATTCCTTCAGGGAGCTGAGAATATCAACTTCATCTCAGGAGGATTTGCTGATCAAGACTTCAACGAGTCTTATAAACGGACTGATGGATGCTGGTTCTGTGGGGGACAAGGACATATCAAAGCATATTGCAGAAGGTTCAAGGAGAAAATAAGTTGGTTGAGAAGACAAGGAATGTACTACTGGAATGGCTTCAAGAATCAAATCTGGATCAAGACATCTGATTTATATCAAACGGCAAGGCATGCACCTAGGAAGACAAAAGCTGGTCTTGGGTTCAGTTGTAATATGGCTTTCGTCTCAAACGAACAGACAGAAACAGTCCCATGGTACTTTGATAGCGGATGTTCCAGACACATGACTGGAGACCAGAAGAATCTCCAAAAAGTCAAAACAATCAAAGGAGGAAAGGTTACCTTTGGAGATGGAGGTCACGGAAACATCCTGGGTAAAGGACAAACCAGTGAAACTGAGGTACCACAACTAATGAATGTGTATTTGGTGCAGGGGCTCAAAGCTAATCTCATAAGTGTTAGCCAGCTATGTGATGAAGGACTGATGGTCATGTTTACACGCACTGAATGCAAGGGAATCAATGAACATCAAGAAACAGTCATTCAAGGAGTAAGGACAGGCAACAACTGTTACATGTGGAGAAACACCATGAAGTGTTTTAACGCAAAGGATGAGCTGAATGTGTGGCATCAAAGACTTGGGCACATGAACATCAGGAACCTAACTAACCTTGTGAACAAAGAGATTGTTCGTGGAATTCCTCATTTAAAAGGTTGTGACAAGATGATATGCGGACCATGCAATCAAGGGAAACAAGTCAAAGTTCAACACAAGAGAGTTCCTGACATCCAGTCTAAGTCAGCTCTTGATTTAGTTCACATGGACTTAATGGGACCGATGCAAGTCGAAAGCTTAGCAGGAAAGAGGTATGTCTTTGTGCTAGTAGATGACTACACAAGATTCACATGGGTTAGATTCATCAAGGAAAAATCTGACACAGCCAGCAGATTTAGAATCTGGGCACTTCAGCTGATCAATGAGAAAGGGAGTATAAAACGAATTTGAAGTGATCATGGAGGAGAATTCCAAAATGATACAATGAGAATGTTCTGTGAGAATCATGGAATAAGTCACCAATTCTCAGCACCAAGGACACCTCAACAGAATGGTGTGGTAGAAAGGAAGAACAGAACACTCCAAGAGATGGCGAGAGCAATGCTACATGGAAACAATGTGCCAACAAGATTCTGGGCTGAAGCAATCAACACTGCATGCTACATCATCAACCGAGTGTACGTCAGGAAAGGGTCTACTAAGACACATATGAACTGTGGAAGGGAAAAACCCCTAATCTGAGCTATTTCCATGTGTTTGGGTGCAAATGCTATATCTTGAATGATAAAGATCATCTAGGGAAGTTTGACTCCAAAAGCGATGAAGGGATATTTCTGGGTTACTCAGGAAGTAGTACAGCATTCAGGGGGTACAACAACAGAACAAGCCTAATTATGGAATCGGTGAATGTGGTTTTTGATGATTACTCATTCACACAATATGAAGGGGTAAACTCTGAAGTCGACTCTGACAATGAAGAAAGGAATGAAGAGTCCAGAGGATCTAACGATCTGAGTCAGACTGATCTAATGCAGGACATAGCTCAACCCAAGAAAGAGCTAAGAGTCCCTAGAAATCACTCTGTCTCAGATATCATTGGAGAAGCAGGAGAAGAAAGGAAAACTCGAGGATTCAAATGGACTTTAAACCCAAGAAGAACAAGAAGGTTAAAGAACAAGTGAAAGAGTCTCCAAAAGCAAGCAAAGAATTGCATGTTCCCCGCAATCACTCCGACAAGGATATCATTGGGGAAGCTGAAGAAGAAAGAAAAACCAGAGGAGTCAAACTTGAATTTAAAGAAATGGTAAGGTTTGCTTTTTTTGTTTCCACTATTGAACCTAAAACTCATGTGCAGGCAATCGACGATGAATTCTGGATCGTGGCTATGCAACAAGAGCTGGAACAATTTGTCTGTAATGATGTTTGGGAGCTAGTTCCAAGACCAAAGCAAGGGAACATCGTTGGAACCAAGTGGATCTTCAAAAACAAGATTGATGAAGAAGGGGTTGTGGTCAGGAACAAAGCGAGATTAGTTTCTCAGGGATACTCACAAATCGAAGGCGTGGATTTTGAAGAAACATTTGCTCCTGTCGCAAGACTTGAGTCGATCAGGCTGTTCTTGGGAATGGCTTGTATCATGAACTTCACGGTTTACCAGATAGATGTGAAAAGTGCTTTCCTAAACGGATATCTTCAAGAGGAGGTGTATGTTGAACAGCCGAAAGGGTTTGAGGATGCACTGAATCCTAAGCATGTGTACAAGCTAAACAAAGCCCTCTATGGCCTTAAACAAGCACCTAGAGCATGGTATGAAAGGCTGACCGGTTTTCTAATAGATCAAGGGTACAATAGGGGAAGTGTGGACAAGACATTGTTCATTCTGGAACAAAACGAGGAAATCTTGAGGGTGCAAATATATGTTGACGATATTATCTTTGGTGGCACATCACAGAAATTGGTTGACGAGTTTGTGTCAAGTATGACAAAGGAATTCGAAATGAGCATGGTTGGTGAGCTAAAATACTTCCTTGGACTGCAGATCACACAGTCAAGAGATGGAATATTCATATCACAAACAACCTATGCAAAGAATCTTCTCACTAAGTTCAAGATGGATCAATGCAAAGAGGCCAAAACTCCTATGAGCACTACGGTCAAGATGACAAAGGATGATGAAGGAAAGGATGTGGACGTCAGAACTTACAGAGGGATGATAGTGAGCCTTCTCTATCTAACTGCGAGCAGGCCAGATCTGACATTTAGTGTTGGAGTATGTGCACGGTTCCAAGCCAAGCCCAAGCAGTCACATCTAGAAGTTGTCAAAGGTATCATCAGATATGTTAAAGGATCGGTCGGCTTAGGAATCTGGTATTCGAAAGGATCAAACAAGAGTCTAGTAGGATATTGTGATGCAGATTGGGCTGGGAGTGTTGATGACAGGAAAAGCACAAGTGGAGGTTGTTTCTTTTTGGGGAATAATCTTATCTCATGGATGAGCAAGAAGAAGAATTCAGTGTCTCTCTCTACAGCTGAAGCAGAGTACATCTCAATGGGAAGCTGTTGTGCAAAACTCTTGTGGATGAAACAAATGTCTGCGGATTTTGGAATGGATTCAGGAGTGCTACTGGTCTATTGCGACAACAAAAGTGCCATAAGTATTTCAAAGAATCCAGTACAACACTCCAGAACCAAACACATTGACATAAGGCACCACTTCATTCGAGAGTTAGTGAAGGAAAAACAGGTAATGATTGAGCACATTGTCACTGAGTCTCAACTGGCTGATTTCTTCACAAAACCACTTGATTTTACTTGTTTTATCACCTTAAGAAATGCACTTGGTATTTGTGAAATATGACGGTTTGTGAAAGTGTGCAGAACTAGTACAGGTTGTGACTCAGGGTGTACATCTAGCTCAGATTTAGTTTGGAGTCATACGTGAAGTGGAAAAGAGCTACCTACTATTCCGTCTTGTCAAAATCCAGTATAGGTTTCGTAGAAAGAGAGAGAGCAAAAAGATCAGGAAGAATCAGATTGAGCTAGTCAAGTCTTAAAACTAGCTCAACAAGTAATACAACAAAAAAAGGAAAAGAAAAAAAGGAAAGAAAAGAAAAAGAAAGATCTGCTCTCTCCTACAGGATAAAGGTTGAAAACTGGCAAGGAAAGATAAAGGAATAGGAGTGTGAAAGCTAGCCATGGAAATGTAGATGGCCAAATGCATGAATCAAGAAAAGCTAGAGTACATTCTAGTACAGGCACTGTGTCAAAAAGAAAAGGTACAAAATAATTCAAAAAGGTTTGTCAATACTGTTTCTTTAAAAAGCCAGTTGATTCTTGTGAAAATAGTGATCATCATACTCTGTGAAAACTCCCACTTTAACTCTGGAACAAGCAGTGGATGCAGTTGATTTGGTATGTGTTAGACTACTTTATGTCTTGTGAAAGAATGATATGATCTGTTGCAGTAAACCAGTGGGTACAGGGAATCAGGTTAAACCAAATTGAGACGGTCCAAAACTAAACCAGAGGAGCGCTAGAAGACAAAAGATAAGAGATTAAAGAGTCATATGTTCGCGGCAAAAGACGCTACTCGCTTTTTGCTCATCTCCGAAAAACCCTAAGAGAAACTAAGAGCGAAAGTTTATCCTAGCTTCCATGAGTTCCGAAAAGAGCAATCCAGCTCAAATCGGGTCTCAGATGGAACATGCAACCAAGAATGAAGCTCAATCAACTCAATTTGCAACTCAAGAGAAGCTCAATCCGTTTTCGATTGTGGTGTACAAGGAGTGGAATCTCTTCAACGAGAGCAAAGCTTCGACTGGAATCCATGGTCCAACTGAGCAAGAAAAGATACCACCGGAAGATGGAGTCACTGAAGTTGAAACCGAAGCAACTGAGCAAGAAAGAATGAAAACGGAAGTTGGAGATGCTGGAATCAAAATCGGAGTAACTATCGAAGAACTTGAGTCAATAGCGAACTATGCTCAGAAGACTCGTGAGAGTGTTTCAAAGAAAGAGAAGAGGAACAATCCTTCTAGATCTACAAGATCGAAGAGCAGAAAGAATTCGGAAAAGAGCGATGTGACAGCAGTTGAAGAATCAAAGAACAAAAAGAAGGAAAAGGCCATCGACATCTCCGATGAAGAAACAGAATCTGACGGATACGAGTCAGCTACTAGGATCTCGGTCCATGAACAGTCGAAGAGAGCAACACGTTCACAGTCAAGGAAGAGGAAGCATGTACCGGAGCAAAAGGAAACCAAAGTCAAAACGTCTTATGGGACACCGATGATATCCAAGAAGATTAAAGTCTCAAAATCCTTGGATCAAGAAAGGTACAAACTCTTTAAGAATAGGGGTATATTGCCGGAAAGGTTGGTAGATATGAGTAAAGAGGATGACTGGGGGTATCTGAAACTGATCAAAGATAGTAGCTTGGTGTCAACTGTGACTGGTTTGATGGGGTATATCAAGGAACACATTGGTGAATTCTATGCTGCATTACCAAGTGTGAAAGTGGAAGAATCAGTAGAGAAGGTAGTAGTCTGGTTTAGAGGATACCTGTATGAACTATCTCCAATTGCCATTAACGAGTCCTTGAGACTTTCAGAACTGACTGAAGCAGAAATAAGAGCAGACATTGAAGCCGAGACAGAGAGTATGTAAACAGTGGCTATGTTTCTTAGTGAAGGGAAGACTGAATGGGAAGAGCTCACTGCCACAGGACTCCCACCATGCTATGCAGCTTTGAGTGTGCTCTCAGATTACAACTGGATTCCATCAACTTATAAGCATCATCTCTCAGAGCAAAGGGCCAGGCTGATTTACAAGGTTGCTCAAGGAATAAAAACGGATGTTGGAAGAATGATATTCAAGCAGATTTTATCCCTTGGAGTCACTAAGGAATCGGACTCGCGTTGGTTGATGTTCCCAAGGATCATTACTGGACTTATGAGGGCTCAGCATGCACCCACACTGCTCAAAGGAGAGAAAGTCGTTGCTCCAATCTACTACAAGAAGGACATACGCTCTGGTGAAGCATTCGTCAAGATCGAGGAGTCCAAGTCTGCCAAGAAGAAAGCAGTCGTTGCTAGTCCAAGGACACATACACCAAGACGCACCAGCTCCAGCACATCAGCTCCGAGATCCTAGACTCACACAATGCAAGATATTGTTAATCTTGGGTCAGTTCGAGTTCCTGTTGGAAGTTGCAGTCCACAAGCAGCAAGAGAGGCAGTTAAGGATACCGCCAAAGCCCTCCAAACCTTCTCTGAGGTGATACAGCGACTTCTTCGAGCCATGCCAGGTAAGGTCTTCTCACTTTAATAATCTTCTGAGCTACTAACATTGTGTTTTTAACATTATGTGCTCTCAAGCAGGGGGAGAAGAGGATAGTGGCTAGAATGAATTAAGCAAGATTATGGGGGAGTGAAAACCGTTTATCATTTTTTGTTTTTCCTTGGCTTCTTTTTCTCGGTTTCACTCAGGAACAAGTCGAATATTATGGGGGAGTTTGTTTATGTTTTTGTAGCACTAAGATCTTATCATTTCGTGTGACGGATTGCAAAAACTCATGTGTTAAACTCTTGGTTATTTTTCATGAAACAAGTATTAATGATGTGAGAAATCTAATCAAAAATACAGAGTTTCAGAATGCGACTTGTTTGGTTCGCTTCTAGTATCTTTGAATCTCTGCAGGTACTTGAGAGACACACAATCCTAAAAAGGGGGAGATTGAAGATGCAGCTGAGTCACTTCATGTATCAGTCAAGGAGTAGCTCAAGGAGTGATACAGACGGGCAACGTGTGAAGAGCGATTGAGGACTCGGTGAAGTGACTTAACCGAGTGTTGGAGCTGAGGTGGACTATCCGAGATATATGACGAGCTGGACATACATCTTGGAGAATATTTGAGACGAATATTTAATGAAGATTGGAAGAGTTTCCTGGATCTTAAAGTAGTTAAGGTTGTTAGGATTCTACAAAGATATCTTAGGAGATAAGGTTTATCTCTTAAGGGCGTTAGCTAACTAGGTTAGCGATCCTATCTTGTATAAATAGGAGAGCTTGCGCCGTGTATAGGGTAAGCATTTTAGAGAGAAAAGTTTTCTTTTGTGAGCTCAAGTGATTGCGTATAAATCATTGAGAGATTAGATTGAATAAGGTGTTCTTGTAAGTCACAAAGGTCAATCTAATAAACACAAGTTTTTCAGAGAGATCATTTGAGTCAAATAGTTATTTACTTTGAAAAACACATAGCCTTACACTTTCAAGCACTTCCCTTGAAAGGCTGCGTTCCCAACTTGGTGATGTGACCAAGTATGCTAATAGTCCACCTTGCGGTTTTTTAGGATCGGTGAATCTATCACTACGACATCGGGTTCCATCACTCAGGTCTTTCGTCTCCAGGACCTTAACCTTAGGCCCATCCTCAGCTGTCTTCTGACCATAAGAGATGTTATGGTTCAAAACCGTTAGCTGGTCCATGACCGCTTTCAGCTTGGTCCACATCTGACTGGTGTTCGGGACACGTTCAATGGCTCACCACCACCGCCCATAACATCATCCTCCTCATGGCAACAGTTGATCCACAGGTTCTAAATGAAAGGAGGGAACAAGACAAGGTGTTTGCACTCTTGCTAACCCTCAATCCAGCTTACAATGGTCTGATTACACACATGTTAAGGGCAGAGACTCTCCCCAACTTAGATGAAGTGTGTGCACAAATCCAGAAGGAGCAAGGATCCTTTGGATTGTTTGGAAGGAAAGGTGACCTAGCTACTGCTCACAAAGGTGCTTACAAGCCTGAGGAGAGGAGGATCCCTGGTGTTTGTGATCATTGCAAGAGGAAGGGCCATTTCAAGGACAAATGTTGGTTACTTCATTCCCATCTCAAGACGGCTTTCACCAACAAGTTCAAGGACCAGAGAGCTCATTACTCAAGTGAATCAACTCATGCTCATGCTGCTGGTGCTCCTGGTGCTTCTACTACTTCAAACCGTGGTGGAAATGATTGTAGAGAGATGGTACCAGCCTTTGCCCCTGCTCCTAATGTGGCGCCTCAAAATGACTTGGTGAGGAGGTCTGATCTTGATGCTCTCATGAGATGAGGACTCGCCCATTCGCTCATGCTCGTTTCCAACTTGGACATCTTGTTCTTCAACCCTAGTCGTGTTGGGAGCATTGGGAGCCGTGGGTCCAGTGCGCTTCTGGGTAACCTGAGGACCGGTTAACTCAGGTGTGACAAGTGTATTCTAGTTCTTGGAGCCCTCCCCCTTTTCAGCCACATCCTTGTCCTTAGTGCGTTTTGACTTGCTTTTTCCAACCTGAAGATTCAAAAAGATTAGTCATTCAAGCAATTTTCAAGTCCTAACAAGTTTATAACAATATACACGGACATCTAACCCCGGACGAGTGGTGTAGACTCTAACCCATATAATAGGAAATAATTCTGCTCTGGTACCAACTTGACAAGGCCTATCCTGGCCATAAGGCAGAAAATGATTGCCACTACTTAGCCATTCTCCCTTGAGGTTCCTTTAGGAAACCTCAAGCCAAATCGTTCTATACTTAACCATTTCAATTCCATTTTTAACTAAGGAAATGAGCAACATAGATAAATAGACATTTTATTAATGAGATCAAAGGTACCAATACAATGAGGTAATGTCATTATGCTATCAAAATGTATTGGTCCTAGACAATCTATTTATCCAATCACACCACACGTCCTTGGGTCTCGGTCCGCTCCTAAGCATGATCATCCCCTTGATCATTCTTACATCCTGAAACAACACAAAATGATAAGTATGCATTCTTATAATATATGATCCAACAACTTGGCAATATAACATTTCTATATGATCCCATAGTCCAAATTCATCACGCAATACCCTAGTCCGTTCTACATTCCATCTAGGCGGTCCATGTCCATAAGGCCGAACCGCGGCCCGACTGTTCTTGGATTTGTGACCGTATCGCGGCCCCCAGTCGTGCGCGCTCGTTCGTAAGTCCATCTGCACATTCGTTATGGACGTCTGTATGGCCATCTGTTTTTCTGTCGCGTTCGTACCCCAAATCATCCCTAAGGACGTCATGTTCATGCCGCACGATCGTCCGTAAGGAATTCACGTATGTACCGCGCGATCGTCCGTAAGGACGTCACGGTCGTCTGTACGATTGTCACGAACATCCGTACGATTATACGCGAACGGACGCGACTGTTCCCGCGAACATGTGTGATGGTCTGTGGACGGTTGCCATCGACCAACGATCACGGTGAACGGTCTACGACGTTCGGTCATGACCCAATGGTGCCTTCTTTCTGTTTGGCCGTGATGAACTCCATTTCCTCTTTACCGCTTTCCTTCTTAGGCTCGTGCCGTGTATGGTTTCATGATCTCGGCCAACGTCTCCAAGACGCACCGTTCGACCATCCGCATCCAACTGGCGTACTCGTCTCCTTAGCGCTGTTGATCGCAGCAACCATTCCTGGCCCATACGCGATCATGGCCCTTGGCCGATCGTGTGCGGTTCTGAACATACCGCTTCTTAACCGTTTATAGCAACTATGCCCGGTTTTATTTCCAGAAAGGTAGAGAGAAGAACAATTCGGCCTTGTATCCAAATTGGCCTTAAGCCAAAGCGCTTGGCCATGGCCGTGAGTAAAGAGGGCTCGGTCTCTAACCTTGGAGGTTGTAGCGGATTTTCCCTCGTCCTTAGCCGCGTTGGAAGCCATTCTCCTTCCCTTGCAACCGCCTTGAACCCTTCCACTAAACCGCCCTCTTAAGCCTTCTTCGCCTGAAAATCCTTAGAACCGCCTGCCTCTCTCTTTCTCTTCCTTTCTCTCAGTTTTATGGCCTTTGCCTTAAGAAATATTTCTGGGTTTTCCCCCTTGTGTGAATGTGTGCGCAAATGGTCCTCCTTTGGGGGTATTTATTGGCCCCAAATCGTGTGGTAACTTCCATGGGCGAATGGGCACAAGTGGGAGACCGAATGTATGCATCTCTCCTTGGTGTCCATTCGCTTGGTAACCACCTTGTCAGTTAGTGTCACTAACTGACTAGCTGACCCAAGAGCTAAACACTAAGGTACTGCTAATAATAATCAATTGCCTCTCTAGGGTTCCAATTTTTTGAATCACTTCGGTATTCGAGTTCGTCATCGTCTTCTCCATCGTGCCCAGTCTATCGGAAGTTTACCGATTCGCCTTTGCCAATTTATCGCAGCTGATACGGATAAATTCGACATCTGCATTCAATCTGCCCAACATTTCATCCGGTGACGTCGGAGTGAGTAAAGGTTCCGCCATTGATGTCAATTCGAACTCTGATTCTTGCTTTGTTCGTTCCGATCAAGATTACGATATCCACTTCTGAAAGCGCGTCGATCGAAGCTTGTCACCGCACCAATTTGATAAGAACTTGAATGTAATCATTTGTATTGAATGAGAAAGAATAGAAATGTAATCTGTTACAACAATCTCATAACGATTCTTGATGTAGACTCATGTCGTCTAACAAACAATTACAATTTTGCATACCTATTATAATAGCTAAGAATGGTATTTATTGTAACGACCCCAGTTGTAAGCCCAAAATTTTTTTGTAAGAATGGTATCCATACCCTTTTCAATTCTTTATCAAATCGTAACCGAACCATAATCACATCGAGATCCGAGCACGTAAGACATGATTGTACTCTTTCTTGTTCTACAAGTTTTCTCCATCTCCACAACCATGCTCCACCACTGATTTACTCTCCTTTCTATGACAACCTCCGCCGCAGATCTGCTCTTTTGTTAGTGTCATCGCAGCCGTGTCACAGCCGCTCGCCAAAGCCGTGCACTTAATCCTTTTATCAATCACTCGCTTGGTTATCCCTAACCGAGACAAACCAAGGTGATCATGCGTTAACTCTTTCATATATTATATCAATACTATTAAAAAATTGGAGTTTGGCCATGGTACATAAATGTTGTTCCAGAAATTTGCCCTTGATATTATTAGGATTTGTAACCTTCATTAAGGGTAATTAGGGAATATAACATTATCTCTACAATTCATGTTTCCAAACAAGACAATTATTAAACATGTAGCCAAACAACCAAAATCTAATGGGTCCCACTTTCCTAATTAATTAAAATCAAAACAAATTAATTGATAAATATAATGAATAATTTATACATCAACTATTATATATAAATTAAGATTCTTTAATTTATGATTTAATTCAAAATATATTTATAATACATTTTAATATCTTTTTATTTTGTTTCAAAAAAAAAATATATATATATATATATATATATATATTACGATTGATGTTTTTACGATTGTACTTTTTAGCAGGTTTTTCCATCAAACTGAAAAATATTTAATTAATTAAACGGGTTGAAAAATTAATTAGCCAATCTCAATTATAAATTTTCTAAAAATTCGCATATAGTAAATAATTTCAGCTGATATATTTTAAAATTAATAAAATATTAAAATGATTTCATACTTATATTATTCAAATATTTGAAATATATTTTAATATCTTTTTATTTTGTTTCAAATATATATATATATATATATATATACACATATTACGATTGATGTTTTTACGATTGTACTTTTAGCAGGTTTTTCCATCAAACTGAAAAATATTTAATTAATTAAACGGGTTGAAAAATTAATTAGCCAATCTTGATTATAAATTTTCTATAAAAAATCGCTTATAGTAAATAATTTCAGCTGATATATTTTAAAATTAATAAAATAATAAAATAATTTCATACTTATATTATTCAAATATTTGAAGCGTCAAATTATGCTTTATGTTTGAATGAAGTTTTTAACGGATAGTTCCATCAAATTTGCAAATTATATATACGACTACAACATGTATTTTATAAAATAATATTTTAGATAAATAAAATAACAATTAAACATATACCATATAACTTTTACAATAGTTGTTTTCACATATATATATTTTTTCCAAACTATGATCTTACGATACAACGCAGATTAAAATATATAATGCGAAATCGTTATTTTAATCTCTTAATCCTTACGATATATCTCCTCCAAATAACACATAATTCATTTAAAAAAAAAACTAAATTGCTAACTCACTGTTTATAATGTTGGTTAAACAATTATAATCAAAATTAGATTACATAATTAAAAATCTAAACTACTATTAACAAAATGAATAAAAAGTAAAATTTGTAAAGAAAATTAAACCCGCACTTTCTAAGTGCGGGTCAAAATCTAGTTTGAGTTTAAAACATGTTCATCATTGTATACGTACGTTACTAAGCATGGATCTTATATAATTATATATATATTGATTCATGTATTATCGTATGTATTGAGCTTTGTAACTCTTATTAAAAATACTAGTCATCTTGTCACCTCCGCGCACGCGCGGAGGTCATGTGCCATCCTTGCATCTTACTTTTTTTTCTTTTCTATTTGGGGTATTCTTTTGGTAGTGTATTTTGTTTAGTGAATACATTCCTGTTTCATATGTTGTATTTATTTTTTTTATTTTTTTTTAAGTGTTGATGTGAGTTTTAATAGGTATCATTGCAACCTACTTTTATATTTTGATTTGCAGCGCTCTTGCAATTGATCTGCTACATTTGGAACCGTATTAACCGCAATGTTAATTCGTATTTCCATGTCAGTAAATGTGAGGCCTCTATGACTATTTACTATAAAAAATATATGTTCTCTCTAGGTACTATATTCCCGTGCAAATATTATTGGCCTCTATGTTGCAGAAAACATTCTCATACTTTGGTCCATCTTTATCAAAAAAAAAAAACATTCTCTTACTTTTGCGCGGGTGTGAGAATTTGAATGTTTATTAGTTTGGTTCACCTACGATAAAGTGTATCATGAATTGTTTATTCTCTTAGTTCTAAACTCCACCGTTATTGTTAAAATCTATAGACCATAAACTTATTATAATAAACATGTGTTAACACTAAGTTCGCAAATAAGGTGGATATGACGTGAGTTTTTATGGTTTCATGCCCGTAACGGATTGTTTGCAACATGTCTTTTATGTTTTGATCTGCAACTCACTTGCAATTGATCTGCCACATTTGAAACCGTATTAACCGTAATGTATATTCGTATTTCCAACAATAAATGTGAGGCCTACATAACTACTTACCACAAAATATATGTCCTTTCTATGTAATATATTCCCGTGCACATGCGGAATTTTATGCATTTTTAGGTTTCATATCATTTTTAGTTGTTACATTTTTATTCTATATTTTATGAATCTTTTTATTAATATAATGTTGTCTATTTCGTGTTTGCATCCCGTTCGTCAAGCAATTCTTAAATATTTCATTTGTATATATTTAGTTTTTCTTTATATAAACGTTACCCATTTAGTTTTTATGTGTGATTCATTCGTATTTGAAATGCGTTTTTAATATAGATTAATTGTGCATTGATTTTAGTCATATGAGTATGATTCAATTTTTCGGAAAATATTTATGTTTAGACTGTATTTAGAGTATTTTTTTGTTGACATAATTAGTTCAATATTCTTCACTTAAGACATGAAATATCTGTTTATAATATATGGCGTGAAATGTTTTTAGTTTTTTTTTTCCACATCTAGATTTTATCCTTTTCTTATAAATATGACACTTGTTTTTTTATATATTCATTTATATTGTTTTTTTGGCTAAAACATTATTTCATCCATTCGTGTAATTTTATTATTTATATTTCCATTTAAAAAAAAATATCTTCCATTCTGATTACTTTTCGACATAATCTAAATTTTATATAGTTGATATGTATATGAATTTTACAATTTTTATTTTTTGAATTTGAAATATATAAATATTGTATATAATATTTAGTAATAAAGTTAATGTGTTTAGATAATTAGATTTTAAGGTTTACTAATTTTTTAAAATAACATTAATAGAAAGTAAAACTAATATATAATCAATTTTGTAGATAGATTAGATATCACATTAACAAATCTAGATAATTGTCGGTTTCGCAAAAAAGTATTTTATTAACAGAAATCTTTTTTTTTAATTTGTTAGTTTGTTCACAAAATTATGATTATCAGTTACATAGACATAATCCCATTTTGAACTAATTAATTTCATCTAAGTTTACTGCAGAGGAAAATGATTTTTTGTATATTAATTTTCATCTAGATCATAGATTTATTTTCAAATTAAATCACATCAGAATGATGAGGAGAGGTACAAAAAGAGGAAACATAATTATACAAATTTTTGTTTACCCTCTTTTTTTTTGTTATCTTCTTCCTCTCATGATGAGCTGTTGCACAAACATTAAAACAACAATTACAAAACGTTTTTTTTTTGTAACAAACCGAAGTCCAAACTGATCCCTACCCTCGAGTTCACATGACGTAGTCTTGCTCCACACACATAAAATCTACAACCTTTTGCGTTGAGCACATCAAATTTTTCAGCAGATAGAGCTCAACGGAACTGTCTTGTCTTCTTCTATAGACTTCATTGAAGGTGGTGATGATGAAATAACGTGGAAGTTAGTAAAGGGATGACGGTATGTTAAGAACACTGTCGAGGCTTTTTAAAGGGATGCACCGTTCTCAGCGTCGTAGCCAGTCATCAGGATATTCACAGAATACGGATTCTGATCAAAGAGAGCAAAACAAAAATAAAAGTAATGAGTAATTGGCGACCACCTATCACCCTTTATTTGACATTCAAGCACGGAAAAGGACAGAAACTTCTGTAAACTTTGAGATAGTCACGATCCAATCCAAACAGCGGAAACAACCATCTTTTCAATCAGATCTTCTAGTTATTTTGAAGTCCTAATGAAACGAACCTAACAAAATAACTCAAACTTAAAGTCATCTCAGAACCACTTGAATCAAAACAAAACTCAACACTGCGAAATTGAAACTATTGGGTTTAAGACATGAAGACATAATTGTTATCATAAGCCTTAACATTATCATACGCACATCATTGCAGAGGATCCACATAACTCTTAAGTCAGAACGATTTCGATTTAAAATGAATCAAAAGAGGACAATAGAAACATGCCTAAGCACACTCATAGTATCATAACTATCAGGAATCTACATGTGCAGAAAATCCATAGGCCCCCATAATTGCAGAGTTCATACAAAATATATCTCGTATTTATTATGCAAATGCCCAAGACAACAACCAAATAACCCCAAATCATCAATGAAAAGAAGAAAATCCCTAAACTATAAACCTCTAATAACAGAGCCCACCTTCCTCAAAGTGGTAGCGAGTTCTCCGCGAGTGAAGTTGGCTGCGGCGGCGGCGGTAGTCAAAGGGATCTGTCGGCTCCCAAACGCATAAAAAAGAAATACCAATTAAATCCGTGGTTTGATGCTGTTTCTTATCAGGTATAACTCGAATCCGCTTTTGGTTACAATCCTCTTCTTCAAAGTCATTGTCATAAGCAATACCTAAGAAAGTAACAACTGGTTGCTTCTTACCATCTCCATTAGTTTTACTGACAATAACTCTTGAGGATGGATAATCCATACTCAAAACCAATTCGTCAGATTCCCAATCTAAGCTCTCTTCTTTTCCTCTGACCTTACTGAACTAACCCTAGACTGCTCAAAACTATCACAGAAATCTAAAGTTTTTGAATTTATCGATTCAGAAAACTCGCCGCACACTCATCAACGTATTCCCATGGATGACAGAATCCTGAACACATTTGTGGTTGCAGATATCAGCCAGGTAATAGAACAGGTTTCAATAAATACGATGAAAGATAAGCGAGAGGATGTACCTTTTTTATATTCCTTGCATCCCAAAAGCGGTTGAGTCGGCCTACAACCTGTTGTGAAGAGTGATCGTCGAAACGTACGGAGAAACTGGGATATGCGACAAAATCAACTTGAGCCATGAAAGTAAAGCTTAAGGAGAAGGGGCTAGTAGGCTGGAGATCTTGAGAGTGAGGAAGCTTCGGCTGTATGAAGATGAGTATTTATAAGGGAGAATAGAATTCAGCTGAAACGGCTGGATGTGGAAGAGTCTGGCAAATTGAATGAGAGTGACGGAGATGCGTTAACAATATAAGGGTGACCACAGCAGGGGAGGCCGATCGTTTTATTCCGACGGCGAGCCACCATGAGAGAGTTGAAGAAAGAGATGGAGGGTTAATGGGGAAGGAGAAGCGTCTCTTAACGTTAGGGT
Organism: Orychophragmus violaceus; assembly: GCA_030180135.1. NCBI lineage: Eukaryota > Viridiplantae > Streptophyta > Magnoliopsida > Brassicales > Brassicaceae > Orychophragmus > Orychophragmus violaceus. The sequence goes on from CM058229.1 coordinate 77,603,245, forward strand.
TTCATGCGGGGATATTTTTGGGCCAAGGAGAAGCCCAAATTGAGAAAGGAAGATCATGTTGATAGTTTACGACATTAACATTAGTAATTGGGTCTTGTAAATCTTGTAAGGCTTTAACGTGAATAAGAGCCCAAGTCAATTTTTTTAAAAGCTGCTGACGTGGTTGCCTTAGATGGAGAGTAAAACTCCCATTATAATATAGATGTTGAAAATGAAGACTTCTATTATCGTATGCTATAGTTACTTCGACTCAAAGCGCCGATTGGATCCGAGAGGAATTAGGTTGTATCTGAGACTTTACGTGTGTGCCGCAAGTCAACGTGTTTGTCCATCGTAATTGTCGTTCTTAAACTTTTATCGTCTATTCGTTTCAGCTGACCTAGGCAAAGATGAGGGCTATTCCGTAACTCTTTGGTTTCCGTTTTAACCTTCTAATGTAGCTCGTATAGTATCTAATGTGTTATGTTTGTTTGTTAAGTCTATCTAGGATGTTTGTTAAACTAGAGATAGGCTTATAGATGATTCAACCCCCTTGTTTTCATTGCCGGTTAAATTGTTTAATTGTTTGATGATTATAAATATAAGTACAAATATAAATATAAATAACTATACATATATTTAATCGTAGTGTGATGAGGCCGCAGGCGTACATGGAGTTAGTGAGGACTTTTGTATTTGAGCCGCAAGTGCATGTTATGTGAGGCCGCGAGCGTACAGGGAGTCAATGAGGACTTATTTGAGCCGCAAGTGCAGTCGTGGGTACGACAAGTCTTAGTCGATCTATTGCTCGTACCTTCAAAGATCGATAAAGCCACTTTGGGTGGTGTGGGCGATCACTTAAGTCGCGTAGGACCTAATCTGCTTGGGCACTTTAGGTGCCGTGATTGTGCTTGTTAGACTAGTTTATATTAGGAGTGTTGGGAGTCCGTAGACTTGCGTTTTAGCATCCCTTACCTCACTGGGCGACTCCCCTGTTGCTCACCCCTCTTTCTTTCCCTCCTACCAGGTGAGCATGACGAGTAGATGGACGCCTAGCTGGGTCGGTGCTTTGGGATTTTATCGTGTTTTCCGCATTTTGTTTTTAAACGTTGTTTTATGGATTTATTTCAGTTTATTTCGGTTTATTTCATTGTTGGATTAGTTGGTTCATTTCGGTTATTTATAATTTATTAGAATTACTTGAGGTGTACGGTAGAGTTCGTGACACGCTGTCTCGGGAGGAGGAGACGGGTGTTACATTTATATTCTTCACTTCCCACTTGTTGAGCTCATGACTTCAACAGCCTAACTTCTTTCTCTTCCTTCATTGGACAATTCAATCCAGCTCAGCAGTAGTTAATGAATGCTCCTCATTAACTCTTCCATCCGACTTACTCTTCTTCCTGTAATATGCCCTTAAAGGCCTATCACATCAGTCCTACCAGCTCCAACTAGAAGAAGCTCTTTTCTTCCAAGCTTTGTTATTTGAACTAAGGCTTTATCTAACATTGATTGGATCGTTGGTGGCGACTCCTGATATTGCCAACCTGAAACCAAACACCCAGTTTTCAGGTCGATTTGAAGTAACAAGATGATCGATGCATCCAAAGTGAATGTTCCAAAACTATGACACACACAAGTTGGAAATATTGCGTGATGCTTCAACTACACAACAAAGAAAATGGATTCTAGAGCTACAAGAAACGTTCTCAAAACATTACTCTAGTAATGAAATTTCTCCCCACCAGAATCACATGGAGTTTGTGCTGCAATTATACAGATACGATTTGACCACTTAGCAAGAGCCACATTCTTAAGGATAAGGACAAAGAATTCCTTATAACTAAGAACTATCTATACTATTATTTGGGAAGTGATTTTGAGGGAATGGAGCTCTCTCATTAATTCTCAAATTTAACTCTCAAATTAATTATTAATAATTATTTTTAGCACAATATCTATAATATCTTTTAACGTTATTTTATTTTATCTTAAATATATTAGATGATGTCATAATATTATCACATCTATACAATATATATATATATATATATATATAGATAATATATTTTACAACTGACTCACAGACATATTATATCTATCGTATATGGTGATTTAGGTTTATCTAATAGTAATTAGATTTTACAGCCGACAGAAATTATATATATAACTACTTCATATCCTTGCCTCTTTCATTATTATTAGCAGCATAAGCACCAGGACGACCACCAACAATTTTCTAATATTAGCAGCTTTCAATTTTCTAATTCAAAGTCATGTCTTATTTTAGAAAAAAAACAATTTCTACTATTCTCATTAGTTAAATTAATCATACTCATGATAAATATAAGATAAAGGTCCAAATTATAAAATTATGGAATGAAATTAGAAACAACAAAATTAATTCAATTGAAATGAATTTAATTGATCAAGTGGTTAGTTTTCTTTTTATGATTTACTTACATTTACAATCTCAAAAGAACTTTCAATAACCTTTAATTACCCTCTCTTATTCAATCTTAATTTTTCATATTAGAATGTCTTAATTGTCCTTAATGAATTTCTTTGAAAAAAACAATGCAAAATCACATATTTATTAACAACACTGTCGTGATATGTGATCCTTTTAACAAAATTAAGGAAATTCAAAATCACGTATTCAATAAATTAAAAAATTTAAAGATAAATAGTATAGATATTTATATATTCTTAAGACAAAACAAAAAATCATGTGTTATTTTAAAGAAAATTGCGATAAATGCGGTTTTGACATAAAACATAGTTTTGCGGAAAATTTGCAATTTTTATGGAAAATACGATTTTACAGAAAATGTGATTTTGACGGGAAATGTGTTTTTCCGAAAAAATAGTATTTTGACGTGATTTTGACAGAAAACACGATTTGCAATTTTGACAAAAAAACATGATTTTGACGGAAAATATGATTTTGACAGAAAACATGATTTTAACGAAAATACTATTGTGCGAAAATTGTGATTTTAGCGGAAAACATGATTTTGCCAAAAAATATGATTATGTGGTTTTGACTGGAAATTTGATTTTGTCGGAAAACACGGTTTGGCGGAAAACAAAATTTTAAAAGAAAACATGGTTTTAACGGAAAACGTAATTTTGCGGTTTTGATGGAAAACACGATTTTGAGGGAAACACAATTTTGATAAAAATTGTTAAATATACTTAGCTTAAAAGATTTAAATAAATACCTATTAGTTAATAAACATACCTATTTTGTTGATAATTTTTTTAAAAAGTAAAAGCTTATAAAATATGTTTTAGTTAATTTATCTATGTATAGATAAATTAACTATATATGTGGATATATACGAACATTTATTATTTTTCATTTTTAAGAAATATATATAATTAAAATATAAGTATTTAACAAAGATATTATATAAAGATTTTACTTTATCTAATAGTATATATCATTCTGGAAATATTTTATAGATCCGACTTACACTTTGTTAACCCCATGTAACCGATTTTCACACAACTAGATTGTATGTTTGGCTTATATATAGATTCAAATGATTTTACATTTTGTATTTTCTTAGATCAACAATTGGAAAACATATAAATAAACCCAACACAAAAATATTTAATTTAAGTTTAATAATTAATATTAACTAATAAAATTTAAACCTAATTTAAACTTATTGTGTGGGGTAATCACCTAGTTCCTTATATATCTGCAAAATACATTGTATGGTCATATTAAGACACATAAAAAGTTCTGAAAGACGAACCTGCAAATTTGGTGCCATCGTAAGCTATCAAAAGACGCCATTTACAACCACCATGATTCCTAACCTTTACCAAACTATTCATGTAAGTCTTCTTCAAAACACAAAATTCAGATTATGTCACACAAAAAAATGAACTTTCTTGGGCAGTTCCAAGCCAGTAGAGGAGTCATAAATTGGAAGAAAGAGATTGTTTTGTGGCGCTTACAGAGATATTCTGAGGATACGAGAGACCCATTCATAAAAAGTGTAGCGCAACTCATCCTCTTCTTCTTCTTCCTCTCGTTTCTGTGTAATCTGAAGATCCGGACGAGGGAAGGTCTGTAAAACGGGGTGTATGGCGACGATTCAGTTTGGGAAGTGGGATAATATGAATAGTGATTTTGGGCCTTTGATCTGGTTTTAGACTATTGGGCTCTTTGATCCCGTTAAAATAAAAGAATAAATAGTACATTATTACATCATATATTTATTACATAATAATAGAGTGCCATAGTGTCCACATGACTAATTAACATTCCTTTTTTCGGTCAAACCAATTAACAATCCTAACCCACTAATATAATTTCCTTTTTGTATATATCCTTATATAAACCTAATAAATTAACATGTAAAATCAACTGGTTGACCAGAAAAGTATGTAAAAAAATTGGTTGACCAGAAAAACATGTAAAACACAATTTAAAATGGGAACATAACAAATTATAAAACTCTTTGACCAAATTTACTATAGTATGTTTTGACAAAATTAATTGCAAAATATGAAAGATTAATTTTATACATGTTTAAAATGGGTAAACCAATCCAAACCAACTCATATCCAAATGGTTTTAAGCTTATATGGATAATGGATTGACTCAATCCATTTGATAAATGGATTGGATCAATCCATAACCCATTTATTTTGATGGATTAATGGTTTTAATGGTTAATCCATTTAATAATACTTTACAATTTAAATAATTATTAAATTAGATTATTATATTTTAAAATAAGGTTGTTGGTTTTAGCTCTAATCTCATATTACAAGTTTTACAGAAATACGACTTTGGTGGAAAAACGCGATTTATAGTTTCGGCGGAAAACACGATTTTACGGTTTTGGCGGGAAAATTCGAATTTACGGTTTTGGCGGGAAAACTCGATTTTACGGTTTTGGCTGGAAAACTCGATTTTACGGTTTAGGCGGGAAAATTCGAGTTTACAGTTTTGGTGGGAAAATACGATTTTACGGTTTTGGCGGGAAAACTCGATTTTACGGTTTTGGCGGGAAAACACGATTTTACGGTTTTGAAGGAAAACTCGATTTTACGGTTTTGGCAGGAAAACTCGACTTTACGGTTTTGGCGGGAAAACATAATTTTATGGTTTTGGCAGGAAAACTCGATTTTACGGTTTTGGCGGGAAAACATGATTTTACGGTTTTGGCGGGAAAACATGATTTTATGGTTTTGGCAGGAAAACTCGATTTTACGGTTTTGGCGGGAAAACATGATTTTACGGTTTTGGCAGGAAAACTCGATTTTACGGTTTTGGCGGGAAAACTCGATTTTACAGTTTTGGCGGGAAAACTCGATTTTACGGTTTTGACGGGAAAACATGATTTTGTGGTTTTGAAGGAAAACTCGATTTTACGGTTTTGGCGGCAAAACTCGACTTTACGGTTTTGGCGGGAAAACATGATTTTATGGTTTTGGCAGGAAAACTCGATTTTACGGTTTTGGCGGGAAAGATTTTACGGTTTTGGCAGGAAAACTCGATTTTACGGTTTTGGCGGGAAAACATGATTTTACGGTTTTGGCAGGAAAACTCGATTTTACGGTTTTGGCGGGAAAACTCGATTTTACGGTTTTGGCGGGAAAACTCGATTTTACGGTTTTGGCGGGAAAACATGATTTTGTGGTTTTGAAGGAAAACTCGATTTTACGGTTTTGGCGGCAAAACTCGACTTTACGGTTTTGGCGGGAAAACATGATTTTATGGTTTTGGCAGGAAAACTCGATTTTACGGTTTTGGCGGGAAAGATTTTACGGTTTTGGCAGGAAAACTCGATTTTACGGTTTTGGCGGGAAAACTCGATTTTACGGTTTTGGCGGAAAAACATGATTTTACGGTTTTGGCAGGAAAACTCGATTTTACGGTTTTGGCGGGAAAACTCGATTTTACGGTTTTGGCGGGAAAACATGATTTTATGGTTTTGGCAGGAAAACTCGATTTTACGGTTTTGGCGGGAAAACATGATTTTACGGTTTTGGCAGGAAAACTCGATTTTACGGTTTTGGCGGGAAAACTCGATTTTACGGTTTTGGCGGGAAAACTCGATTTTACGGTTTTGGCGGAAAAACATGATTTTGTGGTTTTGAAGGAAAACTCGATTTTACGGTTTTGGCGGGAAAACATGATTTTGTGGTTTCGATAACAAATATTTTTTACTGTTTTGTAGTTTTAATAGAAAATATGATTTTGTGGTTTTGAAGAGAAAATTAGCTTAATGAGAAAATCAAAATGTGAGATGAGAAAAAAATATGTTTGAATTGGTTTAGTGAAATTGGTTTAAAATTTGTCTTGGTTATTTTTGGTTTATATATTTTATTTAAATTTATGTTGGTTATAAATTTTTATTGGTTTGGATATGGATAACTCATTATCCATTTGAATCCGAACCATTTTCAATCCAACCCATTAAACCCATTTATCCATTTTAACCACTAATCCATTTACACCCAATATTTTTATCCATTAGAGTCCATGGTTTGGACTGGATTGGGTTGATCCATTAACTTTTACCTATTTTGATACCCATATATGTATACATGTATACTATAAATATGAGCACATACAAGATCATCACAATCAAATTCTATTCAAGTATCAGAAGGCAAATTAAATTAGATTAAAAATTCTGTTTCAGTAAAGGTACTAAAACATTTATATTGAAGAAAGTTTTTTATGACACTCTCTTATACCACATATTATTAATTCTAACATTGACTCTGATTTTTTTTTTTAATATGTCTTAGTAAGATTGAAGAATAATGGCAATCAAGAAGTTTTCATATTTTATCGTACCTTTGTTGGTGGTGTTCATTATCATCACTTTACCGATGATATCAGGTATTACATATATCCTCTCAAATGCTTCAATGTGATTTGCTTTATTTTATTTTGAAGTTCACTTTAACAAAACTAAAATGTTTGCATTTGCAATTTTTACATGTTAAAATGTTAAATTGATCATTATTGTACTGCAATTTTTATTTAATTTGTTTGTTATTGAATTAAATAGGACAATTCCGCTCATTTTGTATGCCACCACCATGTGGTGACACCGCACTATGCAAGAAAAAATGTCTATATTTGGGTTACATCCGTGGAGATTGTTATTTAACGTTCCACAGCAAGGCTTCTTGTTGTTGTTTTTCTGGATCTGAATATGAGGCTGATTCTCCAATTTTTAGTCATCTTAATTATTAAGTCATTGTTAATCCTTATAAACTCTCAAATATTACATGAATAATATATATATTATATTCAAATATACATTCTACATTCTTAGCTTATACAAACCTTATGTTGATTACGATGTTTATTCATATAACCTAATGAACAAAGCAAAACCATAAAAGAGCATTTAAAATCAAACAGTCCAAAAGGTAAGATTTCCATGAGCAAAACATCACACCGGTAAAATGCTAGGTTTTGGAACTATTTTTGGAGAAAAAAACTAGGCATGGATATTCAGTTAAACTTGGATACGAACAAATCGGATTTGTATTTTTGGGGTGTAAGAGTTTTGAAAAATATAGATATCCATAGAGGTTTGTTTTAAGTTCAATTCCTTTCGGTTTTGAATTGATTTGGGAAATTTATTTTCGGTTTTGAGTTAATTCGGTTGTTAATGTTGAAAACCCGTAAATATCTTAAAAAGTTGGATATGAATTGGTTTACATATTATTATCCAAAATATTCAAAACATATCTAAAAATGCGATAAAATCATATAAAACATTAGTTTGTTTTGCTAATTTTCTTATATTTTTTGTTGAAGAATTTTGTTTGTTTTAAAAAAGCATCTATGTAACCACGATTATATGACCAATTATATACAAAATTTATTAGTTTTATATACATGAAATTCAAAATAAAATAAACTAGAAAATCTGGAAAAAAAATGTATCCAAAATAAAAATATTATACGTAATTTTAAAAATATACAAGAATACTTATAATTACTTAATTATATAGTTCACGAGAGTTTGAACTTTGAAGCCTGAAATCTATTGGTCAATATATTCAAATATCAGTACATTATATGGATTTGAATAGTTAAGCCTCACTAGCATGAACATCTTAAATATGTTTTCTAATTAGTTGGATGATTAAAGATCATTATATTATAAACACACTAGAATTCAGAAAAAATCAATATACTAAAAATAAATTTAGAAAACGTTTTTGTCCATATATAATACCTATGTTGAGTTCAACATGTACATTTATATTTCACCCATCATGTTTAATAATTTATAAAAAGAAAAAATTAACCTAAATAAAGGCTTAAAAACTCTAATATAAAGTCTAAAATATGTTTTCGTCCTTTTTGTAAGTCTGGAAAACTTCTGGGCAAAACTGTAATGTCTCCAAAAATGCAAATTTTTGTGTCCAGAATTCTGGAATCAACTTGCGTCAATCGATGCACATATTGCGTCGATCAATGCACATTCTACGTCAATCGATGCAAGGTGAAAACACAGCCAATGAATTCTGTAAAATCTCTAAGTAGTGAAGAATTGCTCCAAGTGCCTCCAAAACATCAAATTAAGCTCTAAATGTTGTTAAACATGTAAAACACCTGAAAAGACTCCAAAACACATAGAAATACTCGCTAACAAAAACATATACCATGGTTGAAAATTCTAAAAACCATGATATATTAACAACAACCAAATCTTACAAAATAAAACCAAAAGAAAAAGTGACAAGGTAAAAAATCCGGAATGCGGACGACCATAGCTAATCATAATATTTATAATATCTTATATGTTGTTCTTTTTATAAATAAGGAGAACAAATATTGTACCAAAGTTTTATTGCAAAAGACACAGTTTCATGGTCCATTAAAGTGTCGATGTATATCTGGTAGCGATAAGCCTTGCTACGGCAAGAAAACCGAGCGTGGAACTCTAGAACCGCTGCACTTATCTCTCTGACACATATATATTGAGGAAGAAGACCGTTTAAAGCGGCGTGAATGCTATCCAAACTACTATATTTGAAAGATTAGACAAGAAAGAAAGTCTGAAAAAGCTTTTTTGTCCAAATATATATATATATATATAATATAAATACCTATGTAGAGTTCATCATGTACATTCATTTTTCATCCATCATGATAAATAATTACCCGGCAACCAAATCTAACAAAATAAAACCAAAAGAAAAAGTGACGATATAAAAAAAACCAGAATATGGACGACCGTAGCTAATCAAAATATTTTAATACCTTATGTGTTGCTCCTTTTTATAAATAAGGAGGAAAAATATTGTACCGGAATTTTATTGCAAAAGACACAATTTCAAGGTCCATGAAAGTGTCGATAGACGGACTAAAATAGGAATGATCATAGACAATCTAGCTCTAAGCATCCATGAATCACACTAAATCACCGTAATCCTACTTAACCCACAAGCCTTGATGAAACTATTCACAAATCATATTCTTAACATATTCCATGAGAATCATATGTTAAGAGTGAGATAAGAGAGATTAAGAAGAAAATCAATCAGAATTTAACAAACTTGCATAAATATGGCAAAATCACAAAAGAGTTTAGATGTTTACAAGATGGTGAAAGAGATAGATATGACTTTGATAAGGATTTGCATATTTTAACTCATGAAAATCAATGTCTAAAATGCTTATTAGCTATAAAGAACTTGAGATTAATGTTTGTCTATCCTTGATTCACAAATGAGAATTTGATCTTTATTAAGGATTAGGAAAAATAATTAGTACCAAGAGATTGAATTAGTTGATTATTGTGTTCCGTGTTTAAGGATTATCATCTATGATGATTGAATTAGCATTCATGATAGCTTTATATCACTCTATCCATTGGCTTACACCCATTGGCCTTGCCTTTAATATCATTTTCATCTGTTTGATCTTTGTTTGTTTGCTTATTCATCTGTTGAATTTCTGTTAAGTCTGTTTAGCTTCTGTTAAGTTTCCTGATTCATTTGGATTGCATTTAGGACTTTAGAATATCAATTTGAATTGCTTGCTTGACATTCTCGTTATAGTGTATATTCTTTGTTGGCTTTTCCCAAGCTGGTATGGATTGATACCTCGTGTTACATGATAAACACTTGAGGATTTGATAAACTTCAAGGACTAGCAAAATCTTAGTATCAATTTGGCGCCGTTGCCGGAGACCTTGAAACTGGTAGTGATAAACCTTGCTACGGCAAGAAAACCTGAACTCTGGAACCGCTGCACTTATCTCTCTGACACGGATATCTTGAGGAAGAAGACCGTTTAAAGCGACGTGAATGCTATCTAAACTTAAATAATTGAAAGGAGTGACAAAATGAGCAAGCTGCAAAAACAATCTTGAAATTTTCATTAAAACTGAGAAAGAGAGATTTGAGAGTTAAGTCGAACCTGACCCCAAGCATGAAATCCAGCATCGTGATAAGAACTTGAATGTAATTCTTTGTTTTGAATTAGAAAGAATAGCAAATGTAATTTGTTACAAGAATCTCATAACGATTCTGAATGTAGACTCTTGCCGTCTAATAAACAATTACAATTTTGCATACCTATTACAATAGCTAAGAATGGTATTTATATTCTTCACTTCCCACTTGTTGAGCTCACGACTTCAACCGCCTAACTTCTTTCTCTTCCCTCATGGGACAATTCAATCCAGCTCAGCAGTAGTAAACGAATGCTCCTCATTAACTCTTCCATCCGACTTACACTTCTTCCTGTAATCTGCCCTTAAAGGCCTATCAATACCCTAGGTACAAAGATTCATCTTGTCCTCAAGCTTTGCATCAGGAAACCGCTTCAACGCTCCAACCATTCGCAGCCAATACTTCTCATGATCAGGTAGGCCTTTCCAACTCAACAGGACCTTGAAATGACCAGTATCATCGTACCTTGTCTCCAATATATCGGCTGGTTCAACGACTAACTCATCATCAACAGATAACGTCTGTGGCAACGTAGAAACCTCGTGATCCTTCCCTAACACAGGTTTCAATTGTGAAATGTGAAACACATTTTGAATCTTAAAATCCACAGGTAAAGCCAACCGATAAGCAGCAGTTCCAATCTTCGCCAATACTTCAAAGGGTTTGTAATAGGGAGCAGCTAGTTTCTGGAAAATTCTTTTAGCAACAGTCTGTTGTCGATGGGGTCTCAGTTTCAAGAATACTTTGTCTACAACTTCAAAATGAAGATCTTTTCTACTTTTATTTGCATTATTCTTCATCATTTGTCATGCCTTAATGAGATGTTCCTTTATATCAGCTACAATCCGATCACGATCAAGTAAATGTTTCTCCAACTCGAAGTTGGTGGTAGAGTGGAGTAGGATCTCTCCCATACACCACTTTAAAGGGAGAGCATTTGATAGATGTATGAAAGCTCGTGTTATACGCATACTCAGCCCAAGGTAATTAAGTCATCCATTTCCGAGGATGAGCAGACGTATAGCAGCGCAAGTATGTTTCATACACCGGTTTACCACCTCTGTCTAGCCATCAGATTGAGGGTGGTAGGTTGTACTATGCTTCAACTTAGTTTCAGCAAGTCTGAAACATTCACTCCAAAATTTGCTGGGGAACACTCTGTCACGGTCATACACTATCGATCGAGGAAATCCATGGAGTTTAACGATCTCTTTGACAAATAACAGGGCCATATCATCTGAAGAAAAAGGATAGCGAAAGCTCAAAAAGTGAGCATACTTTCTCAGTCTATCAACCACGACTAAGATCGTGTTCCTGCCACTCGATAATGGAAGACCCTCAACAAAATCAAGAGAAATATCTTCCCAAATCCGCTCCGGAATGGGCAAAGGTTGCAATAAACCTGCATGACACAATGTGGAATATTTGCGTGTATGACATGTATTGCATTCTGCCACAAACCTTTGAATATCCTTCGACATCTTAGACCAGTGAAAGGATGTCTGAATTCTCTTTTTTGTCTTCAATACTCCCATATGGCCTCCCATCACACCAGCATGATACTCCTGCAATAACGTTGGTATAAGTGCTTACTTGTTAGAGATGACCAGTCTCTGTTTGTAACACAAGCGACCATTTACTACTGCATAACCCGGTTTAACCATTTTATGAGCTAATAACAGCTCCTTCAGCCTTTGAATCGCTTCATCTGCATCTATCTCTTTGTATAAATCGTGAATACATAACGCAGAAGGAACTGTCAAAGCCCATAAAGTTATGTTTTGTAAATTGCATTCCTAAGCTCCTTTCCGAGATAATCCATCAGCTGTTCCATTGTCCACTCTAGGTTTAAATACAATGTCGAAATCATACCATAATAGTTTGGACAACCATCTCTGATAATCCATGGATACTTCTTTTCAAGAAGGTATTTAGGACTCTTCTGATCAGTTCGGACTATGAATCTTTTCCCCAGTAAATAGTGTTTCCACTTTTGGATTGCCATGACTATGGCCATAAGTTCTCGTTCATAGATTGGTTTTAGCTGTTCGCGAGATGTTAACCCATGGCTGAATTAATCTATAGGACATTCATTCTGCATCAGAACCGCTCCCAAACCATACCCATATGAATCTTATTCAACGACAAATGCTTCTGATAAATCAGGCAATATCAAAACTGGGGCAGATATCATTGTTGTCTTCGATACTTCAGACACAGACTGAGCTCTCACATTCTATTCAAACATGTCTTTCTTCAGTAATTCATTGAGTGGCCATGCAATGGTACCATAATTCTTCACAAACGTCTATAGTAGCCAGTCAGTCCTAAAAATCCTCTCAATTCCTTGATTGATTTCGGAAATGGCCACTCACTTATGGCTTTTGTTTTGTTTGGGTCTGTTGAAACCCTTTCAGTGGAGATGATGTGACCAAGATACTCCACTCTTGCCTGACCAAATGAACATTTCTTCCTGTTGGCAAATGGGCTATGCTTCTTGAGTACATCCATGACCATCTGTAGGTGTCTAACATGTTCTGTTATAGAAGTACAATAAACCAGAATATCATCAAAAAAACACCAATACGAACTTCCTAAAATACGGTCTGAATATTTCATTCATAAATGCTTGAAAAGTGGTTGGGGCATTCATTAGACCAAATGGCATTACGAGGAATTCATAATGGCCATCATGTGTGCGAAAGTCTGTCTTCTCAATGTCTCTTTCTTGCATCCTTATTTGGTGATAACCAGAAGACAAATCAAGCTTTGAAAAACCAGTTGCACCATACAACTCGTCTAACAGCTGATCAATTAAAGGAATGGGAAATTTATCAGGAACAGTGGCTCGGTTCAATGCTATGTAATCCATGCAAAACCTAAAGGTCTTATCTTCTTCTTCACTAAGAGTACAAGACTGGAAAATAGAATTTTATTGGGTCTTATAATTCCAGACAGCAACATCTCCTTGACCATAGTTTCCATGATCTCTTTCTGAGCATGTGGATACCTATAAGGTCTCACACTTATAGGGCCACAACCAGGAAGCAAGTTAATAGGATGCTCGCGACCTATCACTGGCGGTAATGAGTCTGGTTCTTTGAGATAGACTGATTGGTAGTCAACACTTCTTCAATCTCATAGGGAATTGTCTTTGTTATCTCCTAGCTCTTTCACTGTCACCAAACTCCAACATTTGTAGGGAAGTAGATGATTTCTGAATGGATGGATCACCTTTCAATGTCACCCATACTCCCTTATGCATAAAGGATATCTCTTGTGCTTTCCAATCAACAAGACATTTTCCTAAAGTCATGAGCCATTGTACCCCCAAATGACATCAGCTGTACCCAACTCCAAAGCTATGAAATCCGCAGAAAATTGGAATTCTTTTATGTTGATACGGTCTGAAGTTTTAATCATATACTACTGCAAGTGCACAGTTATGCAGATGTAGTACTTAGGTATCGAATCCACAGAGACACTGGTCAACGATAGATTATTAGAACAGTTGATATTAAACTAGAAAGAAAGCAATGTGATGTAAACTAAAAACCAAGCAAGAAAGTAAATCAGATAGCAAGATTGGTTGTGAAAGCAATTAACTAAAGGCGCTAAGTCTAGGGCGTTCTCAGGAAATCAGACAAGCTGACAATTCATTCAGTCATGATCTAATTAAGCTCAATTCTAGAACTCGAAACACGGATATAGAATTAACCAACTATCGTTGCGAGAATTCTCTAAGTCTAAGTGCAGCAATCCAAATTCCTTTGAAATTACTAACAGATTAAACCAGCATTAATTCCAAGTTCGATATGTTCACAATTAAACTATACCAAATTCCTTTGCGAGTAATTTAATTGCTCAACCTAAATAGTTCAGATTCTAAACCACACTGTCGTGTCGTATTTAGCAACCTAAGATCTAGATTCTAAGTGATCAGGTTAGAACTAGCATTAAACACAATTTAGATCGAAGAACAGATATGATATGAATCCTAAACTGAATTGAATAGATCTAGCAAGTCATGAAATCATACATGAGAAACCCTAAATCTAACTATGAATCTACTCAGACATGGATGATGTAAACATAATCAATGTATAAATAAATTGCATATAAGATATAAAAGAAGTAAAGGGGTTCGAAATCTTCTCCAAAAACAAGATGAAGTACAAGTTCAGATCAGCCCCAAAATCTCTCTCTAACTCTCAGCTCAAAGTATGAATGCTTAATGAATAACAAAGTCTAAAACCTAATTAATATAGCCTAATCACGTTTTGGGGCTTCTGTGTAAATATCTGGAACTTCAAGGCAACTTCGCAATATTCAATAACTTCATAAACTCTCGCGAGTCTGGCCCAACACGTTGTGCATCGATCGATGCAGGTGTGCAACGATTGACGCAGTCCTCTGTTCTGGACAGTGAACTCTATCTCTCGGGTTAAATCTCCAAAATGCTCCAAATAGCTCCATAATCTCCACTTCTGCTCCAAACGTGCGTGTACCTAATAAGACCTGTAAAAGACTCTAAAGAAACACAAATAGACTCTAAAACACACTTATATCATAGTCTAAAACCGGTGAAAACCATGATATATCAACTCCCCCACACTTAGCCTTTGCTTGTCCTCAAGCAAAACAAAAAACTAGAATGTAGTGAAGAGGTTTGAAAACTTTCAGAAACTCTTTTTATCTTCAAAGCAACAACACTCAGATTCCCCTTAGTAATCCACATGAAAGATTTCACATGCAGACATCAATACCAACATATACTTCCCCCACACTTAGCAACTGTCTTAAGTAAACTCCACAATCACACCCAAGCATTCAAATTCACCCTACTGACTTCTATAAGCAATTAAAGTGCAGTCTCACCTAAGGATTATCGATCAAAGGCACATGGACTCTTACTTTGTCAGCTCTAGACCACCATACTGTCTTTCTTTGGTCCCTTTCTTCTCTTTTCCCTTCCTTAACAACTGATTTTTCCCCACTGGGTATCATTTTATTTTTTTATCAGTGTTCTTCCCGTTTTGGGGTGTACTTTGGACACATTCCATGGATGCACAAGAGGTAATAGTTGTAGATACCACTCCCAGAGACAACTTCGGAGCTACTAGCTCATCCTCAGTTTATTATTCTTTTTTTTTTACTTTATGGAAGGGGAGAAGGGAACCAAATTGGACAAGTTTACAAGCTGTGTCAGAACTAACAAAGGAATCCGACACAAGGTATTCCAAGCCCTTAGGTGAGAAAATTAAGTCAGTATTAAAGTGAAGTCAGTAAAAGGATCCTCTGATACCTGAAGTGATATGGGTGTCCTCAGAAGGCTGATCTGTATTGGGTTTTCTAATAGTCATAGATTGTCCTGCAACTTCATCCCAATGGTCACTTAAGTTCCTGCAAGTGCTGTTAATCTTCTCAAAAATTCACTGTTTCTTACTTAAACCATTTTGACTCAATAAATTTTTTTTTGAAAAAAGACTGACTCTAAGAAAACAGAAAACTAAAGTCAGTAGCTACCTCCCCCACACTTAAGACACACTGTCCCCAGTAGTGTCAAGCTAAGGATTGGTAAAAGAAAAAAAAAATTTGTTAATGGATGATTTGAGTTCTGTCTGATTTTTACCTATGTCGCACCTGCATCGACCGTTGCACATAGTGCGTCGATCGTTGTTGGGCAATTTTTCATGTTGGGTCGATCGTTGCTCAGGACCGCAACGATCGCTACAGTGCGATTTATGTCTTGTTGTGACAATCAACACAGGTTGTGTCGATCGACGCACTGCGAATACTCGGATCAGTTAGCAAGTTAGCAGGTTAGTCTGTTGGAAATTACCAAATTTCAAACCTGCAAGCTGAAAAACACTGAAAAGTTATAAAATCAAAGCAACTAATGTATCAAAGCAAGCACATCATCCAAATATAACGTCCTAAGAAAATCAAAGTAAAAATGCAAAAGAAAAAGAAAAGAAAACAGAACCGATGTCTGAAAATGTACTACTCTCACTCATCCTCCATCTCATCAATGCGATCAGTACCACTTGAAGAACCGGGAGTCGGAGAGCGATGTCTGCGTCGGCGTGAAGGTCCTGGATGATGTATCTGCGGCTGTCTTCTGCAAGTGCACCTACGCATAAAGTCCCATATGCTCTGCATAATACCATCCTGACGCTCTCTCCACTCAGTCTCAGACATCTCTCCCAAAGGAACTGATGGAGCTGGATAAGGACCAATGTCCTATGTAGCAGGCTCTGGTGGAGGCGCAGAAGAAGATGAAGCTCTCGTAGAAGGCTCTCCCAGCGGATGAGCCATCGTAGGGACGCTGCGCTGAACACGTATAGGAGGCAGGAATCTCAAAGCAGCCAGCGTATCGATCCTAGTTAGATCAGCAGAAGGAAGATCTACACCGTGCTTCCTAGCACTGGTGTCGTTGTAGACCCAAACGCGTCCCTCCTTCAGCCAAGTAGCACTCTGCAGGTGAGTAAAATCAAGGAACTCTCTGCTCTCATCGCACTCTGTACCCTCTAGTGGATCCTGCAATGCCTGAAAATGGGAGTAAGCAGACTCCCTACTGTCTCAGAATCCTTCCCGTCATATGCCTTCTTCTATAGAGAGCACAGGTGATAGGCAAATACCGCTCCTAAGTTGAGTCCACTGGTGGGATCTCTCAACTCGATGTCATTGAACTGCAATCCCAGTCCACAGTAAAGCATCGCCAGCTCGTTCTTACGCATCTTGTTGGTTTCAACCTTGCACAACAGAGTACGTCCCAAGATGCACAGAACATATCTCAGAACAGGATGTCTAACCTGCTTCACCGGCGTAGTCCGTGAGTCGTATCTGCCGTTACCAATGTGTTCCCAGAAAAACTGAGCCTCTGGCACTTCCCAATCAAGAGCTATAGCGGTACGTGTAGGCTCTAAGCTAAATCCATAGATGCGGCAGATATCAAGAAGCGGGATCTTATACCTGACTCCCAAACACATGAAGGTAAAGATACCTCCTGAAACTCTGGTGTTCTCTGGATCAGGATAGATCACTCTGCATGTGGCCAGAAGCTGTCTGATTAGATCGGGATACATCTCGTAGTATTGCATAGGCATTGTCCCTAGACCAATGCTCTTTCACACCGTCAGAACATGCTCGTAAATCCCCAGACCTCTACAAGTCCAATAATCTATGAACTTGGTCGGCTTGATCGTCATTTGACACCACCCATTGTAGAGCAGTGTGTCATACTCGTCCCAGTGATCAAGCAACGGTCTCTCCGTGAACTCATCAGTCTTCAGGAACTCAGCAATATCATTCCCCCACACTCTATCTGACGGGATCTCTGTCTTGTCTGCTCTGGGCCAAGGAAATTCTATGGCCTCATGATCTCTCACATAATTTTCAGGTGGATCCGAGTCGCGTGGGAACCATTCTGGTGGCGGATGGCCTGCAGCTGGAGCTGCTGTGGTGGCTCTACGCTTGCGAGCTTGTCGAGGAGGCATCTGCAAGAAAAAGTTAAACCATATAAGTCTCAGTAAAAAGCTACCTGTGGAATCACAATGTGACGACCGTTGCACAAGTGCAACGATCGTTGCAAGACGATTTCACAGCCGACAAACACTCTCAAAATCGTTTCTAAATTCGTTCAAAAATCACACAAACAGCAAGAATCCATCACCAAAAAACCTAAATCTAGTCTAATACAGTACGGAATCATCAATTTCAAGCCAAAAATCCCTAATTTCTAAACCCTAGAACCGATTCCGAAAATCATGAAATGAGAGTTCTTACCTTGGAATCACTGCAAATGGGTTAGAGAAATAGATAGGGGATGTGAAAATGAGTGGAATCAAGCTTTGAAACAGAGAAAATGATGAAGAAATGAGAGATTTAGAGTTGTGGAGTCTCGGTTGTACGGACGACGAAGTGGGGAAAAAGAGAGGAGAAAAAGGGTTTAAGGTACTTACCTCGATCGTGGGTGCAACGATCGTTGCAGATGAGCAACGATCGTCGCTAGTGAACCGAATTGATCCCGGTTTAGCGCGCGTACCTTAATTTTGAAATTTAAACCATTTGCAACGACCGTTGCACAAGACCGCAACGATCGTCACAAGGCGATCTCAATCTCCTCGTCACAATCTCCATACAACGATCGTCACAATGAAGCAACGATCGTCACACATCTCCAGACTCGAGTTCTGTATCCAAACTTAGCAAAACAAAATCAAAACGTAAGTTCCTAAGAAAAACACAAAAAATCAAAAAGAAAAACACTAAAACCTAACAGTGGGTTGCCTTCCACTCAGCGCTTGTTTAAGGCCATTAGCTTGATCGGACGAACAAGATTTAGGCTCCAGGAGGTTTCAACAGAGACTGTGAATGTCCCTGTGAAAGTCTCCTCATCCAAGGCGGAGAATAGGCTGTATCAGAATGAACTTGTCCAAGAAAAGGTGGAATGTGATGATCTCTAGGATCAGGAACCAATGTCTCACGTGTCTGCGCTCCATCTCCATCCATGATGGTGAAATTCTGACCATCAATCTTAGGCTTGCGCAACTTGTCCATCTCAAAAAGCAGAGACTCATCTCCCAGATGGAGATCAATTAAACTGTGCTTCACATCTATCACTGCTCCAGCTGTAGCTAAAATGGCCTCTTAAGTATCAAAGCATCATCAGGATCACTGTCGTACTTCAATACCAAGAAATCCGTCGGAACCAGGTGGTTTCCAACTCTCACTAGGACGTCCTCAAGCACTCCTTCTAGAATCCTTATCGACTGATCATCTAGGACTAGAGAGGTCCTAGTAGGCGAAAAATCTGTCATTCCCAGCTTCACTGCCACAGAGTATGGCATAAGACTTCCGGCAGCTCCTAGATCACACAGAGAACGCCTAAAGCTATCCTCGAAGATAGAACAATTCAGCACAAAGACACCAGGATCAAGCAGCTTCTTTGGGATCTTAGTCAGCAACACTTCACTGATATGTCTAGGGACCACTATCACCCAATCCCTCAGCTCTTCATCCAAAGGCAACATCTTACTCAAGTATCTCTGCACACAAGGGTGATAAGGTGGATCATCATCTAACTCTTCACCATTCTCTTCCAGCTTTTTAAGCGCTTCAATCTCTTCCTTAATTACCTCAGACACCTTAGGATATAGTCGAACAGCTTGTGCATAAATCTCATGTTGTGTTATTTCAGACACTCCAGGGAACAAATGATTAAGTTCTTGATCTTCCTCTGTATCAACTCCATATGAGGCGATTAAGTCTTTCTGTCCACGACCTGCAACGATCGACGCATGAGGTGCATCGATCGATGCATCTGATTTTTCACAGATTCCACCCGAGAGATTTTCCTCAACATCATAAATTTCGGCCTCTTCTACCAATTCAGCTGTATTCAACTCAAAATTTTCACCTTATGTTGATCCATCATCAATGTACACTGACCAGGCCTTGATGTGAGTTTCTGCTACTTCTTTTCCTTTGACAGAACTTGAGATTTGGCTCACTTATGTGTCCAATTGCCTCACATGTGTGCTTAGAGACTCAAACTTACCATTGATATTTTCATAGACAGAATCTATCTTCTTGTTGAAGTCTACAACAATCTTAGTTTGACTTTCCATCAGCTGCTCCATCATAGCTTCCATCCTAGTCTCATGAGCAGTAGCAACAGGAGGCGTCTGATAAGCTGAAGATCCATAGGTTCTCTGATTACCTTGTCCAAAAGGTTTCTGAAAACCACTAGTCTGTCCAAATCCAGAAGAGTTTTGATTGCTGTTGAAAGCACTCTTTTGTCCTCCAGTAAAGAACTTATTACCAGATTGATAACCAAATCTATTACCTTGGAAACCAGAACCACCTATGTAGCTCACATCTTCTTCTTGGTTCTCTTCCTCAGCTCCAAATACCTCAACATCCTAAGCAAAATGGACAGCTTTCTTTCCAGCTAGCAAATTACACACTGTGTCCAACTTACTCCTGATCTTAGCAATCTCCTGGTTATCTAACTTCCCACCAGACTCCTTCCTTCTCCTATCAGTAGACTTGCAGCTATTACTGCTCACCAGATTGTCTATCAACTGCTTAGCTTGCTCAGGAGTCCTTGTGTTGAAATTTGCGTTGCTGGAATTATCCAACGCAGTCTGAAATGGAAGATCTATCCCTCTGAAGAAGATACCAAGCAATGTTACCTCAGTAAATCCATGATGCGGGCAGTCACACTGGTACTTCTTGAATCGCATCCATGCAGTCTTTAAAGGCTCTGTAGGTCCTTGGGAGAAAGTGAGAATGTCCTGTCTGAACTGATCAGAGTGCGCATCATCGTAGAAATGCCTCAAGAACTCACTCTTCAGAGTATCCCAAGTAGTAAACTTCCCAGGTGAAAGTTGCTTAAGCCATGCAGCAGCGTCTCCAGCGAGACTGTAGGGGAAAAGCTTTAGAAACAAATAGTCATGGCTCACTCCATCGTACTTCATTCTGGTGACTATGTCCTAAAACTCATCAATATGATCCATAGGCTACTCAGTAGGAAAGCCATGGAATGCATTCTGCCTCAGCAGAGAATAGTAGATGGTCTTGATCTCAAAATCATTCCTCTCAAAACCAGAAGGTACAATGGCTGACCGGTTGGCATGAAACTCATCCGGAAGATTGTAGTCAGCTAAAGTCCTCTCACGAAGAACCATCTGTCTCTGTCCTCCTCCTTGTCCCTGTTCTTGATCCACAGGTTCAGGGATTACATGTCCCTCAGCATCAATCCTCTGCCCAGCAGCATTGTAAGGATTGTTCTGTGAATCTCTCAGTACACCGTGAGCATCGGGTATCAAAATCAAACGTTCACGTGCCATCCTTGCTCTTCTTTCTCTTCTGTTAGTCCTCTCTAGTCGTGCAAGTTCCTCAAGTCCGAGATTAACAAGATTCAAGTCCTGATTACTTCTGGTTTCACGCGTCTGCATAAACCGTCTGTAATCGCAGTGCAACGATCGATGCAAGTGATGCAACGATCGATTCAATCTCAGAATCGCCTAGTAACGATCAACACAGATGTGCAACAATCGATGGTAGGCGAAAGTCGTACCTGCGACAGAGAAAAACAGAGAAGAAAATCAGTAATTAAAACAAAAACAAAAAAAATCCTAGTCTAAACCCTAAGTTCAAATCTATCGGAGACTCAAAAGAGTCCCCGGCAACGGTGCCAAAAACTTGATACGGTCTGAAGTTTTAATCCTATACTACTGCAAGTGCACAGTTATGCAGATGTAGTACTTAGGTATCGAATCCACAGAGACTCCGGTCAACGATAGATTATTAGAACAGTTGAGATTAAACTAGAATGAAAGCAATATGATGTAAACTAAAAAGCAAGCAAAAAAGTAAATCAGATAGCAAGATTGGTTGTGAAAGCAGTTAACTAAAGGCACTAACTCTAGGGCGTTCTCAGGAAATGACAAGCAGACAATTCATTCAGTCAGGATCTAATTAAGCTCAGTTCTAGAACTCGAAACACGGATATAGAATTAACCAACTATCGTTGCGAGAATTCTGTAAGTCTAAGTGCAGCAATCCAAATCCCTTTGCAATTACTAACAGATTAAACCATCATTAGTTCCAAGTTCGATACGTTCACAATTAAACTAAACCATATTCCTTTGCGAGTAATTTAATTGCTCAACCTAAATAGTTCAGATTCTAAACCACACTGTCGTGTCGTATTTAGCAACCTAAGGTCTAGATTCTAAGTGATGAGGTTAGAACTAGCAATAAACACAATTTAGATCAAAGAACAGATATGATATGAATCCTAAACTGAATTGAATAGATCTAGCAAGTCATGAAATCCTATATGAGAAACCTTAAACCTAACTATGAATCTACTCAGACATGGATGATGTAAACATAATCAATGTATAAATAAATTGCATATAAGATATAAAAGAAGTAAAGGGGTTCGAAATCTTCTCCAAAAACAAGATGAAGTACAGGTTCAGATCAGCCCCAAAATCTCTCTCTAACTCTCAGCTCAAAGTATGAATGCTAAATGAATAACAAAGTCTAAAACCTAATTAATATAGCCTAATCACGTCTTGGGGCTTCTGTGTAAATATCTGGAACTTCTGGGTAACTTCACAATATTCAATACCTTCATAAACTCTCGCGAGTCTGGCCGAACACGTTGTGCATCGATCATTGCAGGTGTGCAACGATCGACGCAGTCCTCTGTTCTGGACAGTGAACTCTATCTCTCGGGTTAAATCTCCAAAATGCTCCAAATAGCTCCATAATCTCCACTTCTGCTCCAAACGTGCGTGTACCTAATAAGACCTGTAAAAGACTCTAAAGAAACCCAAATAGACTCTAAAATACACTTATATCATGGTCTAAAACCGGTGAAAATCATGATATATCATATGTTGAACTAGCATGATCTCCAGATTAGAACTACCAGAGGGAACTAGATGAAGTTGTTGCATAATTGATATATCATAATTTTTACCGGTTTTATGCCATGATATAAGTATATTTTAGAGTCTTTTTATGTCTTTTTAGAGTCATTTACAGGTTTTATTAGGATTATGCACGTTTGGAGCTAATATGGCGATTTTGGAGCTATTTGGAGCATTTTGGAGATTTGGCCCGAGAAGATGAACTCACTGTCCAGTTTTGAGACCATGCATCGATCGACACACATAGTGCATCGGTTGATGCACGACGCTAATGGGCCAGAATCTCGGCGGTTTACAAGTTATCAAATATTACAAGAAGAGCCCAGAAAGTTTCAGAGTTTACACAGAAGTCCCAGACGTGATTAGTTATATATATTAGGATTTAGACATTGTTTTTGACACACAAGTCATATTTTAGAGCAGAGAGTTTTTAGAGCTTATTGGGGCTGATCTAATCATGTACTTCACTTTATTTGGAGAAGATTTCGAACCCCTTTATCTATTTAATCTCTTTTATGTTTTCTATTAATTCATTGATTATGTTTTCATTATCTATGTCTGAGTAGATTCATAGTTAGGTTTAGGGTTTCTCATTAAGGATTTCATGACTTGTTAGATTTAATTAATTCAGTTAAGGATTCACAATCATATCTGTTCTTCGATCTAAATTGTGTTTAATGCTAGTTCTAACCTGATCACTTAGAATCTAGATCTTAGGTTGCTAAATACGACACGAAAGGGTGGTTTAGAATCTGAACTATTTAGGTTGAGCAATTAAACTTCTCGCAAAGGAATTTGGTTTAGTTTAATTGTGAACATATCGAACTTGGAATTAAAGCTGGTTTAATCTGTTAGTAATTGCAAAGGAATTTGGATTGCTGCACTTAGACTTAGAGAATTCTCGCAACGACAATTGGTTAATTCTATATCCGTGTTTTGAGTTCTAGAACTGTGCTTAATTAGATCCTTACTGAATGATTTGTTTGCTTGTTTGATTTCCTGAGAACACCCAAGACTTAGCGCCTTTAATTAATAGACTTTCACAACCAATCTTGCTATCTGATTTACTTTCTCGCACTACTATTTCATTTACAACAATTTGCTTTCTTCTTAGTATTGATTTCTTCGCTCTGAACTATTGAATACCGGAGTCCTTGTGGATTTGATAACCCTATATACTACGTTGATATTGTTGTGCACTTGCAGTTAGAATAGGGATTAATTCTTGACCTATCAAGTTTTTGGCGCCGTTGCCGGGGACTCTTAGAGTCTTCGATAGCTTCGAGCTTAGGGTTTTTACTAAGTTTTTATTTTTGTTTTTAGTTACTGATTTTTCTTCTCTGTTTATTCTCTGTCGCAGGTACGAAAATCGCATTGCGTCGATCGTTGCAGTTTTGTGTAGATCGTCACAAGGCGATTCTGAGATTTGAATCGATCGTTGCACTGTTAGCATCGATCGTTGCTTGACGACTACAGACGGTTTATGCAGACGCGTAAAACCAGAAGTAATCAGAACCTGAATCTAGTTAATCTCGGACTTGAGGAGCTTGCACGACTAGAGAGAACTAACAGAAGAGAAAGAAGAGCAAGGATGGTACGGAACGTTTGATTCTGATAGCCGATGCTCAAGGTGTACTGAGGGATCCACAGAACAATCCTTACAATGCTGCTGGGCAGAGGATTAATGCTGAAGGACACGTGATCCCCGATCCTGATGAACAGGAACAAGTAGGAGGACAGAGAGAGATGGTTCTTCATGAGAGGACTTTGGCTGACTACAATCGTCCGGATGAGTTTTATGCCAACCGGTCAGCTCTAGTACCTCCAGTGTTTGCGGAATGATTTTGAGATAAAGACCATCTACTACTCGCTGATGAGGCAGAATGCGTTCCATGGTTACCCGTCAGAACAGCCTATGGATCACATCGATCAGTTTGAGGACATAATCACTGGCATGAAGTATGATGGAGTTTGCCAGGATTATCTGTTTCTCAAGCTCTTTCCACATAATCTCGCTGGAGACGCTGCTGCATGGCTGAAGCAGTTGCCACCTGGGCAGTTTACTACTTGGGCAGCCCTGAAGAGTGAGTTCTTGCGTCATTTCTACGATGATGCGCGTTCCGATCAGTCCAGGCAGGACATTCTCAGTTTTTCCCAAGGACCTATAGAGTCTTTGAAGGCTGCTTGGATGAGATTCAAGAAGTATCAGCGTGATTACCCGCACCATGGATTTACTGAGGTTACACTTTTAGGCATCTTCTTTAGAGGCATAGATCTTCCATATCAAACTGCGTTGGACAATTCTAGAAATGCCAATTTCAACACTAGGACTCCTGCTCAAGCTAAGCAGTTGACTGATAATCTGGTAAGCAGTAATAGCTGCAAGATTACAGATGAGAGAAGGAGGAAGTCTGGTGGAAGTGGAGATAATCTTGAGATAGCTGATATTAGATCTAAGATGGACACTGTTTGCAATCTTCTAGCTGGGAAGAAAGCTGTCCATTTTACCCAAGATGTTGAGGTCATCAATGCTGAAACTGAAGAGCAAGAAGAGGATGTGAATTACGTTGGAGGATCTGGATTTCAAGGAAACAGATTTGGATATCAGTCTGGGAATAAGTTCTTCAATAGAGGGTAAAAGAGTGGATTTCAGAAACCTTTCCAACAAGCACCTCCTGCTGCTATTGCCCATAGGAGTAAAGTGGAAGCTATGTTGGAACAGCTGTTGGATGGTCAAGAAAAGATTACTGCGGACCTTGACAAGAAGATAGGTACTGTCTATGATGATCTAAACGGGAAATTTGAACAACTGAGCGCTCATATGAAGGAGCTTGATGCTAAAGTTGCAAGAACTGCTGGGTATGCTCAGAGGGAAGATGGATATCTCCCAGGCCGAACTGATGTTAATCCCAAGTATCAATGCAATGCAGTGACATTGAGGAGTGGTAAAGAGCTGTCTCCTGGCCAGAAAAAGCAGTTAAGTATTGAAGAACTCGTGGAAATTGAAGAGTTAGAAGATGGGATCCGTAGTATTCGCGATGCATCGATCGATGCTACTCAGCAACGGTCGTTACCAAGCGACAACGAAGAACCTGTCGTAACAAAGTCGCCCAGCAACGATCGACACAACACCAGTGACGATCGATGCAAAGCGACTGCAGAGAGTTCGAAACCAGAGGAACCAAAGCAGTCAAGTGAGAGGGTTTACAAACCTAAGGTACCTTTTCCCAAAAAATTCCAGGAAAGCCAAGAACGATAGACAGTATGCCAAATGCAAAAAGCTTATTAAGAAGGTGAAAGTCGAAGTGCCTTTGTTTGACTCTATGGAGAATTCTCATGTGATGAAAAGATGTTTTAAGGACTTGCTGGTTGGAAAGTGGACTGATGAAGAGACTGTGATGATGATCACAGAATTGTGTAGTGCGGTAATTCAGGGCAGAATTCCTGAGAAACTAAAAGATCCAGGGAGCTTTGTGTTGGATTGTGCCATCTACAGAGAAAGGTTTGAAAGATCCCTATGTGATCTTGGCTCTAGTGTGAATCTTATGCCCTTCTCTGTTGCTAAGAGACTTGGAATGACTGACTTCTTACCAACTAGGATCTCACTAGTCCTAACAGATAGAACGATTAGAATCCCCGAAGGAGTGCTGGAAGATGTGCCTATAATGATTGGTAAATGTGTGATACCCACTGATTTTGTGGTTCTGCAGTATGGAGAGGAACCAAGGGATCCACTAATTTTGGGCAGACCCTTCTTAGCCACTGCTGGAGCGATGATTGACTGCCAAGGAGGTAGAATAGTTCTTAATGTGGGTGATCTGAAGATGGGTTTTGACATAGACAAGCTGGTAAAGAGACCAACCATCGACGGACAGACCTTTTATGTGGACACACTGGGAGAATTGGCTGTAGAGTACTTTGACAAGTCACGTGCTAAAGATCCGCTAGAAAGAGCTTTACTGAGCTCTATAATGGAGCTGGAACACCTGCAAGACGAGCCTGCAATCTGCTATGCAAAACTGATGGATTCTGCTGAGCAAGTGATGAAGTTAGAAGTGTCTGCCGCGACGTTGCATCGACCGACACATACACTGCATCGATCGTTGCAAGTCGACAGAGACTGGGCAGAAGAAAAAGCTCCGAAAATTGAGTTGAAATAACTTCCATCAGGGCTAAAGTACCCATTTCGTGGACCTAATTCGACTTATCCAGTTATAGTTAATGCTAGTTTGAACAACGCAGAGCTCACTTTACTGCTAAGCAAGCTGCGCGAGCATCGCAAAGCTCTTGGCTATTCTCTTAATGACATTTCAGGTATCTCTCCAGAGTTGTGCATGCACCGGATACATCTTGAAGACGAGTCTAAGAAATCTGTTGAACATCAGAGAAGGCTGAATCCTAATCTACAATAAGTGGTTAAGAAGGAGATTATGAAACTCCTGGATGCTGGAATCATCTTTCCTATCTCAAATAGTGATTGGGTAAGTCCAGTCCATGTGGTGCCTAAGAAAGGCGGAGTCACAGTTGTGAAGAATGAGAAGAATGAGCTTATCCCTACTAGGACTGTGACAGGACACAGGATGTGCATAAATTACAGGAAACTCAATGCGGCAACAAGAAAGGATCAGTTCCCTTTACCCTTCATTGATCAGATGCTGGAGAGGTTAGCGAATCACTCTTACTATTGCTTCCTCGATGGATACTCAGGTTTCTTTCAGATTCCTATCCACCCAGAGGATCAGGGAAAGACCACTTTCACTTGTCCATATGGCACATTTGCTTACTGTAGGATGCCTTTTGGACTCTGCAATGCGCCAGCCACTTTTCAGAGATGCATGATGTCTATATTCACTGATATGATTGAGGATTTTATGGAGGTATTTATGGATGATTTCTCAGTCTATGGTTCGTCTTACAATGAGTGCTTAGATAATTGATATATCATGGTTTTTACTAGTTTTTGACCATGATATAAGTGTGTTTTAGTGTCTTTTTGTGTTCTTTTAGAGTCTTTTACAGGTATAATCAGGTTTGGAGCATACTTGGTGATTATGGCACTTTTTGGAGATTTTTGGAATGTTTGGCCGAGAGATAGAGTTCACTGTCCGAAACAGAGGAATGCGTCGATCGTTGCACTCTAGCATCGATCGTTGCACCAGCGAGATGGGCCAAAACTCGGCGGTTTATGAAGAGTCAAGATATTGCACTCTGATCCAGAAGTTCCTAATATTTACAAAGAAGCCCCTGGCCGAGATTAGACCTATATAATTAAGTTTTTGGTGTTTTATTTACTTACGCTTTCATAATTAAGAGCAGAGGATTTTTAGAGCTTTTGGGGCTGATCTGAACCTTTACTTCATCTGTATTTGGAGAAGATTTTGAACCCCTTTTATTCTTCATCTTCTATGCAATTTATTCATCATATGATTATGTTTTCATTATCTATGTCTGAGTAGATTCCTTGTTAGGTTTAGGGTTTCTCACATAGGATTTCATGACTTGCTAGACTTGTTAAATTCAGTTAAGGATTCATAACTATATCTGTTCTTCAATCTAATTGTGCTTAAAGCTAGTTCTAACCTGATCAATTAGAATCTAGATCTTAGGTTGCTAAATACGTCACGGAAGTGGGGTTTAGGAATCTGAACTAATTAGGTTGAGCAATTAAACTTCTCGCAAACGAAAGTTTGGTTTAGGATAATTGTGAACATATCAAACTTGGAATTAATGCTAGTTTAATCTGTTAGTTCTCGCAAACGAAAGTTTGGTTTGCTGCACTTTGACTTAGAGAATTATCGCAAAGGAATTTTGTTAATTCTATATCTGTGTTTTGAGTTCTAGAACTGTGCTTAATTAGATCCTTGCTGAATGAACTGTCTGCTTGTCTGATTTCCGGAGAACGCCCTAGACTTAGCGCTCTTAATAACTTGCTTTCACAACCAACAATCTCTGCTTTCTGTTTACTTTCTAGCATTGCTTTTAATTCAATCACATTGCTTTCTTCCTAGTTTAATTTCCTGTTCTTGAGCTATTGAATACGGAGTCCCTGTGGATTCGATACCTATATACTACGACTACTGAACTGTGCACTTGCAGTTAGATATAGGATAAAACCTGACACCTATCAAGTTTTTGGCGCCGTTGCCGGGGACTCTTTGAGTCTTCGATAGCTTAGAACTTAGGGTTTTACTAGGATTTTTCGTTTTCTTTTCGTTTTTATTTTTGTTTTTTTTAGTTGCTGATTTTCTCTGTTTTTCTCTCTGTCGCAGGTACTAATATCGCACTGCGTCGATCGTTGTACTCTAGCATCGATCGTCACTAGGCGATTCAGAGATTGAAACGATCGTTGCACTGATAGCATCGATCGTTGCCGGACGATTACAGACAGTTTATGCAGACGCAGAAAACTAGAAGTAATCCGAATTTGGACTTAGTTAATCTCGATCTTGAAGAACTTGGACGTTTAGAGAGAACCAACAGAAGAGAGAGAAGAGAAAGGATGGTGCTAGAACGTCTGATCTTGATACCAGATGCTGAAGGTACCCTGAGGGACCGAGATAACAACCCGTACAATGCTGCTGGGCATCGGGTTGATGCTGAAGGGAATGTCATCCCTGATCCTCCCGAGCAACAGCAACAGGAGCAGAACTAGGGTCAAGGACAGGCCCAAGGTAGACAGTTGGTTGTCCATGAGAGGACTTTAGCTGACTACAACAGACCGGATGAGTTTCATAGAAACCGGTCAGCTTTAGTGCTTCCTGCTTTTGAGAGGAATGATTTTGAGATCAAAACCATCTACTACTCGCTGATGAGACAGAATGCGTTTCATGGTTACCCAACGGAGCAGCCTATGGATCACATTGATTTGTTTGAGGACGTAGTCACTGGCATGAAGTATGATGGAGTGTGCCCGGACTATCTATTCCTTAAGCTCTTTCCGCACAGTCTTGCTGGAGACGCTAGTGCATGGCTGAAGCAGTTAGCGCCTGCTCAGTATACTACTTGGGCAGCTTTAAAGAGTGAGTTCCTGCGTCACTTCTATGATGATGCGCGCTCAGACCAGTCCAGACAGGACATACTCACCTTTTCACAAGGAGCTGTGGAGCCTTTAAAGACTGCCTGGATGAGATTTAAGCAGTATCAGCGTGACTGCCCACACCATGGATTCACTGAGGTTCAGTTGATTGGCATCTTTTTCAGAGGCATAGATCTTCCATATCAGACTGCGCTGGACAATTCCAGTAATGCTAACTTCAACACCAGGACTCCTATACAAGCTAAGCAGTTGATTGAGAATATAATAGGCAACAACAACTGCAAGACTATGGATGAGAGGAGGAAGAAATCTGGTGGAAGTGTAGAGAATTCTGACATAGCTGATATTAGATCTAGGCTGGACACAGTTTGCAATCTCCTAGCAGGTAAGAAAGCTGTCCATTTTGCCCAAGATGTAGAGGTAATTCAAACTGAGGAGGACACTCAGCAGGAAGATGTGAATTACATAGGAGGTTCTGGATTCCAAGGTAATAGATTTGGTAATCAACAGGGAAACAGATTCTTCAATGGAGGACAGAAAAGTGCTTTCAACAGCAACTCATCTAATTCTGGACAGACTAGTGGTTTTCAGAAGACCTTTGGACAAGGTACTCAGAGAACCTATAGGTCTTCATCTTATCAGACTCCTCCTGCACCTACAGCTCATGAGAGCAGAATGGAAGCTATGATGGAACAACTAATGGAGAGTCAGACCAAGATTTATGTGGACTGCAACAAGAAGTTAGATGCTGTCTATGAAGACCTCAATGGGAAGTTTGAGTCCCTGAACACTCACATGAAGCAGTTGGATACTCAGGTAAACCAGATTTCCAGCTCAATAAAGGGAAAAGGGCTATCAGACACTCATATTAAGGCCTGATCTGTGTACGTTAATGATGGATCTCACATAGGTGAAAAATTTGAGCTAAGTACAGCTGAATTGGTGAAGGAAGGAGAAATCCCGGATTTTGGTGAAAAACTCTCGGGTGGAAATTGCAGAGCTGCAACGATCGACACACACCTGGTGTCGATCGATGCACGTCGGGAACAGACAAATTTGCTGAGTGATGATGGTATTGATGCAGACTTGGAGCTTGATAGCTTATTCCCTGGAGTCTCTGAGATCTCTCAACAGGAGATTTATGCGCAGATTGTTAGACAACACTCCTCAGTGTCTGCAGTGATTAGGCAGGAAATTGAAGAGCTTAAGAAGCTAGAGGAGATTGGTGAAGAATTGGAAGAAATTCCATCTTCTGATGATCCACCTTATCATCCATGTGTGCAGAGGTATTTGAACAAGATGCTGCCTCTAGATGAAGAGCTGAGAGACTGAGTGATTATAGTTCCTCAGCATATTAGTGATGTTCTGTTGACCAAGATCCCGAAGAAGCTGCCAGATCCTGGAGTCTTTGTGCTTGATTGTTCTATCTTTGAGGATAGTTTCAGGCGTTCTCTGTGTGACTTAGGAGCTGCTGGAAGTTTGATGCCATACTCTGTGGCAGAGAAGCTGGGTATGCTAGATTTTACTCCTACTAGGACCTCTCTTGTCCTAGCTGATCAGTCCATACGAGTTCCTGAAGGACTCCTGATAGACATCCCAGTGAGAGTTGGAAACTATTTAGTTCCAACAGACTTCTTAGTGCTGAAATATGACTGTGATCCGGATGAAGCGTTGCTACTTGGAAGACCATTTTTGGCTACAGCAGGAGCAGTGATCGATGTTAGGAACAGCCTGATTGACCTCCATCTGGAAGATGAGACGCTGCGTTATGAGATGGATAAGCTGCGAAGACCACTGATAGATGGGCAGACATTCACCATAAGGGATGCAGACGATGAGCAGCCTGATGACACTGTGATTTTAGATCCTGGAGCACATTTTACTCCATCTTTTCTTGGACATGAGCATTCTGCAACAGCCTACTCGCCACCTTGGATGAGGAGACTTGGACAGAGACAGAAAAAGTCTCTGTCAGGATCTCCTGGTGCCTGAAAAATCTTGTCCGTCCGGTCAAGCTATTGACCTTAAACAAGCGCTGGGTGGGAGGCAACCCACCATTAGGTACTGGTGTTTTTCTACTTAATTTTTGGTGTTTTTGTTAGGATTTTACGTTTGTTTTTGATTCTGGTGAGTTTCTGGTTGCAGGTCTCGGACAGATTCGCAGTGCGTCGATCGACACACTTCTGTGTCGATCGTCACAACACGATCATAATCGCATTGCAGCGATCGTTGCAGTTATGAGCAACGATCGACCATACACGAAAATCGCCAAGTAACGGTCTATGCACTTAGTGCAACGATCGATGCTTCAGCGACAGAGGTAAACCCGATAGAACTCAACAGAACTTTAACAATTTTTCTTTCTTTTTACCGATCCTTCGCTTGACACTACTGGGGACAGTGTGTCTTAAGTGTGGGGGAGGTGCTACTGACGTTTATCTTTCTGTTTTCTTAAGAGTCAGTCCATTTTTCAAAAAAATTTGTTTTATTGAGTCAAAATTGTTTAAGTAAGAAACTATGATTTTCTGAGAAAATTTACAAGACTTGCAGGAACTTAAGTAACCATTGGGATGAAGTTGCAGGATCTATCTATGACTATTAGAAAACCCCATCACAGATCAACCTACTGGGAACACCCACATCACTTCAGGTATCTACTGACTTCAACTTAATACTGACTTAGATTTCTCACCTAAGGGCTTGGTATACTTTGTGTCGGATTCCCTATTAGTTCTGACACAGCCTGTCAACCTATCCTATTTAGTTCCCTTCTCCCCTTCTATAAAGTAAAAAAAAAAAAAAAAGATAATAAACTGAGGATGAGTTAGTAACTCCGAAGTGGTCACAGGAGTGGTAGAGACCCCTATTATCTCCTGTGCTATCTATGGAATGTGTCCAAAGTACACCCCATAACGGGAAGAACACTGATAAAAAAAATAAAATGATACCCAAAGTGGGAAAAATCAGTTGTTAAAGAAGGGAAAGAGAAGAAAGGGACTAGAGAAAGATAGTATGGTGGTCTAGAGCTGATAAGGTAAGAATCCATGTGCCCTTTGATTGATACTCCTTAGGTGAGACCGCACTTAAATACCTGCAGAAGTCAGTAGGGAGAATTTGAATGCTTGAATGTGATTGTGGAGTTTACTTAGGACAGTTGCTAAGTGTGGGGGAAGTACATTGTGGTCTTGATATCCTGTGATTGATTCTTTCAGTGGTTTGCTAAGGGGAATCTGAGTATTGTAACTTCTAGGATGAAATGAGTTTCTGAAGAGTTTTCAAACCTCTTCACCAAGCTTTAGTTCTCTGTTTTGCTTGAGGGCAAGCAAAGGCTAAGTGTGGGGGAGTTGATATATCATGGTTTTTACTAGTTTTAGACCATGATATAAGTGTGTTTTAGTTTCTTTTTGTGTTCTTTTAGAGTCTTTTACAGGTATAATCAGGTTTGGAGCATACTTGGTGATTATGGCACTTTTTGGAGATTTTTGGAGTGTTTGGCCGAGAGATAGAGTTCACTGTCCGAAACAGAGGAATGCGTCGATCGTTGCACTCTAGCATCGATCGTTGCACCAGCGAGATGGGCCAAAACTCGGCGGTTTATGAAGAGTCAAGATATTGCACTCTGATCCAGAAGTTCCTGATATTTACAAAGAAGCCCCTGGCCGAGATTAGACCTATATAATTAAGTTTTTGGTGTTTTATTTACTTACGCTTTCATAATTAAGAGCAGGGGATTTTTAGAGCTTTTGGGGCTGATCTGAACCTTTACTTCATCTGTATTTGGAGAAGATTTTGAACCCCTTTTATTCTTCATCTTCTATGCAATTTATTCATCATATGATTATGTTTTCATTATCTATGTCTGAGTAGATTCCTTGTTAGGTTTAGGGTTTCTCACATAGGATTTCATGACTTGCTAGACTTGTTAAATTCAGTTAAGGATTCATAACTATATCTGTTCTTCAATCTAATTGTGCTTAAAGCTAGTTCTAACCTGATCAATTAGAATCTAGATCTTAGGTTGCTAAATACGTCACGGAAGTGGGGTTTAGGAATCTGAACTAATTAGGTTGAGCAATTAAACTTCTCGCAAACGAAAGTTTGGTTTAGGATAATTGTGAACATATCAAACTTGGAATTAATGCTAGTTTAATCTGTTAGTTCTCGCAAACGAAAGTTTGGTTTGCTGCACTTAGACTTAGAGAATTATCGCAAAGGAATTTGGTTAATTCTATATATGTGTTTTGAGTTCTAGAACTGTGCTTAATTAGATCCTTGCTGAATGAACTGTCTGCTTGTCTGATTTCCTGAGAACGCCCTAGACTTAGCGCTCTTAATAACTTGCTTTCACAACCAACAATCTCTGCTTTCTATTTACTTTCTAGCATTGCTTTTAATTCAATCACATTGCTTTCTTCCTAGTTTAATTTCCTGTTCTTGAGCTATTGAATACGGAGTCCCTGTGGATTTGATACCTATATACTACGACTACTGAACTGTGCACTTGCAGTTAGATATAGGATAAAACCTGACACCTATCAATAATCTGTGCAAGGTACTGACTAGATGTGAAGAAAAGCACTTGGTTCTTAACTGGGAAAAGTGTCATTTCATGGTCAGAGATGGCATTGTACTTGGACATAAAGTGTCTGAAGCAGGGATCGAAGTGGACCGCGCTAAGATTGAGGTAATGACCAACCTTCAGGCCCCTGATTCTGTAAAATCTATTAGAAGCTTTCTTGGACATGCTTGGTTTCTATAGATGGTTCATCAAGGACTTCAGCAAGATTGCTAGACCACTAACTGCCTTGCTATGTAAGGATACCAAATTTGAGTTCGATGCAGATTGTAAAACTGCATTTGAACAAATCAAGCAGGCATTAGTGAGTGCTCCAATAGTTCAGCCACCGGATTGGGATCTACCTTTTGAGGTTATGTGTGATGCAAGTGACTATGCTGTAGGAGTTGTTCTGGGACAGAAGAAGGATAGAAAGCTTCATGCTATCTATTATGCTAGTAGGACACTAGATGATGCGCAGAGAAACTATGCCACCATGGAGAAGGAGCTGTTGGTTGTTGTCTTTGCATTTGAGAAATTTCGTCCCTATCTTGTTGGTTCCAAGGTGATTGTGCACACTGATCATTCAGCCCTGAAGTATCTAATGCAGAAGAAGGATGCTAAACCGAGATTGTTGAGATGGATTATGTTGCTTCAGGAGTTTGACATTGAAGTGAGGGACAAGAAGGGGGTCGAGAATGGAGTTGCTGATCATCTTTCAAGGATGCTGGTTGAGGAAGACGTGCCCATTAATGATTACTTGCCCGAGAAAAACATCAATATGGTCGGGATAGTGTTTCAGGCAAATTTGAGCAAAAATCTGCAAAACTGTCGGGTGAATCGCATTGCGTCGATCGATGCTACATCTGTGACGATCGATGCATGTGTCGAGGATGCGACGATCGTTGCAGCCATATGCGACGATCGTTGTAATGCGGAAACAGAACCAGGAACTTTCACGTTTCAGATTGGAGGTTGTGTCTTTGAGGTAGGTGCTGTTGCAACAACTGATCGACCCTGGTACGCGGATATAGCTAAATACCTGGCTGCAGAGGCTGAACCAGATGAGTTGAAGGGATATGCGAAAAAGAAGTTCTTCAGGGAGCTTAGACGATACTACTGGGATGAGCCTTATCTCTACAAGCACTGTTCAAATGGTCTTTACCGGAGATGTGTTGCTGAATCAGAGGTTCCAGACATCCTATTCCACTGTCATGGATCAGATTATGCTAGACATTTTGCTACATTCAAGACTGTGTCTAAGGTTCTGCAAGCAGGTTTCTGGTGGCCTACGATGTTTAAAGACACTCATTCTTTTGTCTCTCGATGTGATGTCTGTCAAAGGAGAGGGAAGATCAGTAAGCGGCATGAAATGCCTCAGAATTTTATTCTAGAGGTTGAAGTTTTTGATTGTTGGGGCATAGACTTTATGGGTCCTTTTCCCTCATCTCATGGGAATAAGTTTATCTTGGTTGCTGTAGACTATGTATCTAAGTGGGTAGAAGCAATAGCTAGTCCAACCAATGATTCTTCGGTGGTTATTAAGCTGTTTAAGACCATAATATTCCCTAGATTTGGAGTACCTCGGCTTGTGATTAGTGATGGAGGATCCCACTTTATTAATAAGGTCTTCGAGAAGCTCCTAAGCAAGCATGGAGTTCATCACCGAGTTGCCACTCCTTATCACCCTCAGACTAGTGGACAAGTTGAGGTCTCTAATAGGCAAATCAAGGAGATTTTAGAAAAGACAGTTGGCAAGACAAGAAAGGATTGGGCAGCAAAGATAGATGATGCACTATGGGCTTACCGGACTGCATTTAAGACACCTCTTGGGACCACTCCATTCCATCTTCTGTATGGAAAAGCGTGTCATCTGCCAATGGAGCTTGAGCATAAAGCAGCATGGGCTGTAAAACAGATGAACTTTGATCTTAAGTCTACTGCAGAGAGGAGATTGGTGCAGCTTAATGAGTTAGATGAGATTAGACATTTTGCATATGAGAACTCAAAGCTGTACAAAGAGAGAACTAAGGCCTATCATGACAAAAAGATTGTCTCTAGACAATTTGCACCGAAAGATCAGGTCCTTTTGTATAACTCACGCTTGCATTTGTTTCCAGGTAAGCTAAAATCAAGGTGGTCTGGTCCTTTCGAGATCAAAGAGGTGCGTTCCTATGGAGCTATTGTTCTAACCAGCAAGGAAGGTAATGAGTTCACTGTGAATGGTCAGAGGGTGAAACATTATTGGGCTAAGGCCGAGATTCCAGGAGGTCAGATTTTTCCTCTGGATGATGCACCCTCTACCTAGATCAGCTGAAACGTCAAGCTATTGACGCTAAAAGAGCGCTGAGTGGGAGGCAACCCACTGTTTCGTTTTTGCTTTTGGTTTTTGGTGTTTTGTAGGATTTTACGTTTGTTCTTGTTTTTGGTGAGTTTCTGTTTGCAGGTCTCGGCCAAATCGCAGTGCGTCGATCGACACACATTGTGTCGATCGTCACCATACGAGAAATCGCATTGCAGCGATCGTTGCTGGAGGAATTTCTAGCAGATCCTAATCCAATTAGGCAATCCTGATCTGAATTCCAAGCCTAGGATCTAGGGTTCATGTAATTGAATCATTAGGATCTCAGATCTACCTGGTAATAAGCAGCGGAAGGTTTGCAGATAATCGAGATCACGAAGCACCTCAAACGCTGTGCCTCTACTGGTATCCACACGCACACAAACTGAACAGCAGGGATGCTAGTGCCTAAGAGAGATCTAATCTCCAGAGAGGTTTCCTGTTTAGTTCTGGTGGCTGTGTATTAGGTTAGAATCGAGTTTAGGTCAACCATATATCTTATATATGTCGACTTAAACCACAACAGAATTAACCAACGATTAAACCGAATTAATCTGGTAATCCGCGAGTCGTGTCGACCGACACACACTCTGTGTTTCGATCGACACTGTCGATCTGTGTCAACCGACACACTTATTGTGTCGATCGACATTGCCCAGAAACTTTGTATTGAATGCATATTAAATATGCATTTACCCGATCATTACATTAATGATCAACCTCATATACTACGTCCAGTTTGCTTAGGTGTGTGACCCTGTAGGATCATATAACACTAGCAATGAGTTCTCAACTCACTGATCATAAGTGGCTTCTAGCAAAGCATTATGACTGCCTAGTATCATATGATTGTCTCATCTCGACAATACGACTTTCACTTAAGAGTAAGTACAATAGATTTCAGGACATTCCCAACAATCTCCCACTTGTACTGGAATCATCTATTCCCATAATCTCTTCGTCACTATATCTCGATCTGGCATAAGGCAAGATCCGTGTCATCCTTATTAAGCCAAAATCATGTTCATCGAATTCCGATTTATACTGACAAGACAAACGACTGACAATCACCTCGTTTGAGTGTGGCCACACATTTCTCAGTATCAAATCTTCGATGGGCCCTGGGATATTTATCTCCTGTTATATAGGAGGGACAAATCCCATCTTGTTCCATCCCTGTTTCTTCACAGACTTCATGATACAACCAATCAATACCTTTATAGTCACCAGTTACGGCTGACGTTTGACAAGGTTAAAGCGGACCAATTCATATGTAAGAAAACATGATGAACTCAGGTCTAAGGACTATACTCTATAGTCGTAATGAAAACTCTCATGACACTTATATAACTATCCCGTAGAGTTCTCATCAGTGGGTCATGTCCGATCCTGTGTTCTCCAACACATATCTATGTGATTGACTTTAATACTCTTATTATTGACTCCATGAAACTTAGTCATCAGTCACCTCACATACCAGTCTCACGCGGTTGTTAATGTCCCACTTTAACAACCTTGACCAGGGACCAACATAATTTATGTCATTTATTATCTATAGGGTTTCATGATCAAGTCACATACTTGATGACCTATAAAATGTCATAAATTACTTTGGGACTATTATTTAATAACCATTATTAAATAATACAGATGTCAGATTTCAATAACATAATCAAATTATGTTTATACGAACATCATATCATAACTAAAATTAATAACAACGACTCCCACTTAAATTAAGATCACATCTTAAGACATCTAATGCCTTTAGCAGTAGTCTGACCCTCATTCGTCCTTGCTCAGCGTGTGTCGGAAGACACTGCGTCTCGCTAAGAGTAATACCAAGAGTCATTTGCACGAAGCCTTTCTTGGAATCTTGCATACTGGACTTGTGCAAGGCCTTATCACCATAAGTATCTTGACACAATCCAATTAGCTTATCCAATCTATCTATATAGAATCTTATTCCAAGAATGTATACGGTTTCTCCCATAATTTTATCGAAAAACAACTTTCGAGTCAGTTCTTAACAGACTGAAACGATGGAACTTCATTTCCGAGAAGTAGTATGTTATCAACATACAATACTAGAAATGCAACTGCGCTCCCACTAGTCCTCTTGTAAACATACGGTTCCTCTTCGTTCATGACGAAGTCAAACCTTTTGACTGCTTCATCAGAACAAAGATTTCAACTCCGAGATGCTTGCTTCAATCCATAAATGGATTGATGAAGCTTGCATATCTTCCTAGCTTCATTAGGATCAATGAAAGCTTCAGGTTGTGTCACTTACACATCCCTTTCCAGAATTCCTTTAAGGAAGACTGTTTTCACATCCATCTGCCAGATCTCATATCCATTATGAGTGGTTGTTGCTAGGAAAATCCGAATGGACATAAGCACGGTGTCTGGGATTAGGTTTCTTCACAGTCAATACTACGAATTTACTTGAAACCTTTTTCCACCAACCTTGCTTTGTACATCTGAATATAACCATCCATGTCAACTTTTCTTCTTGAAAATCCATTTACTCACAATGGTTTCTACACCATCGGGTAAATCAACCCAAGTCATACTTGGTTCTGTGACATGGATCCCATTTCGGATTCAGCAGCTTTCAGCCACTTTCGGAGTCAAGGCCCATCATTGCTT
Source organism: Orychophragmus violaceus (assembly GCA_030180135.1). Taxonomy (NCBI): domain Eukaryota; kingdom Viridiplantae; phylum Streptophyta; class Magnoliopsida; order Brassicales; family Brassicaceae; genus Orychophragmus; species Orychophragmus violaceus. The sequence goes on from CM058229.1 coordinate 77,642,721, forward strand.
CTTCAAAATTTGCAGGCCCGTCACTTTCAATGATCAATATATCACGGCAATTGGTTACAAGAAATCCACATTTCTCGGGTTCGTGATGGATCCTTTCGGATCTGCGAGCTTCAATTTTGTGTAAAAGTCGCGCACATATCTCATATGTATACTTTTACCACGACCTAATTAACCAAGATTCAAACCGTAGTTAATTAAGTCATAAACCAAAATATTTTGGTTCGCGATCTGTGTCGATCGATACAACTTTTGCGTTGGTCGACACTTTTTCAGAAACTCGCATTTGAATGTATATCGAATATACATTCACCAGATCCTTGCAAACCTCAGGACCACAGTTGCAGGTTCTACAACTCTTTGTAGATCCAACTGCTGCTCTTCCTCATCAGGTTGAGCAGTCTCCTGTGACTTTCGAATTTCTTTGAGTTGTACTTTAACTCCCACTGTTCTTCTTGGAAAGAAAGTCTTTCTTAAGAAAACATAGTTCCGAGCAACAACCAAGTTGTTCTCGAACTGGTTGTAAAAGTAACATGCCTTGGTTTTGTTAGGACAACCAATGAAGTAGCACTTATCAGATTTGGGTGTGAGCTTATCAGAGATTAAACGTTTTATATAAGTCTCGCAACTCCAAATCTCCATGATGGATAAATCAGAAACATTTCCATTCCACATCTTATGTGGTATCTCTGTAACTGATTTTGATGGAACTCTATTTAATGTAAACTCAGACCTTTCTAGAGCGTATTCTTAGAGGGATAATGGAAGATCTAAGTGACTCATCATTGATCGAACCATATCTAATAAAGTCTGATTCAGGAGGAGTGAATTGTGAAACAATTTCACAATCTCTCAGATGATCACTATATTCTTGACTTAAGTATTCACCTCCATGATCTCATCGTAGAGCTTTAATACCTTTGTCAAATTGATTCTGTACTTCATTCTGGAACTCTTTGAACTTTTCAAAAAATTCTGACTTATGTCTCATTAATAAGACATAACCTTACCTACTGAAATCATCAGTAAAGGTAATGAAGTACTGAAAGTTTCCTCTAGCACTAGTGCTCATTGGCCCATACACATCCGTATGTATAAAACTCAATAAGCCTCTGGCCCTTTCATTTGATCGTTCGCAACCAGTATCGACCGACACACCGTTTGTATCGATCGACACTACCTTTGTTGAAAGGGGCCTCCGTCATTTTACCCAATAAACAAGATTCACTCTACTCATTATGATTCATAATCAGATGAGCCCAAGAGCCCATCACTATGGAGCTTTTGAATCTGTTTCTCATTTATGTGGCCCAAAACGACAATGCCAGAGAGAAGTTTGATTCGTATCATTTGACTTGAATCTCTTGGTATTAATGTTATACTTAGGCACATTCTGGTTTAGAACACGAAGTCCATTCTCTAATGGATTGCTACTATAAAATATATCATTGTAATCAAATGAATAACACTTATTCTTAATTTGAAAACTGATATTCTTCCATATCCAAACAAGGAATAGAAATAATCTTTCTGCTCATAGCAGGTACATAGTAGCAGTTTTAAGTTCAAAACATGCCATAAAAGAAAACAAATGAAATACTCCTACGGCTAATGCAGCAACTCTTGCTCCATTTCCCACGCGTAGATCCACTTGTCCTTTCTCCACAGTCCTACTTTTGCTCAGGCCCTGCACATTTTCACAGAATATGAGTACCACAGCTGGTATCAAATACCCAATAAGTAGGACTATAAGAAGTAACATTTACTTCTTTAACATAATACCTGAAGAAGAAGTCTCGTACGTCTTCTTCAGCTTCTCATAATCTTCCAAGAATTTATTGCAGTTTCTTTTCAAATGCCCATAACCATTACAATAACGGCACTTAACATCTTCAGAAGGACTGGTTTTAACCTTAGGAGCATGGCCAGACTCGCTTGGATTCACAATCGAGCTCTTCTTGCCATCACCTTTGTTCTTACCAATTTTCTTAAACTTTTTACCCTTTTGTACCATAAGGACATTTGGGATGTCCTTCTTGATGTTAGGTTCAGCAGTCTTAAGCATCCCATGCAATTCAGTCAACGTCTTCGTCAAGTTGTTCATGTTATAGTTCATAACAAATTGATCATAGCTTGACGGCAGTGACTGCAGAATGATGTCAGTAGCCGACTCTTGGCTAATGGGACAATCCAGTTTCCCCAGGTTATCAATATAACCCATCATCTTAATGACATGAGGACTAACTGGTTCGTCCTTTGGTAGCTTGCACTCAATCAGAGACCTAACCGTCTGGTATCTCTGAGTTCGTGCCTGTTCCTGAAACATACTTTTCAGGCCATTGATCATCTCTATTGGCGACTCCACGTACTCATATTGCTTCTGCAATTCTGAGTTCATGGTAGCAAACATGAGACAACTCACATCCACCGCATCATTAGAATGCTTATCCCAAGCATCCTTATCTGACTGCCAGGCATTGGCTCGGTACTTCTTGGGGAGAACTTTCTCAAGGACATAGTCCTTCTTCTCCTGTTTGAGAACAATTCTCAAGTTCCGATACCATTCAAGAAAGTTTGATCCATTTAACTTGTCCTTCTCAAGGACGGATCGCAAGGAGAAATTGTTACGATGGTTTGTGCTAGACATAGCTGGGAAAAACAAGGGAGGTTTAGTTATGATGTTCAAGAAATGAGAAGTCTTAACAATTAAGAAAACTCGCATTATATTCAAACAATGTTTCCTCAAATGAATATAATGATCCAAGACCCATACTTTACTAAACTTGAGTGAGCCACTGCTATCACCCAAATTTTAGCTATCTAGGTAAGCAACAACTTGCTAGTTATATCCAATATAACTCTTGGTTGTGGATTGACATCTTATGTCCAATCCACCTGATGTCTCTAAGCCCAAAACGATTTTGATAGCCCAGTCAAGTAAACCAATCTCTTAAGTCATGTAGTTGTTGACACCTTGCACTGCAAGCCCATCAACACGATTACCTCCTGCCATACTCATGTAATTGTGGACACCTTGCACTGCAAGCCTATCGCTCAATGAAACAAGTCTTGACAGTTGACAAGATTGGAAAGACATCTAAATATACTTGATATTTAGTTGAGGAACGGAACCTTTAAAACGTTCAGTTTTAATATGTTTTAACTCTTCTAATTAATTGATTTATCTTGCTTTGGTTCTGTGATTTCAGGTTCCATAACCTAAACCATCGAATCTGATGTCGACCGACACTACTATAGTGTCGATCGATGCAGAATAACCAAAAGCAATCCGCGATAACCGATCAATCCAATTGATCCGGTTTTGAATACCGGTCGGTGTCGATCGATGCTACATTAGCATCGGTCGATACCAACCTAATCAAACCAATCGCAATTAAACCATTCACAGTGTTCAACCATTATTAACCAAGCTCGATAACCGGTCCAATCCAATTGAACCGATTCATCAATCTCGCGAGGTTTGTGTCGACCGACACAACACTTGTGTCAATCGACACTAGGCGAAACCTGAGTTTTATTCGGGTTTTCGCCCTGTGTCGATCGACGCCGGATTGGCATCGATCGACACCATGCAAAAAACCCTAAATTTTATTCGGGTTTTCGCCCTGTGTCGATCGATGCTGGATTGGCATCGATCGACACCATGCGAAAAACCCTAAAACGTTTTCGAACAAAACCCTAAACTAGGTTACTTTGATCAAAACGAGTTTTAGCATGCTTGTATCAATTATACAGAGATCCAGATTCAACCAATCTAATCAACATGCTACAGATTCAATGGAACCCTAAGGCTCTGATACCACTGAAGGAATTTCTAGCAGATCCTAATCCAATTAGGCAATCCTGATCTGAATTCCAAGCCTAGAATCTAGGGTTCATGTAATTGAATCATTAGGATCTCAGATTTACCTGGTAATAAGCAGCGGAAGGTTTGCAGATAATCGAGATCACGAAGCACCTCAAACGCTGTGCCTCTACTGGTATCCACACGCACACAAACTGAACAGCAGGGATGCTAGTGCCTATGAGAGATCTAATCTCCAGAGAGGTTTCCTGTTTAGTTCTGGTGGCTGTGTATTAGGTTAGAATCGAGTTTAGGTCGACCATATATCTTATATATGTCGACTTAAACCACAACAGAATTAACCAACGATTAAACCGAATTAATCTGGTAATCCGCGAGTCGTGTCGACCGACACACTCTCTGTGTCGATCGAAACTGTCGATCTGTGTCGACCGACACACTTATTGTGTCGATCGACATTGCCCAGAAACTTTTTATTGAATGCATATCAAATATGCATTCACCCGATCATTACATTAATGATCAACCTCATATACTACGTCCAGTTTGCTTAGGTGTGTGACCCTGTAGGATCATATAACACTAGCAATGAGTTCTCAACTCACTGATCATAAGTGGCTTCTAGCAAAGCATTATGACTGCCTAGTATCATATGATTGTCTCATCTCGACAATACGACTTTCACTTAAGAGTAAGTACAATAGATTTCAGGACATTCCCAACAGTTGCGGTCCTGAGCAACGATCAACACATGACGAAAAATCGCCTAGTAACGGTCTATGCATTTATGCAACGATCGTTGCCTGTGCGACAGAGGTAAAAATTAGACAGAACACAACGTCCATTAACATTTTTTTTCTTTTGTTTTCTTTTTACCAACCCTTCGCTTGACACTACTGGGACAGTGTGTCTTAAGAGTGGGGGAGGAGCTACTGACTTTATCTTTCTGTTTTCTTAGAGTCAGTCCGTTTTTCAAAAAATTTTGTTTTATTGAGTCAAAATCAGTTTAAGTAAGGAACAATGATTTTTTGAGAAGATTTACAGCACTTGCAGGAACTTAAGTAACCATTGGGATGAAGTTGCAGATTATCTATGACTATTAGAAAACCCAGACACGGATCAACCTACTGAGGACACCCATATTGCTTCAGGTATCAGAGGATCCTTTTACCGACTTCAATTTAAATACTGACTTTAATTTCTCACTTAAGGGCTTGGAATACCTTGTGTCAGATTCCCTTGTTAGTTCTGACACAGCTTGTAAACATGTCCTATTTGGTTCCCTTCTCCCCTTCCATAAAGTAAAAAAAAAATAAAGTAATAAACTGAGGATGAGTTAGTAACTCCGAAGTGGTCACGGGAGTGGTAGCTACCACTATTACCTCCTGTGCGATCCATGGTATGTGTCCAAAGTACACCCCTTAACGGGAAGAGCACTGATAAAAAAAAAATGATACCCAATGGGGAAAAATCAGAATGCTAAGGAAGGGAAAAGAGAAGAAAGGGACCAAAGAAAGATAGTAGAGTGGTCTAGAGCTGATAAGGTAAGAATCCATGTGCCTTTGATCGATAATCCTTAAGTGAGACCGCACTTAAATACTTGCAGAAGTCAGTAGGGTGAATTTGAATGCGTGAATGTGATTGTGGAGTTTAAGTGTGGGGGAAGTACATGTTGGTTTTTATATCTTGTGATTGATTCTTTCAATGGCTTACTAAGGGGAATCTGAGTGTTGTTGCTTCTAGGATGAAAAGAGTTTCTGAAAGTTTTCAAACCTCTTCACCATGTTTTATTTTTCTGTTTTGCTTGAGGGCAAGCAAAGGCTAAGTGTGGGGGAGTTGATATATCATGGTTTTTACCGGTTTTATGCCATGATATAAGTATGTTTTAGAGTCTTTTATGTCTTTTTAGAGTCATTTACAGGTTTTATTAGGATTATACACGTTTGGAGCTAATATGGCGATTTTGGAGCTATTTGGAGCATTTTGGAGATTTGGCCCGAGAAGATGAACTCACTGTCCAGTTTTGAGACCATGCATCGATCGACACACATAGTGCATCGGTCGATGCACGACGCTAATGGGCCAGAATCTCGGCGGTTTACAAGTTATCAAATATTACAAGAAGAGCCCAGAAAGTTTCAGAGTTTACACAGAAGCCCCAGACGTGATTAGTTATATATATTAGGATTTAGACATTGTTTTTGACACACAAGTTATATTTTAGAGCAGAGAGTTTTTAGAGCTTATTGAGGCTGATCTAATCATGTACTTCACTTTATTTGGAGAAGATTTCGAACCCCTTTATCTATTTAATCTCTTTTATGTTTTCTATTAATTCATTGATTATGTTTTCATTATCTATGTCTGAGTAGATTCATAGTTAGGTTTAGGGTTTCTCATTAAGGATTTCATGACTTGTTAGATTTAATTAATTCAGTTAAGGATTCACAATCATATCTGTTCTTCGATCTAAACTGTGTTTAATGCTAGTTCTAACCTGATCACTTAGAATCTAGATCTTAGGTTGCTAAATACGACACGAAAGTGTGGTTTAGAATCTGAACTATTTAGGTTGAGCAATTAAACTTCTCGCAAAGGAATTTGGTTTAGTTTAATTGTGAACATATCGAACTTGGAATTAAAGCTGGTTTAATCTGTTAGTAATTGCAAAGAAATTTGGATTGCTGCACTTAGACTTAGAGAATTCTCGCAACGACAGTTGGTTAATTCTATATCCGTGTTTTGAGTTCTAGAACTGTGCTTAATTAGATCCTTACTGAATGATTTGTCTGCTTGTCTGATTTCCTGAGAACACCCTAGACTTAGCGCCTTTAATTAATAGACTTTCACAACCAATCTTGCTATCTGATTTACTTTCTCGCACTGCTATTTCATTTACAACAATTTGCTTTCTTCTTAGTATTGATTTCTTCGTTCTGAACTATTGAATAGCGGAGTCCCTGTGGATTCGATAACCCTATATACTACATTGATATTGTTGTGCACTTGTAGTTAGAATAGGGATTAATTCTTGACCTATCAATAATCTCAGGAGCTATGAAGTGATGTGCTGCTCCACTGTCCATCAAAATAACCACATCTAACTTTCCCATTCTCCCCATAACCTTTGTTGTCGTAGGAGAAGACAATCCAAGAAAGGAATTTAAAGAAAGTCCCATTAATGCAGTGACTGGTTCTTCCTGTTCTCCCAACTCAACTGTCTCGACCATATTTTCATCCAAGACTTCCATGCTTAGGCCATTCATCACTGTCATAATCTGTAGCGCAGAATTGACACAGACATGTCCTCTTACCCACTTCTCTTTACATTTAAAATGTATCCCCTCTTTCCTCATTTTATCTAGCTCCGCATCAGTATAATATTGTCGAGGATGCAATGATGATTTTTGGAACCGCTGCACTTATCTCTCTTACACGGATATCTTGAGGAAGAAGACCGTTTAAAGCGGCGTGAATACTATCCAAACTACTATAATTGAAAGATTAGACAAGAAAGAAAGTCAGAAAAAGCTTTTTGTCCAAAATATATATATATTATAAATACCTATGTAGAGTTCATCATGTACATTCATATTTCATCCATCATGATTAATAATTACACGGCAACCAAATCTTACAAAATAAAACAAAAAGAAAAAGTGACGATATAAAAAACCCCGGAATACGGACGACCGTAGTAATCAAAATATTTCTAATACATTATATGTTGTTCCTTTTAATAAATAAGGAGGAAAAATATTGTACCGGAATTTTATTGCAAAAGACACAGTTTCAAGGTCCATGAAAGTGTCGATATATATCTGGTAGGGATAAACCTTGCCACGGCAAGAAAACCGAGCGTAGAACTCTGGAACCGCTTCACTAATCTCTCTGACATGGATATCTTGAGGAATAAGACCGTTTAAAGCGGCGTGAATGCTATCCAAACTAGTTTAATTGAAAGGAGTGACAAATGAGCTACCTCCAATACAAAAACAAGATTCGACAAGAAAGAAAAGCAGATGAATCTTGAAATGTGAAATATTTGGGAATTAAGTCGAACCTGACCCCAAGCATGAACTCCAGCATCAGACCTACCAGCTCCAACTAGAGGAAGCTCTTTTCTTACGAGCTTTGTTATCTGAACTAAGGCTTTCTTCAACAATGATTGGATCGTTGGAATGAGCTTTGTCATACACAAAAAAAAGAACTTTCTTGGGTATTTCCAAGCAAGCAGAGAAGTCGAAATTCGAAGAAAGATATTTTTTGTGGCGCTTACGGAGATATTATGAGGAGATGGGAGTGACCCATAAGTAAATAGTGGAGGAAGCGCTGGTGTAGCGCAATTCATCCTCTTATTCTTCTTCATCTCGGCTCTGTGTAATCCGAAGATCCGGACGAGGGAAAGCCTGTAAAACAGTGCATATGGCGACGTTTCGTTTGGGAAGTGGAATAATGTGAATAGTGATTTTGGGCTTTTGATCTGGTTTTAGACTATTGGGCTCTTTATTCCCGTTAACATAAAAGTATAAACAGTACATTTTTACATCATAATTTTGATTACTAGTGACAATAAGCCAACTAAAAATCTTTGTTTGTGGAAAATATATCCATGGTAATTGGTTTTACCATCGTTAATTTGTCACATGTTGCTTGAGATTTTCAATTGTCTAGATAGGTAAAGTACATCGTGCTTGACTACTGATGGGAAGTCCCTCACAAGCACGGAAAATTTTGTTGGGAAATTCCTTGATCTACTCCCTGAAAAGCTTTCTGGTGGATCGTGTTCATGAAAGAGATGGTGCATATGGAGGCGTCTGTGATTTTAATTCACATTCAGGTAAAACTGCTCCCCTTTTTGATTAATTGGAGTGTTTGTCATGTTACAAAGTTCTCCTTCGACCTGACCTTCGGATTTTCTCTGGTTCAGCAGTATTTTCGTTCTTATCTTATCATGATCCCAACTTACCGAAGACACTAGACATATATGATGGAACTGAGGATTTCTTACATGACCTTGATATCTATGAAGCACCCTTACTAAATCAATTATTGGGACAATTAGAGACGTTGATTCATATAGACTCCCTGCTGCAAAAGGTTATATAGTGTTTAATTCCGCAGCTTCTCTGGTCTTTGTCGTCTCTATCACCATTTTGTTGAGGCATCGGCTTAATGTAACTGACGAAGAGAGGCAAATAAGGCATAAATAAATATTATCAACAAGGTTTTTTTTTTTTTTTTTGTTCATTTATTCATTCAAAAAAAAAAAAAAAATTTATTCATGCCTTATTTGAAAAAACAAGGTTAATATAGCACTTTCTTGAACGTAGTAATTCTCAAACAAAATAGAAAACTAACTTCCTGTTTTTATTTCACAGTTTGAAGGACTTTAATGAATTCGCAAGAAGACATTGATGCAACAAACAAAGAACGCTCAAAGTTTTTCTAAGTGAAAAAAGCTCTATGAGTCTGAGAAAGCTATTTTACCTCTCTTTTTTTTAATGAATGTTAAATTTATTCATCAAAAAAAAATCATTTTACATACAATGAAATATTGTTTTGAGCTCTACTTTCTTTCTTACACAAGATCTGAAATTATCTTGAATCAAACCACATACACATTCCTTCATCAAGCTTTGTATGTCCTTGCTCCTTGAACGAAGTTATTTGTTTTAGATTGCTTTGTCGATGTTGCGAATAAGTGTTGCTGAGGGTATAGATTGATCCATGCATGCGCGAATTTCTATCACGCTGTATAATGTTGATTGTGGTTTGCACAACATGATGCATGATCAATATTGTTTTCTATATTTTCCAATGTTAATAATTTAATATAGAGTAATTGCAATCTCTACCATCAGAAGATTGCAAAATTACGACAACTTCTCACACTTTTTACACAGTTCTTTTGTACAAAAAATGAGTACTTTAACCTTTGTTATAATTATTTGTTTGCTGCAACTTTATTTGTCTCTCGTATGAAATCCGGTCAATAGAAAAAGAAAAAAAAAGAAGAAGAAATAAAAGTAAAAGGAGAGGGTTCGGTAAATTCTGTTTGTTTTTTCCTGGGAAATTAAAAGAAATTAACATAAGTTTGTTTTCATCACTGAATGTGGCCGGCATCGGCTTTTCCGGCGTCGGCCACTATCATTTTCCCTTCTGTTTCCATCAATTCTATATATACACTTTAATTCCTACGAGTTTTTAAGTTTTTAAGTTTATGATTTACGGTCGCGATGGTATTTACTCGGCCGTGGTTTATATATAATTCGTTTACATCAGTTTCATGTGGTATTTTTATACTCGTGATAACATCTGATTGGTTAAAACTCCTCCCATTTCAAAGAAGTAATGGCGATGGTGTTTTCTTCTTCATCAACGCCATGGTCATGGAGAAGTTGTGATTGGAACAATGTCAACCAGTCCATTTCACTTTCTTCTATCACCGTCTCTCACCGTCTTTCGCCGCTCTTCATCAATGATGTTTGGTTCACATCATATGCAGTTTTTGTCCTTGGAGTTACAACACCATATTCCACATTCGTTAACGTTCGATGTGGTTATTTGATAGGCCAAGAAATATCCCTATTCTACTGCAAGTGCATAGTTATGCGATTGTAGTATAAAGAGTATCGTCTTCACAGAGACTCAAGATCACGCAATAGATTATATGTTTTCAAACTTAGCTAAATCAATCAGATGAGAAAGAAGTAAACAATGCAGAAACGTAAAAGTGTGTTTCGATAAGAGAAAAGCGTTAGACTCAGGGTGTTCTCAGGAAATCATGCAATGTAGAAACTAGCTAATCAGGATTCAGGTTGACCACAGGTTCAAGAACAAGAATCACAATGTATGATAATTCAACTCTCGCTGCAATAACTATCTATGTTTAGCAACCTAACGATTCAAATCTCTTTGCAATCTTAGAGTTCTAGACAAGCAGTATTAGCAAGTTCTTAAGTTCACAATTATCTTAAACCAAATCTCTTTGTATCTAGTCAAATTGCTCACACTATGTTCTTTCAGATTATAACTCACACTCTCGTGCCAAATTAACAATCTAGGATCTAAACCCTAGGTGATCAGTCCAGAATTCAGTTTTAATCTCAACTTAGATGATGAACAGATAAATTTAAGATCCTAATCATTCAGTGATCTAGCAAGGCATGAAATCCCTATGAGAATCCCTAAATCTAACTAAGGTTACTACTCATACATGGAATCAAATGAATAACACATGTTTGAATAGAAAACAAGACTAAATAGATAAATAACAGGGGTTCGAAATCCTTCTCTCAAAGGTTACAAGTAGCAAGAACAGCCCCAAGCCAAAATCTCTCAATCTCCAGAAAAAAGCAAGAACAAAGAACAAGATATGATTTACTGCTCTCAATAACCTAATTAAAAACCACTAAACACGTTCTGGGGCTGAATTAGAATTAGGGAAACTTTTGGGGCAACTTTGAAATTCTTCAAAAGATGTCTTCAACTAGCGCATAAGTCTCTGTCGCCATCAGTGTCGACCGACACCAAGATGGATGTCGGTCGACATCCACTCGTGATCAAGACACCAACTTCAGCTCCTTGCACAAATTGCCATAAACGTCCCAAAACTCCGCTCTTCGCTCCAAACGCAAGCTTACCTGTAAAAGAATCGAAAAACCAGGTTAAAGACTCAATATACACAATTATATCATGGCTGAAAACCTGGAAAAACCCTGATATATCAACTCCTCCACACTTAGCTCTTGCTTGCCCTCAAGCAAATAAAGAACAAAGTATAAGAAAGAGGTCGAAAACTCAGAAACTCATTTCAACTTAGGAACATTCGCATTCACATTCACTTAGTAAACCGCTGAAAACATTCCTGCAGAGATCAAGACCACAATGTACTTCCCCCACACTTAGCAAATGTCCCAAGTAAACTCCACAATCTAGACATAGCATCCAAATTTACCACACTAACTTTTGTATACAGTTAAATGCGGTCTCATAAAGGGAGTATCGATAAGAGGACACATGGACTCAACTCAGTCAGTACCTCACCACCAAACCGTCGGTTTCTGGTTCCTTTCTTTTCCCTTCCTCCCTTAGCACTGCTTTTTCCCTACTGGGTATCATTTTATTTTTTCAATCAGTACTCTTCCCTTTTTATTTGAGGTGTAACTTTGGACATGTTTCCATGGATGCACAGGAGGTAATAGGGGTCTATACCACTCCTGTGACCACTTAGAAGCTACTAGCTTATCCGCAGTTTATTTGAGGGGAGAATGGAACCATACTCAGACAATATTATAGGCTGTGTTTAGCACATCTGAGGAATCCGATTGAGAGATACCAAACCCCTAAGTGAGAAGATTTAGTCATGATTAGAGTTGAAGTTAGTGATGGATCCTTTGAATACCTGAGAAGATATGGGTGTCCTTGGTAAGTTGATCCGTATGGGGTTTTCTAACAGTCATAGAGCTACTGCAAGTATGCCCAATGGTCACTTAGTTCCTGTTTCAGTGAAAAATTTCCTCGAAAAATCAGAGTTTCATATTGATTTTGACTCAATAAAACAATTTTGAAAACCAAAGAAAACAAAGGACTGACACTAAGAAAACAGAACACGTTGTCATTAACCACCTCCCCCACATTTAAACTGCACAGTCCCCGGTGCAATCGCAGCTTGGGTTCGGGAGAACAAGGTATAAGTCAACTGAAAACTTGGAAGGTCAGAAACCGTACCTACAGGCGTGTTGAGTGTCGACCGACACCCAGCCAGTGTCGAACGACACATGGCTTTGGTCGACACTCATCTGCTCCGAATCGACTGTGTTCGATTTATGTCCGCGTTTTCGAGTTTGGTGTCGACCGACACTAAGGAACATCGATCGACACTGCTGTCTGCAACCTGTTCTTCACGTTTCTAACACACAAAACCCAGAAAAATCAAAACACTCAAGACTAAAGACCAAAAAGAGAAGAAAATTGACCCTACAGTGGTTTGCCTCCCACTCAGCGCTCGTTTAACGTCAATAGCTTGACTGTACTGCGACTTGGCTGTGGGTGGATCATCCAGATGGACAATGTCGCCTTTTAGGATTTTGGCTTTCGCCCAATAGTGTTTCACCCTTTGCCCATTGACTGTGAACTCTTTTCCTTTGGAATTCACCAAGATAACAACTCCGTGTAGTCTAGCTTCCTTGAAGGTGAATGGACCTGACCAATGAGAACGCAACTTGCCAGGAAACAGTTGTAAGCGAGAGTTATAGAGGAGTACCTGGTCATTGGGTTCGAAGTTGCGTGAGATGATCTTCTTATCATGATATGCCTTTGTATGCTCCTTGTACAGCTTTGAGTTCTCATAGGCATGGTGGCGAATTTCATCTAACTCATTAAGCTGTATCAAACGCCTCTCAGTTGCAGGCTTGAGATCGAAGTTCATCTATTTGACAGCCCATCTAGCCTTGTGCTTGAGCACAACTGGAAGGTGACATGCCTTCCCATAGAGTAAATGAAACGGTAGGGTCCCAAGTGGCGTCTTAAACGCAGTCCTGTAGGCCCACAACGCGTCATCCAGCTTAGCAGACCAGTCCTTCCTGTTCTTTCCCACTGTCTTCTCCAGAATCTCCTTGATCTGTCGATTTGAAACCTCAACTTGTCAACTAGTCTGAGAGTGGTATGGAGTAGCCACACGATGATTAACACCATGCTTCTTAAGAAACTTCTCGAAGACCTTGTTTATGAAGTTAGATCCACCATCACTTATCAGAATCCTAGGCACTCCAAATCTGGGGAAGATGATAGTCTTAAACAACTTAAGAACTGTCGAAGAGTCATTTATCGGACTAGCAAGCGCTTCAACCCACTTGGATACATAGTCCACAGCAACCAATATATACATGTTCCCATAGGAAGATGGAAACGGACCCATGAAATTGATGCCCCAGCAGTCAAAGACTTCAACCTCGAGGATGAATTTTTGTAGCATCTCATGTCTCTTGCTGATCTTCCCCCTCCTCTGACACACATCACACTGAGAGATAAACAACTGAGCATCCTTGAACATCGTAGGCCACCAGAAGCCTGCTTGAAGAACTTTAGACACTGTCTTGAATGTAGCAAAGTGCCCAGCGTACTCAGAACCATGGCAGTGGTACAACACATTATCAACTTCAGACTCTGCGATGCAATGTCTGTAGATACCCTCAGAGAAGTGCTTGTACCAGTAAGGCTCATCCCAATAATAACACCTGGTTTCCCTTAGGAATTTCTTCTTAGCATACCCTTTAAACACTTCAGGCTCATCCTCTGCAGCAAGGTAGTTGGCTATATCGGCGTACTAAGGTCGAGTAGAGAGCCCTTGGGTAATTGCAGCTATGAACATGTCAGCTTAATCATTCGAAACATCTTCCTGAATCTGAGACTGGTGTCGACCGACATTAATATTGGTGTCGATCGACATTGATCCCACTCGGCCAATCGATGTCGGTTTTGATCGATTATCCTCCATTTTTTGAATAGAGTATCGACCGACATGAAGTGAATGTCGACCGACACCTTCTCTGTGACTCGTGCAGAACGATGTGCACAACTGGGCGTAACTTCTCAAATGCAAACACAACTGCTAGCAACTCTTTCTCATTTTTTGCATAATTTCTTTCTGCATCATCAAGAGTTCTACTAGCATAATAGATGGCATGGAGCTTCTTGTCCTTCTTCGTACCAAGTACAGCTCTTACTGCATAGTCACTGACATCACACATCACCTCGAAAGGTAGATCTCATTCCAGAGGTTGTACAATTAGAGCAGAAATCAAAGCTTGTTTCAGCTCCTGGAATGCAGCATGACACTCATCTGTGAACTCAAACTTCACATCTTTGCAGAGAAGTGCAGTGAGGGGTCTAGCTATCTTGCTGAAGTCTTTAATAAACCTCCTTTAAAATCCAGCATGCCCAAGGAAACTCCTCACTCCTTTGACTGAGTCTGTCGCCTGTAGCCCTGTCATTACCTCAATCTTAGCTTTGTCCACTTCAATTCCTGCTTTAGATATTATGTGTCCAAGTACAATGCCATCCTTGACCATAAAATGACATTTCTCCCAATTCAAAACCAGGTGCTTTTCCTCACATCTAGCTAGCACCTTGCACAGATTATCCAGACAAGCATGGTAAGATGGTCTGTAGACAGAAAAATCATCCATGAAGACCTCCACAAAATCCTCTATCATGTCTGTGAAGATAGACATCATGCACCTCTGAAACGTCGCAGGAGCATTACACAGTCCAAATGGCATTCTGCGGTATGCAAAGGTGCCATATGGACAAGTAAATGTGGTCTTCTTCTGGTCCTCTAGGTGGATAGGGATCTGAAAGAAACTATAATAACCATCCAAAAAGCAGTAGTATGGATGATTTGCCAACCTTTCCAACATCTGATCAATGAAAGGGAGTGGAAAGTGGTCTTTTCTGGTGGCTGCATTCAACTTCCTGTAGTCTATGCATATCCTGTGACCAGTGATTGTCCTTGTAGGAATCAGCTCATTCTTGTCATTTTTCACCACTGTGACTCCTCCTTTCTAAGGAACCACATGAACCGGACTGACTCAATCACTGTCCGAGATAGGATAAATAATTCCAGCCTGCAGCAGCTTCATGATCTCCTTCTTCACAACCTCTTTCAGGTTAGGATTCAAACGCCTCTGATTCTCAATTGACGACATGATCTCATCCTCAAGGTGTATCATATGCATGCACAAGTGTGGAGAGATACCTGAAATATCATCAAGAGAATAGCCAAGAGCTTTGCGATGCTTGCGCATCTTGCTTAGTAGTAAAATGAGTTATGCGTTATGAGCATTGACAATAACAGGATAGGTAGAATTCTGACCTAGAAATGCATATTTGAGGCCTACAGGGAGCTGCTTCAGCTCAATATTTGGAGTTTTTTCCTCGCTCCAATCTCCAAGTGTGGCAGCTTTCTGCGAAACGCCAACCATCTCCTCTTGAGCTACCACTTGCATCACATGCTCAGTAGCATCCATCAGTCTCGAATACCCAGAAGCAGCAGCATCCTCTAGCTCCAAATCCTGCTCAGAGCTCATAAAATCTCTCTCCAAAGGATCAGCTGGATGCATCTGATTGAAGAACTCAGCAGCTAGATTCTCCAATGTGTCCACATAGAAGGTCTGTCCATCAATGGTGGGTTGTCTTATCAGCTTGTCCATGTCGAAGTTCATCACCAAATCACCCACATTGACTCCAATTTTCCCTCTCTTCACGTCAATGATAGCACCAGCTGTAGCCAAGAATGGTCTGCCCAAGATAAGAGGATCTTTGGGCTCATCATTGTACTGCAAGACTACAAAGTCTGTTTGGATAACACATTCACCAATCCTTACTGGTACATCCTCCAAGAGAACTTTAGGAATCCTTATGGAGTGATCAGCTAGAATCAAAGAGATCCTAGTAGGTGTGAAATCTGTCATCCCCATCTGCTTAGCAATTGAATACGGCATCAGATTAACACTTGAGCCCAAATCACAGAATGATCTCTCAAATCTGTCTCTGAAGATGGTACAGTCCAAGACAAATCTTCTTGGATCCTTCTGCTTCTCTGGAACCCTGTTCAGGATGACAGTGCTACAGACTTCAGTGATCCTCATCACACACTCCTCATCTCCCATGTCAGGAGTCAACATCTGCTTCAAACACCTCTTCATCACTTGGTTGTTGTTGATAGCATCCATCAATGGCATTGGAAGAGTGTCCTTGCTCAGCATAGCCATGTATTTAGCCTTGAACCTTTCGAATTTGGATTGCTTCGGGTTTCTTGGGAAAGGTACCTTGGGTTTATATACCTTCTCAGCAGCAACATGAGCCTTTTTCACAGTATCAGATTCTATACGCGATTTGTATCGATCGACACTGGGTTGATGTCGGTTGACGTCGATCATTTTTCATTGTTTTCGACTCCATAATCGACTTTGGTTGATTTTTGTTCGTCACGAGCACTCGAATAATTGGGTGTCGGTCGACACTGGGTATCAGCGTCGGTCGACACTCGTCTTTCGACTTCAATTTCTTCATCCAATTCTTCTACTCCTCGAGTTCCTCAGCTCTCACCTGCCTGTTGGGAATAGTTTACAGCTCTTTCCCACTCCTTAGTGATATTGCATTGCAATGATGCTTAGGATTGGTTTATGTACTTCCAGGAAGGAATCCATCTTGCCTCTTAATAGCTCCAGCAGTTTGAGCAACTTGATAATCCAACTGTTTCATATGTGTGCTCAAAGGCTTAAACTTCCTATTCAGATCAGTGTAGATGGCATCCATCTTCTTGTTAAAGTCCACAGTATTATTTGTCTACCCCTCAAGTATCTGCTCCATCATAGCTTCCAACTTGCTCTCATGAGCATTAGTAGCAGGAGGAGTCTGATAAGAAGATGATCCATGGTCCTCTGATGGGAGTTGTTATGCTGAAAAGGTTTCAGGAAACCAGCATTATGACCACATCCAGAAGAGTTTTGACTGCTTGTGAAAGCACTCTTCTGACCACCGTGTAGAACTTTTTACCTTGCTAATTTCCAAACTTGTTTCCCTGTAATCCAGATCCACCAATGTAGTTCACATCCTCTTCTTTACAGCCATCTTCAAGTTCAAACTTCTCAACCTCTTGAGCAAAGAGAACAGACTTCTTCTCAGTCAGCAAGCTATGAATAGTGTCCAGCTTATTCTTCATCTCATCAATCTCGGAGTTGTCAACTTTTCCACCAGACTCTTTTCTCCTCTGATCAGCATTCTTAGTGATGTTGCTGCTCACCAAGTTCTCAATCAATATCTTGGCCTGCTCAGGAGTCTTGGTGTTGAAATTACCATTGCTAGCAGCATCCAACGATGATTGGTACCAAAGATCAACACCTCTGAAGAAAATTCCCAGCAGCTGAACTTAAGAGAATCCGTGATGAGGGCAGTCTCGTTGGTACATCTTAAACCTCACCCAGGCAGCTTTAAGAGGCTATGTAGGTCCCTGAGTGAATGTCAGAAGATCCTGTATGAGCTGATCAAAGCGAGCATCATCGTAGAAATGCCTCAAGAACTCTCTCTTCACTGCATCCCAAGTGGTTAGCTTCCCAGGTGGAAGTTGCTTGATCCAAGCTGCAGCCTCTCCAGCGAGAGAATATGGGAAGAGTTTGAGGTGCAGAAAGTCATAACCCACTCAATTGTGCTTCATTCCAGTGACGAAGGCTTCAAAATCTTCAATGTGATCCATTGGATACTCATGGGGAAGTCCATGGAAAGGGTTCTGCCTCACAAGCGCATAATACACAGTCTTAAGCTCGAACTCATTCTTTTCAAAAGGAGGAGGTACAATCGCAGACCTGTTGGCATAGAACTTATCAGGCCTGTTGTAGTCAGCAAAAGTCCTCTCAGCTAGAGGATTAGATGGTGGATTAGCTCCAGGGTTACCAATCTGCATCACATTCCATCAGCATCAATCCTACATCACTGATCATTACATGGATTGTTCTGCAGATCTCTCAGAACACCTTCCGCGTCTCGGATCAACACAATAGTATTTGGATCCATCATCCTCGAAGATCTCTGCACCTTTCTGTTCGTTCTCACAATTCTAGAAAGCTCCTCAAGTCTGATGTTCAAAAGCTCTTCGTTCGGGTTGCTTCTGGTGTGACGATTAGGCATACACTAAACTCAAAGGCTGGATCCGAGCTCGATGTCGATAGACACTGGAAGGATGTCGGTCGACCTTGAGTTTACCTGTCGATTCCTGCAGCAACAAAACAAGCAAGACAAGAGAAAAATATCAGTATATGTTTTCAAACTTGGTAAAGAAATATCCTTATTCTACTGCAAGTGCACAGTTATGTGATTGTAGTATAAAGAGTATTGTATCCACAGAGACTCAAGATCACGCAATAGATTATATGTTTTCAAACTTGGCTAAATCAATCAGATGAGAAAGCAGTAAACAATGCAGAATGTAAAAGTGTGTTTCGATTAGAGAAAAGCGCTAGACTCAGGGTGTTCTCAGGAAATTATGCAATGTAGACACTATCTAATCAGGATTCAGGTTGAGCACATGTTCAAGAACTAGAATCAAAATGTATAATAATTCAACTCTCGCTGCAATTACTATCTATGTCTAGCAACCTAACGATTCAAATCTCTTTGCAATCTTAGAGTTCTATACAAGCATTATTAGCAAGTTATTAAGTTCACAATTTTCCTAAACCAAATCTCTTTGTATCTAGTCAAATTGCTCACACTAAGTTCTTTCAGATTATAACTCACACTCTCGTGCCAAATTAACAATCTAAGATCTAAACCCTAGGTAATCATTCTAGAATTCAGTTTTAATCTCAACTTAGGTGATGAACAGATAGATTTAAAATCATAATCATTCAGTGATCTAGCAAGGCATGAAATCCCTATGAAATCCCTAAATCTAACTAAGGTTACTACTCATACATGGAATCAAATGAATAACACATGTTTGAATAGAAAACAAGATTGAATAGATAAATAACAGGGGTTCAAAATCCTTCTCTTAAAGGTTACAAGTAGGAAGAACAGCCCCAAGCCAAAATCTCTCAATCTCCAGAACAAAGCAAGAACAAAGAACAAGATATAAGTTACTGCTCTCAAAATCCTAGTTAGAAACCACTAAACACGTTCTAGCGCTGAATTAGAATTAGGGAAACTTCTGGGGAAACTTTGCAATTCTTCAAAAGATGTCTTCAACTAGCGCATAAGTCTATGTCTCCATCAGTGTCGACCGACACCAAGATGGATGTCGGTCGACATCCACTCGTGATCGAGACACCAACTTCAATTCCTTGCACAAATTGCCAGAAACATCTCAAAACTCCGCTCTTTGCTCCAAACGCAAGCTTACCTGTAAAAGACTCGATATACTCGAAAAACCAGGTTAGAGACTCAATATACACAATTATATCATAGCTGAAAACCTGGAAAACCATAATATATCATTATTATGGAAATTTTCTCCGACATTTGTTTAATACTAATATAGGGTATTAGTATTATGTTTGCTTCCGGCCTTCATTATTCTTGTATGATGATGGTTTGAAGATCACAACAAATTATTTCAGATTTTTTTTGTCAACGAAAACCACCCCGGAAACCACCATGGATTTATTTTGTTGAAGAGAGATCGAAGATGGCTAGGATGATAAAAACACAGATATCTGGAGCGGTTAATGGAAAAAAAATGGCTCATCAAACAGTTTAATCTTCATACATCAACAAGATACAACGACCTTCACAACAACAACAAAAATCATATCTACTCATCAAAGTCACGCCAAGAGCATTTTAGAGTCTCAGGTATATGATGTTAGCCAATTTCAAGTATGTTAAGAAGGAACATAACAGATTCATGTCTTAGCATATAAGCCTTTCGATAAGAAAGCATGGTTACTTTCCACTTTTTAACTGAAATTGTTTTCAATTTCATATATTTATTTCAGCGGTTGTAACTACTTGATTTATGTATCTTGTAAAACTTTTTATTATCAATATATTTGATTTGTCGAAAAAATAAAAAGAAAAAGAAGAAGAAAAAAAAAGAGAAGAAGAAAATGAAGGAAAAAGTGAGGAAGAAGAATAAAAATAAGAAGAAGAAGGTGAATGTGAAAAGTGGAAAAAAGGAAAAACTGAATATGAAGAGGAAGAAGGTGATAATGAAAGTTGGTGATACCTTCTCCACCGATAGACCTTATCCATTCAACATTATGTATAAATTTATTATCTATATTATTAAAAAATTAGTCTTTAGAAAACTAACTTTTGGGACATGTGTTATGTACAATTTGTGCCATTAGAGATTTAAGAGTGTTTTTAATATTTATTAAGGATAATTAAAGAATATAACAATTTCTCTACTATCCATGTTTCCAAACAAGACAATTACTAAACATGTATTCAAACAAGCTAAATATAATGGGTTTCATATTTTTAATTAATTAAAAATATATATATATATATATATATATATATATATATATAAATATAACTAAACAATTTAAACATCAACTACTTTGTATATATAAGATAATATTCTTTAATTATGATTATATTTAAAATTCAAATATAATATATTTTAATATCTTCTTTATTTTTTATTTTAAATATAAATATTTATGTTTATATTATAATAAATTTTTAAAATTATATTAAATTAATGTATTTCGTAAGAATGTGTTCTTACGATTGCATTTTTAACGGGTTGTTACTTCATATTGCAAAATATTTAAACTATTATAAGAGCGGGTTGAAAAATAAATTAGCCAATTTTGAATTCTAAAAATGAACTTTGCACGAATTTAAAACAAATATATATATATATTAATTCAAAATCATATATTTTAATTTATTAAAAATATCAAAATTATTCAATGTTAAAACTTATAATGCAAAATCGCTATTTCAATATCTTTATCTTTACGATATATCTCTTCTCAAATAACACACAATTCTTTTTTAAAACTTATATTATTAATTTATTTTATAATGCGGATTAAACGATTATAAACAAAATTAGATTGCACAATTAAAAATTTTAATTATTAAAAACAAAATAAATATAATTTAAATTTGTAAAAAAAAAGAAGTAAATTCACGCTTTCTAAGCGCGGATCAACATCTAGTTAACGAGTTATAAATACATATTCTGAAAACATGTTATGGTCAACATTATCATGTTAGCAATATCCATTATATTAATTGTTAGCATGTAACAACTAACGATATTATTGTTAGCATGTTACATATGTCAGATATTATCGATACCACGTTAATGTAAATTATAAATATACATGTTATACATAATAATAACGTGTTAACAATAATATCTAATACCTATAACATGCTAACATAAAAAATTAAAAATGATATTTATATTTAATATATTATCAAATTATTATTATGAGATATTATTGTTATTATATTATAAATAATTATGATAATATGTTATATAACATATTAACATGCTAACAATATTTAATGTAATATTTTTAGCACATTATGAATATCCCATATCATTGTTACCATATTAAATTGTTAGATATTGTTGTTAGCATACTAATTAATAGTAATTAATAACAAATTTGTAATTAATTTGAAAAGGAAACTGTTGTGGGTATAAATATTTTTTCTCTTATGCTATTTTCTTAATTTTCAAATAACTAATGATATAAGCTTAATTTTTCTTATTGGTGTATATTGAATAAAATCACTCTTTAGTATAATTAACTTTGAAACCATATATACCTCGGATACAACTTTAAAGCCGTAAACTAATCCTTTCTGTGGTGTTTCTCCAAGTCTATAAAAACCAACAAACACACCTTTTAACACTACAAGAAACATGCCAATTACCGATGGATTTACAGCCAGCAATAATTGTATCGAAATTGATTGACGGTAAACCAAAGTATCCTCGACGGTGCATATTCATCGGGTACTCGTAGGTAATTCCCAACAGATTTTCTACCGTCGAGAATTTCCCGACGGACACCTTTATCTGTCGGTTATTTTTTGGTTCAATGTCACT